>CM021774.1:16782167-16817044 GCA_011076525.1 Nettapus auritus
TAATAATAATAATAATAATAATAATAATAATAATAATAATAATAATATAATAATAATAATAATAATAATAATAATAATAAAAAAAAAACTAACCTGAGAAGAATATTTGTGGAATAAGGTCCTTCATGGTGAGAGCAAGGGAATCTGAATCATACTATAAAATGTTATGAAGTATCTTTATCCAGAAATCCTTTAGAAAGTAAATTGGGAATAAATAAGTTTGGAACAATTAGCCATGTTATTCTTAGATAACATGGTTCGGTGCAACTTCATCTATAGTTCTTTTCAGGAGTTGGAATGTATATAAAATATGCAGAAGTGTAAGCAATTAATTTAAAGCATTTAACCTGTTTAAAGATTGTCCAAGACAGATTATGAGTTCTTTCAATGTGGATGTTATTAACAATTTTTGGATAACAAACATCATCTTTGCTGTAACTTGGGAATAACCCTCGATGTTACTTGGAATCCATCAGCTGTGTGTATTGAATACTACACTCCTGTTGCTGAGATGGATGACAAATACAAATAAAAGACAGCAGCCTGTCTAGATGGACTTTACCTTTATAAACCACCATGTTTGCTTAAAAAACCTTTGTTTCATTGCAGAGCAAGCCTGACTTCACCATGCCCACTGTCTGATTGCCTTGTAACAGTCCCAGAAATAGGGCTGCAGTAATGTTTAGAAACAGTTGAATGAAACAGAGTGAATACAAGATCCTGTCTAGAAGTGACTGAAAGAAATATTTTGGAATCACAATAAATGAACAGCGTCCAGGTCTCAATTCTCCAATGTCAGTGGGGAGGACCGATGAATTTCCACAGTTAGTGTGCAAAAGTGATGTCCCCAGCCACGGCCTTGGCAATCAGTAGGACCTCAGAGTAAATTAATACAGCCTACAGCTGTTCTAAATTTTGCCAAAATAATAATAATAAAAAAATTGCATGTGTCCCATTTCTGGCCTGGTTCTCAATTGCTTGTTCTTCTGGCTCACTGCCATTTGCCTCCCAGTGACCCTGTTATAACAAGGAGGCATGGAAAACATCTCTCATCTCTATTTTCCCCAGATCTTTAACAGCATAGTGGTTGGGAAGCATGCACAGAAAGTGATAGATTTGGTTTTAGTCTCTGCAGGCTGGGGAAGACACAGACTTCAGATCTCCTTTATGAAGTGTCCCGGATATGGCTGGTGTCTCTGGGGCTGTGGCCAGCAGACTTCAGCACATACACAAGGTACAGAGCTTCTAAGCAAGCAGAAGGGACACGGTAGCTCTCACTCAAGTTACTGTCACGCGTCCTTGAAGCAGGAAATCCATCCTCTAGTGTTTATAACTTACATAGTGTACTACACAATTCAACTTTGTTGACTTCTTTGGAAACACAGTTATTCTAATACTGAGTGTGTGTAAAAGACTAACCTAATGTGTGGTGAGGAAATACTATAAAAATAGAGTTCTGCTCTTTACAGCTGCTTCCAAAAGTACCACCCTATCAGTGAAAGTGGGAAAGGTCTGCTAAGGTGATACATCCCACACCAGCCAGAGCTGTAGGTTCAGGAGGGATACGATGAACTTTATAAAACACTTTTAATCTTTGGCCTTTAAGCAGCATAGCCACCAACAGGTTCACATCAGGATAGTGGCATTAGCCAAGACAAGTTTACAAATCCCTGAGTGTGCTTCCATCATCCTGAGCTTGAGATATCTGTCAGTCCATAGCAGATGCTGCTGTTGCTGTGCATGTGTCATGTTACTGAAACCCCTAGATAATGATTACGACCGATTATACAAGATGCCATGTTCCTTAATCATATCACTTACATTTCTGCTGAACAGCAGTGACAAGGTTTTGAAAGGAGAAGATCACAGCTGTCCAATAAAAAAAAAAAAAAAAAAAAAAAAAAAAAAAAAGAAAATCAGATAAAACAGTGTTTGCAGACAGAAGATTATGCTAACCTGAAAAGTAGCTTTAGTGCTGTTGATTTTTGCACTCTTCCTAACTGAGCTGAGCCCTCATTCATCCCCTCTGTTTGGCATTGTATCTGAAATGGAGGTGATTGATGCATGAGCATGTATATTTCTGATTTTTTTTTTTTTTTATATGGCTTATTATCAAATTTCTGTTCTCCAAGCAAGCATTTGAGAGATTTTTTCTTTTCCCCCTCACCAAGATTACAGTCCTCAGAGTACCAGAAACTGAATACCAGTTCTGATGCAGACAGCTGGAGTGAGAAAATCCCCTCCTTGCCCTAGTGGTAACCCCAGCTCTAAGCTGAAGACATTTCCTCCCCCCACCCCCCTCTCCTTTATATGCTGGCTCATTTTGGAGTCTCTCTTGTGCAGAGACTGCCAACTGTCCTGAATTAAATGCAATGCATTTTGATATGAGTTACTGCCTACTAATGACTGAGCAAAACCAGTGTATTCATTTAAGTAAAGAGTTCAAGCGGGGTTCCAGGAACGGAGAGCCATGTGCCCTAGTAACAAAGCTATCTAGTTCAGTGCACAATCTGAACTATGCAAAACAAAGAACCTTATACTTTTAAGCAGTTATAATGTAGTACTACAGCATTTAGAGTTTTCGGTGCAGAAGTCAGATGTAATTACTTTTTGACACAAAGGGATTTTTTTTTCCTAGCTCTGCTTATGTTCTATTTTAAATAATTAAAAGTACAATTTAAAACTTAAATTGATCATTTCAGTAGACCTGATCCTGTCCTCAGAGGGAGCCAGTAGTGTCATAGTTAAACTGTTGATCAGTCCAGTGTCACTGCTTCTTCTTCATCAGAACATGTACCATCAGATCTATAATTCTTTTTTGTGTATGATGGCAGAGCTCCAACATGGGTGTAGTTTGACCCAGGCTAAGCTGATTTAGCTAAATGCATAAATTGCTCACATTCTGTCATGTGAAAGATATAGGCCTTGAGCTGAAGTTGGGAATACAACTGATAGCCTACCCAGTGGGAAAAATAATGTATATATACATGCAAATTTTTATAGATGCACATGTGTCTGGAAGATACAGTCTAGCAAGTCTCTGACTGCCAATTGTCCAAAGAAAGTACATGGATTAAAACAGTGTCTATGACTTTCATGAAAGTTCAGATGATTGTGCTTTCTGGCATTAACATTCACAGAAAGCAAACTTGAAGGCAATACAAATCACTGAAGAGTGCTTTTAATTTCCTTTTAATCTTTTTGTTAAAATTATATGAAGAATAAGCCCATAAGACAACTAAGAACAAGTCAAAGGCCTTCATGGCAAAAACTGCATGCCTAACAGTATGCCAATGGGCCCCAGGGCCATGGGCCAGTCCCCTGGGTTTCATGTACCATTACATAAAGTCTGGTTTCTAGTGACTCCCTGTCCGTTGGCAGCAGAGCTGTACTATCAGAGGTACCCTCCAATACCTGCGTTATTATTTCAGACTAATTTTCATCAGTACAGAAGGGAATTATATTTATCCACTTGGCAGAACTTAGAGAAAACAGAACTGAGCCCTGTAAGTAGCATTAATTTGTGCCTTAAATTATATTTTCAAACTATTAAGTTATTAAACTAATAGTTCCATAGGTTTTTGTCTCCAGTGTTTTCTGTTCTACAAAAGTTATTAAAGAAACTCCTTCAGGAATTTATAAGGTAAACATCTAATTTAAATAATAAAGCTATCTTTAATCTGTGATAAACATTAAAATCATAAAATCATAAAATATCCTGAGTTGGAAGAGACTCACAAGGATCATTGAGTCCAACTCCTAACAGGGAGTTGAGTCCAATCCTTCCGATAATCAATGTGCCACACAATGGTGAAATCTATTTGCTCCTTTTTGCTTTAGCATACCCTCAGCTCTGGATATTGGACTTCACTGAGAATCAGGAATATGGATGTAAATTAAGATGTATAGTCCTATAATTGCTGCTAAGATAAGATATTGCTCCTAAATAAAGTAAGATGATTGCCTAGGGTTTGCCTAAACTCCCTAAGATGACATCCATGGCCCATATGTGACCACATGTGGTATAAATAAAATGGAAGTATAAAAGAGAAGGAGATAAACATATAATTAAAAACAGCATAACAAACACTTGTGCTCATTCATTTTAATGACTGTATGCTCCAGTTTATAGAGCAGTTGCAGATCCATGCCGTAATAGCTGTGTTGACCACATGCCATAAAATACATCAGTGTAGGCTGGGTCCAAATTATTCAATACTTGTAATAAATCCATCCCATTAACTGGATAAATATGCACAAGTGACAACTCTGGTGATAATGCTGAAAAGTGGCATGTTGTTATTTAGCAGCAATGCTAGCTAGTAGGACCCCTCTAGTAATACTACTGCCTTTTACTAAGAAAAAACAAACAAACAAACAAACAAAAAAGATCAGTTTAGCTTTTAAGATCTCATAACTGTTTCCTTCCGTTATCAGTAATTTGAACTGAAAAAGAGATTGTGGCCTTGAAAGCTTCAATTCTGATTACTTTTTTGTAAGCCTAATAAAAGGCATCAGTCATACATTTATTTGTGAAAATGAAATCTTCATATGTTGAAGGTCAATTTTAGTTGAACTAATATAATCAGTAAAAGTCAAGGTTCTTTTACCATTAAAATTGTCCATGCTATGAGTCTTTTGATATTCTATGCTTAACCTTGAATCATGCTGTGTATGTTGTATGAAGGGAGGATAGTGAATTCATGTTACAGTATAATGACTGAGTCATTGTGGCCTTGATTTTTAGCTGGGTAAAGCAGATATCCAACAAATACAAGACTTCTTTAAAATTATTTGAAATTAATACACTCTTGAAGTACTTTCTCTCGCCTCAGAATAAGCAGCAGGTCACCTCTAGTCTACAAACAGGTTTTAGTTACAGTTTTATGAAATATTTATTATCACTCCTGAATATATTTCTTAAAGTTGAAAGATGGTTACATATAACTAGAGCAAGTATTGATATTGAGAAATGCTTTGAGGTTTCCACAGACGAAATCACACGATAATTAAATATTTACTGCAGTCTGCGATCAAAACATTCTCACCACTGCAGGCTAGCTGGTTCTTGCAGGTGTACAGCTCTGCATCACCACGCCGAAAGCTGTCACGCTGGGCCAGCCACTTTAAGAGGAGGATTTGTGTAAGCAGTTCGCTACTCGCAGTTTGAGCATGAGAAGTGGCACTCAGAATGCCCTGCTTCTGTCATCTCAGCTGAGAGAAGTGTGAACCGAGGGTGTGCGGGCTGCTTTGTGAGGACTAGCAGGGCAAAGCTTGTCAGAAGATACACTGGCTAAGGAGCTTACAGATTATGCCTTCAGAAGGTGCATTCCCCTCAGGAAAAGGGAGTGGAATAGCATTAGGCAGAAAATTGTGTTCCTTTGTAAAGATGCAAGATATATGCCTGAAATCCGGGCACTGTGGTTGCAAGCTAGAGTTCCCTTTGGATAGGGCATGCATAAAATTGAGCTTGATTTTCTTTAACGTCCGAACTGATTAAATACACATGTGCCTTCAAGCACATACTTCATGACCTCTGGAGTACTGTGGAAAAGAATGAAGTTGTCCCACTGTTTCTGATCCTTACTTACAGTGCAGAAAAGTCATATACAACCCTGTGTCCCCTCTAGCTCATGACACCATGAGGAAACATGGAGCAGAAAAGATGGTGAGAAGCTGCTCCCTGGAAGATGATGCCGTGTGCAGCAAGTGACTAAGGGACACTTCAGCTAGCTTTGACCTAAAGACAATGCACAAGCCCCAGACATGCTGGATTCAGTTATAAAAGTCTCTCAGACCTGTGCTTCACTTAGTAAACTAACCACAGCACCAACATTGCTACTTACAGAGCAACACATTTTTGAGAAATGCTGTCTGATGTTTTTAATATTCAGATGAATCAGTAAGTAAATCATTTCTCTAACTAGATGACAGCACTTGAAAGATAGTCAACACGTTCAACAATCATAAAGTGCTTTGCTAAATAGATGGCAAGGATGCGTACTTAGAGGCAAGACTCAGACCCAATTCTGGCAATGAAGATGGCAGCGGAGTTTTGTTTTCATTTTGTAGCTCCAGAAGATGTGAATCTGAGACCTCTCCTTAATTTGCTGCAGAAGCTTTCCCTCTCACTACCTTCTTCCTTTTTAGTTCAGCTATAAAATAGGTATTTGATCATTTGCACTGAGGAATGAAAAGACAAATCAACGTGATACTGCCAACCCCAGATCAGGGCAGGGTCAAGCTGGATGGAGGGTGTGCAGGTATGACATTGACCTGAAAGCACTGGCAGGCCAGATCTCTTCACAAACACGAGTGTCTCCTTGTTTTTAAAAGAGAGGTTTGATTAAAGAATGCATTCAAATGAGCTGGCACAGAGATGTGCTGAAAACATCACGCACAAAACTGCCCCACGTAAGAAGCAGTGCAGGTTTACAGCAGTGTTGCACTGCTAACTCCAGTGAAATGAGTTCTGATTTTGATCTGTGTAAATGAGATTAGACCGAGGCCTGCATCTTATCTCTCTGGAACTGAATATCTAGAGATGACTTAAAATATCTATTTTGTGTTTCTAAAGCATTCCTGCAACAAGATAGAGTACAAGGGATTTACTTGCTGAAAGACCTACAGAAAATACATACAATGGGAAGGGAAAACTAGATATAAAAATAATAAAGCAACTACAGGCTGGAAGAGTCTTTCTGTTCATGACCATTCTTTTCTAGCAAAAGTAATTTTTAACCTGTGTATCTCTCAAAAATATTATTATTTTTAATCATTGTGTTCCTCCTGATAACATTATTAACTAGAAGCAAAGCATATGTTGATTTTAGCATTGATTATTCAGTTCTGAATTGTAACTTCAAAGTTTCAAGTCTAATGAGAAGTCAGAAGAAATTTTATTTGCAAAATTCATGCTATCAAACAAAAGCTCCTTATGACTGGGTGCAGGACTGAGAGATGGTGCTGTCTGCACAAAATAAACTCTTTAAAATCATGTTCCAAAATATTTCAGATTTCTTCTTTTTATTTATTTTTTATTTATTTATTTTTTTTCCAGAATATCTGTACTAAAGAAGCAATGTCAGGCAAGTCTATAAATAGAACAGTACAGCATGAACTTTTGAACTGTGAAATCTGGGGGATGTAATCTTCCTGCTAAACAGAGGCTTACAGCAGATATTAAATGCTCTGATAGGAGCTTCGCCAGTGTTTGAGCTGTCTATTAGAGGAAGAGAAATTGTGAATTTTTGTTCGCACTGTGTGCTGGCGTGTTAGTGTTCAGGTTGTTTCAGAACCACTCATCCTAACTGAATAAGTTAGTTTGGCTATTTTTGTGTGTGCATGTTTGTGCATAAGCACACTGTGACCTAACAGCTTACTAGCATTAGATGTTTTTATACTGAAATGAAATAAAAAAAATGGTTTTGGATCTAAAATAGTTAATTTAGCAGGCATTTAGATCTTATGATGCACTTTTAAGTAATGGATTTGTTGGAATACTCAGGCTATATGACCATTTGTTTTTAGCAGAGAAATGCTGATTTCCATCAGCTGAAGATCTGACTCCACAGGAAGCACCACCTGAAAGAGTTTACAGCAACTTCCCTGCCTGCCACACCTTGAGCATGCACAGGACTGTGCCCCCTTCTACACATAAACTAACTGAGAAGAAACATCACTTCCCAATATAAATGCTACGCTATAAATTAACATTCACGTCATGGCCAAATCCTCATAGCAGTTGTGCTGTAGAGAAGCTGCTTTCCAGAGCCACAGGGGCACAGTCTGAGCACTTTGTGGAGAAGGCAACCAAAGCCCCTCAGCCTATTCTGGGCTCCAGGTGCTTATAAAATGGAGGGAAGGGCACTTGTAATGCCTTTTTTTTTTTTTTTTTCCTTTCCCCCTTCTTCCTGGTACCACCTGTGTTTGAAGTGGTTTAGCTGTTGATATTTTTAAGCAGGTCACAACAGCCACAAACTCTCCTTTGAAACAGGACCAGATGAGCACAAACCCTCTGACTCCAGGAGCTGGGATTTTAAGAAAAGCTGCCAGCAGTCACACAGATACTGACGAAAATGGTGACATGTAATGACCAGGGGCACCGTGACTAAATGGGAGAGGAGAGCCTGCAGCAAGGCACCACAGCAAGAACGAGGCACCCCCAAACGAGGTAGGGCACCTGGCAGCAGCACCTTGCTAGCCCTCAGAACTGCTATTTTGGTGGGTGGCGGATGGCTTTTAGCTGTGGCCTCTGTGCTGCCCTGCCATAAAAGAGTGGGAATGAAGGCCCTAGGGTTTGGCAGCTGGAAGAGTGGATTGCTGTGGTGCTCCCTCATCAGTGCAGGCAGCTGTAGTGCTTCAGCATGGCCTCATCATGGCTGAAAGCCTTGTCCTCACATCAGGCTCCATCTTGAAGATCTATGAGTGTTCTGGTGGAAATGCTTCTGCAGAGCCTGGACCCATTTTGAATCTGAGGACATCAGACATGTGAGTAACCTAAATGTTACTTGTGATTTTTCAGTTCCTCCTGGTTGTGTGTGCTAAGGCTATTGGATGCTGAGGGCTTTCCAAAAGCTAGCAGTAGCTCTGGGTGCCCCACTTCCTTTGGATCCTTTTTTTTTTTTTTTTTCCCTCCTCTGTAGAAATCATTCAACATGGTGGTGAGAATGTTTTGAATCCTCATGGCTTGCACGCACCTGGCTGGAGATAGGATTGTATCTTAATGGGAGGGGAGAGGGGGTTGTTCTTTCCACTCTTGCACTAATGTTTGAGTTGTAGTTTTGGGTGGTTTATTTGAGGCTGGTGCTGTGGGACATGGCGGTGTTTGCAGTGTCCCTGTAGTGTGGATGCATGTGGCTCATGTGGGTAGCAAGTGCTTATGTTGCCCAAGTGGATTATGGGTTTTACTGTTCATGAGCATCTTGGAAAACAGTCTTATTGGTGCATTTTCTCAAGTTGTTCCTTTGCCTCTGTAAACTCAAGTATCTTGATGAAGACCAGGTTGAGTAAGGCTCTACACCTCCTTGAGTAGGTAGGCCAAATATGGAGGACCTCTGGTACAACTGTGTCCTTTGGGTGCTGATCTTGCTTGGTGGGCTATGAGTGGAAGACAAGCCTGATGTGACACTGGCATGCCTAAATTTAAACTTTAGAAATTAGTGCAGGCTACACGGGCCTCCTCTGAAATACAGCTCCTAGAACTGACTGTTGTTCTCCCTAGTGAATTCACAGGATAAATTGCTAGAGACAAGGGTTTCACTTACTTTACTGCTGTAGATAGACTAACGTATTGATTTTTTTTGCCATCTTTCTTTTCAAACCCAAAGGAAAAATTCAAATAAAACCTAATTATGTCTCTCTGTTTCTGAACAGTTTGGGAAATTGCAGAGCAATCAATATTAAGTACACTTTACACCCATTTAGAGACATATTCTGTCCAGATATGTGCTTGATAGAGCTCTGATTTTCGTGTAATTTAGGCTGAAAAGTAGGGTAATGTGGATTTTCCAATTAGCTTATGTTAAGTCAATGTTCTTCCACCTAATTTTTTTAATAGCTTGGTTTTTAAAAGCATGGGTGTATATGTCCAAAGGAGGCGAATAAAAAGGAAGATAATCTTTTCAGAAGGATGAAAGACAAGTGGATTAATGCAGAGTTTGAGACTTTGTGAGAAATTCAGGCATGCAGTCTAGTGCTGCAGGGAGAGCTTCTGCTTGTGAAACTGTCACTTGTTAATTAACTTAATGTCTACAGTGCTCTGAAAATGTAAAGCGCTATGTAAGTGTTAAGTATTATTATTAATGATGCCAATTTTGACAGGTTTACTGGAATAGACTTTGCAGTACAATATAAGTTAACGTTCTAATATTTTACTCATTTACAATGAAACTGTTCAAAGTAAGAAAGTGGGAATGGAAGGCCAGCAAAGGCTAGCAGACTAGATGGTCTCTCATTGGGTGTTCTCCACAAGCACTCTCTGGGAATAAGGTTAAATCAAAGATAACATGGAGCTCACTTGCCATCTTCTACAACTCTACAGGGAAAACCTCAGGTGTATGGTAGCCTGCACTGGCTTATTGTGATTTTCAGTTGTACTGTTAGATCGGTTGGTCCCCAATAGCTGTAAAACAAAGTGCCGTGGCCATATGGCTGGTGTGTCTCGCCTGTCGCCAATAGACTCATTCCTGTCACAGACTACAAAAGGGGAATGGGGTAAGATGTCTGTCCTACATAGTCTGAGCCCTTTCTCCTCTAAGGGAAATCCCCACAGGCCAATTAAATGGGTTTGTGGCCCTTGTCTCTGTTGCCCTAAAGGGGCTGCAAAAAGGAAAGATGTTTTGGAGTGGTCTTGGTATTAGTGCCTGAATAGATGCTGAGAGCTAGTCAGTAGTATATACAGAAGTATATATTCAAAAAGTGAATACATTATTTTTCACAGCTGATTGTGTACTAGCAGTTTTCATGTCATTTGGATACAGAAGCATAGCTGCATGTAAGTCCAGTAAATGGAATAGTTTCCTCAATGTCTTGGGCACATTTCCTTTAATAACAGTAAGTAATGCTTTTTCTGTGAGCAAAGCTATCAAGTCTGACCTGTAAAGGGGACAGCCTGATCTTGAGATATTTTTCTTAGATGTTCTTTAAATTATTTTTCATTAACATGCTTAATTCTCTCATGTCTTGATGTCTTCAAACTGGTGTAAAGCAGTGCAAAGTACAGAACAAGGCATATAGAATTCAAAACTCTGTATTTTTACACGTTTCTTCCTATGTGTTACCTTTAAGCAGTAAGTAATTTCCTGAAAAGTCAAATCCAGTAGATGTCCTACTGGCATGGGCAGAGCAAGGGTCTGTTTAGCTTAATTGCTACGAGATAAGTTTATGGATTCTTCTGCAGTTTGGCTTGGTTCTGCTAATGTGTCGAGTGTGCATGCACACACACACCTACATTCAACACCTCCAGCTATATGAGACTAGTCACTCTGCTGCTTAATTAAATTCATTTACTGACTGGCAGACACACCATCTTCCAGTGCCACGTGGATCCTGGTTGTGCTGGGAGATCTTCAGGGCCAGCTGTTTTGTTGTGTTAGGGACCGAATTGTGTCCTCATTTGATACGAACTTTGGCGTTGTACTGCATTGGTCAAACACTGCAAGCAGTATCGGAAGAGGGGGTTGATGTGGTTCCTTTGGGGGCCTGAGAAATGATCTCTTTCAAGAATAACAGCAGCAAGGGAGGTGGACTCTAAAGTTATTTCCGTGTCTTTTACTATATTTTCAGTCTGTTATCTTAGAGTAAGGCTTGATCAAAGACTGAAACCAGCCAGGACTCTGTGCTTCTCATGGATCCAGAAAAGAGGTGTATTTTTCCTTTTTATATTGGAAAATGGTGTAGTATATGAGAATACGGTACTGTTTACAATATGAATTGCTTATCTGGGTAGGAATGTCTGTCTAGAATCAGTGCTTTCATCTGTCAAAGCATCTAGAAAAATTACTCCCGTTCTACACAGACAGATGAGAAGGAATGGTACCTTGAGTGGAAAGGTCTCAGTTCATCCAGTTTTCTTGCCCATCAGGCACCAGTCAGCTATTAGTCACGGGGTAGAGTAGCCTTGAAGCATCTTATGGGGGCAGCTTTGAACCTCTGCTACTCAAGCAGTGAGCTGCAAAAGGGGTTTCTGCCTTGGTCTCCACTGAGCTGACACATCTTTTGATATCCAGATGTCTCCTGAGTCAGCTGGTTTCCTATTTACAGAGTGGCAGGCTGGGATCTGTACACAAAATACCCTCTCCCTATCAAGACTTTGCAGCCTATTCCCCATGCAGAAAAGAAAGCAAAGCAGCACAACAGAAATTAAAGTAACATAAGACTTCAGCAGCTGCTGGTCTTCTAGTACAGCATGGGGTGATTTAAAAATCTAGGCATGACGGTTGTGTGTTGATACTGGAACTATGTTAACTATCAGTTGCATGCAGATTTGAGTCTTTCAAGACACAATGTTAAAAGTTACAACCTTAAAAAAGGGGGGGGGGGGGGGATTGCCTCTTGCCCTCATCTAAAGTATAGTAATAGTCTATCATTCTAAAACTGGTATATGGACAAACTTTGGATACTCTACTTACTGAATATGATGCAGCTAGTACATCGACCCTGTTATGAAAGCACAAATAGTCTGAATTGTGTCCTTAAGGCATTGCTGTCTATTATAAATCAGTTAGAATAATTCATGCTATAGATTTCCCAATGCTGAAAAGCCTCTTATTCAGCCGAGTATAAACATATATCACATCTTATAGATTTTTTTTTTCCTCCTTTGTATGAGTCAGACTTAAAGAATTCTGCAAGAGAAGAACAATGCACTGTACAGACAATTCCTTAAAAACCTTTATAAATAGAAGATGGAATGGAAAGATATTGTTTCAGCTCTGGAATCATTTTAACAGCTCCAGTCACACCTTTGTTATTAAGTTTGGAACATGTGTAGGAGCTAACAGTAAGCCTGTATGTAGAGCATACAGGGGCTGTGTCTGGAATCAGGCTGAAAATGCAAATAGGACTTTCTTTTCTGGTTTGGTTTCTCAACACAAGTTAGAGCAGCTTGCACCAACTGGTAAAGGCTGCAAAGGGCTATTTTGCCAGCTGGGAGGTGCAAGGGTGTAATAATGCTGCTGGCATGGTGCCTGTGCCAGCCACAGGGAGGAGAGTGGCAGAGAAGCCAATGTATGTCTCGGTGCCATTGAAGAGGAGAGATTTTCCACAAACCAGGCTTAAAGACAGCTTGTGCCACTTGGGAGTGAGGCACCATGGCTCTAAAGTAACCGGAGACCTGCCATGAAATATTTACACTCTGACTCTCCGTATTCTTCATATCACTTATTTAATATTTCTAAATCCACCCCCCCCCCCCCCCAAAAAAAAAAAAAAAAGCTAAATCCAAGTGTTGTAAGCTACGAGGAGCTAGCTAAAGCACAGTTCCCTAGGTTCTGATAAATGGCCTTGGGATTGAAGGAGTTAAGTGACTATCATCAATTACAGCATCAGAGGGGGTGATTAGGGCTGAAATTGCAGGGAGGTTTTTAATTTAGCCGAGTAGAGGAGACGCCCCCAGCTTAGCCAAGCTCATCAGATCATACACTTCTTACTGCTTCATCCGCTTACCATGCACTGCCACTCAGAGCTATTGTGCATGGAGAGGGCACCACGCAGACACGATGATACAATATTATTCCCTTGTCCAGAAATCCACCCGAGACTCTCTGTCACTTTGCCTGCTGCAGAAGTGCCTATCATACAAAATTCCCATAAAGACCCCAAATCAGGAATCAATCAGCAAATTATGTAAAGGAAGAAATGGCACTATTTTTAAGCTTAAAGTGAACTAATTTCTCTGCATGATTTTTTCCCCTCAGCAGAGTCTTGCTGAAGTAGCTGGGATTGCTCCTAGGAGAAAAGATGCATACAGCTTTATGTGTTAGGATCATGGATGAATCAGTTGGATACCTGTATTTTGCCTGGATCCATATGTATTTAACTGATATGTGGTGTATGGAGTGCAATGTATAAACAGCTCTTAACCTTTCAGTGTGTTTTCATGGCAAAATGGGTTAGCTAGTTGATTTTAGGCATTGCTTTTTGAATAGGATGGTAAACACTGGATTTTAGGAATTCAAGGTGTTTGTAGGTGACATTGTAAGCAGATGCTTTTATAGGGCCAGCCTTCATGTTCTTCCTAGGGAAAGGAGAAAAGAAGGAGAGGAGCACTACAGTAATCCTACCAGTAAATGCTTGGGTTGATGCAAAAAATGATGCAAAATTCATGGAGGTGACTGAACTTTAGCAAGGTAAAGACAATTGGTTTTGATGGCTGTTTTCACTCCTAGGTCTTGAAACACGCTGTTTAGTTCCATTGAAAACCTGAAAATAACAAGATCAGGCTTATATTGGTGCAGCATTACTGGAGAAGGCAGGGAAGTAGCCCTAGGTGCTCCTTCCCTTGGGTTTTGTTGCTTGTAATGTTGTAGAACTACCATCACTGAGGATGAAGTTTTGTGCATGATCATGTAATTAAAGATTGCTTCATAGTGTGCAGGCATATGGAGGCTAAAACAGTTGCCCATAAAGCATTCAGCAGTGTTTTATGTATGGTGTTTGACAAACCACTTTTATTTTTGATTTTTGTTAATATGGCACTTTGTGCAATCATGGAGACACTTAGCATATAACATCAGTCACCTGTGTAATCCTAATGAACTCATGTAAATGGAAATAAAGGGCTTCTGAAGAGTATTAACAATGAGCTGCCATTTTTTCAGTGTGCTGTGATGCTGGAGGAGACTTGGCAGCCCTATCAGCCCACCCTTGATTTTGAAATGTGAGAGCTCAGCTTTTTCCTTGCTGGGGAAGAGTAATCAGAGCTAGTCCTTGAAATGGTCTGTAGTGAAGCAGTGGATATCTTAACTTCTGAGTTATCACTGAGTGAACCCTACTCATTACTCAAGCCAATTCCCATTGATTTTGGGGGAATGACACCTGAATACGGAGAAGAGCATGGCTTGAGTAAGTCATGCTGTGACCTCCTGCTGATATGTTCCTTCTCCAACCCATTGTGGTTGTGAATTATGTTAGTGAAGTCCTTCTGATACAAAAACTTTGATATATTGATTACTAAAGCCATTTTACAATGCTTACTTCCACTTGTGAAATCCATGTTATCCATTTAAGACAAATTGGCAAAGAAAATCCACCTCCCAGACCTGAGAGCAGCCTATGGGGCTGCAGGTGCTTTGCTTTCTGGGTGAGCTGTGAGCAGTGCCTCTGTATGATTACTTCCCTCTGTGGTGCTCTTTGCAAAGGTAGAAAAAGGAGCTCCTTTCTGGAGTGGCTAGGACTCAGGGTCACACCCTTTTTGCCCAGGTCTGAGCTGGCTGCAGTAGGATCTGCTGCAGGAAGTGTTACAACTAAGGATCTGGGTGGAAGTGTTTTTCATGCTAGAAATGAAACCCGATTTTTTTTTTTTGGGGGGGGGGGGGGGTGGTGGGGGAGGGGGGGGATGGCTATAAGTCTAAGGCTTGATGCAAAGGGCTTGTAAGTTGTTAAATGATCTAAAGTGGAAATTAGAGATACAGTTTTTCCTGGGGAGCTGGGACACTTCCCCTCCTGCACGTAAACTTATATTTAGAAATACAACCTGACTGTTTTGTTCCACTGTGCTGCTGGGGGTTGTGCTTAGGGTCCTCTGCATTGCCTAAAACTTGCAAAAGGTTTTGTAGACCCTAGCACAAAAGCCAAAATGTTCTCTGGGACCTACCAAGGAGCCTCAGGAAGTGCATCTTTGACAGGTCTGTGCCAGAAGTTGTTACTGGCTGTTTTTCAGCTGTCTGATTTTGCTGTAGACATCCATGCTGACCTGAGAGCTATTACATGCTACAGCTCCTGTGTGATGTGTGCAGCAGCTGCTTGTCCAGAGTGATCATGCTTCATAGTTCAGACCCCAACTATTTCTATGCTGTTGTCAGTGGGAGCTGCACCATGGGACAAAGCCACTGGGGAGATCTCTGTGCAGGTTTTTCCTTATTGTGCATTTGGGGAAAAACTCCCTGGTTTGAGTAGGCAGCAATCTTTCTGCAGGGGGACAGGGAAAGACAAGAAGCTTTAACATGCCCCAAAACTGCCCTGTAAAGGCAGCTTCAGAGATTTCTTCCCTCAGAGCCTTAATAGAAAATGAAAAGTAGCACTCTACCCCTAGGACCAGACACATCTCGTGTTATTTAATTTTGGTGATGTTCAGGCAATAGTATCTGCAGCTAACATTTCTATTCATTCAAAAATAGGTTATAGAAGGAATAAAGCTGTTCTCTGAAAATTCAAGTACAGTTGGCAGAAAGTCAAGCTGCAGTAGTTCTTTAATTTGATAATAACTCAAATCAAGAGGAAAGAAATACTGTGAGCCTGTTAAGGGTCCTGGTCTGAACCATACTGCATTCAGAGAGTCTGACTCTTATAAAGATTTTTATCCCATTGCAGGATTGGGGCCTAATTAATGTGTTTTCTTTGGAAAGAAAAGATTTGGATTTTTGAGTCTGAAAGCTTGCTGAAGTGATTCATACCTGCTATTTCTCTTGCCAGCATATTTAATATCTATACATTTTCATATTTTCTAATTTTAGTATGAAATATGGGCAAATATAACATATATCTACATATTTGTTATTTTAATATAAGCTGTATGCTGCATTCAATAATGAATGTTGTTGACTATAGTAATTAAGTCTTATTCCAGGTCCAAACAGCTATTTACTTGTCAATATTAGTGAATCTAGTTCATCTAAAACTCCAGGCAGTTTTCTGTTTACTATATAAACAGTAATTGCCTGTTTAAGTATTTGCTAAAATATTGTTTAAATCTAAAATCAAGATCACGTGGATTTCAATAACCCAGTTAATTTACTTTAATTTTGGAATTCTCTCTGCATGGGAAGAGAAATACGAAGAGTAATTTCATCTCCTTATAGTTGATTTAATTGTATGTACTTCTGATGGATTAAGTTACCACTTAATTGTGGAAAATGCAACACCGATATTATAAAAAGAGGTTAAAACAAAACATTTGCTGGCTACTTTGCATGCTATTTTAAAAATCATTTAACATTATTAATTTTACAGTGGTAATTTATAAATATTAGTTCCATCTTTCCATTTTCAACTCCCCAAAATAGATGGTTTTAATCATACTTATTGATATTATCTATATAATAATTTTTCATTATGCAAATATTTGTCTTAATTTGTTATAATAATGTAATGGAAATATTTTTGTTGCTTTAAAATATACTCAACTGAATGCAGAAGACAAGGGAAAACTTATGAAAAACAGAAGAAAAAAGGCAGAGCTTTTTGAAAAAGAACAGCTTTATTTCTATAAAATTTAGTACTGAATGTTCAGATTATTTCAAACTGTGTTGTGCAAGAATGAATGAGCAATTTTGTATATGTGCACATGTAGCTTTTTAAATTCTGATCTTTAGTGACTTTCCTTTCTATCCTTAGTTAAAAATGACACTGGATTAAAATATAATTGCTTTCTAGGGAGTAGGGTGTCTTGTTAGTCTTTATATATGTGTAAGAAATATAAAATTACAAGCTTCTGATTCACATATTTCTTAAAACGTTCTAGAGGTGCCTCCTTCCAGGGAGAAGCAGTAAATAGTTTTGTTACAGAGGATTCTGAAAAGTTTATCTGGAAGTATAATTAACAGAACATACTAAAATAAAATAGTCACGTGGAAATGGAGATGTTTCAAATTCATGCTTCTTTCCTATTTGGAATTTAAAGTTTGTGAAGAGAAAAACAATGTTGGGGACTCCTTGGAACAGAATCATACCATTAGATATAAGTTTTCTGACTTGGTTTTAGTGTCACAGTATAATTACAAACTCAATGTATGCAATGCTCTCTTTTGTCAGGAAAAAGAATAAAGTATTACAATTTCTAGCATATAACTTGCAATTCGTTCTTGTTTCTTTTGTGTAGACAGATAGCTTAAAATGAAGACAGCTTTGTGTGTTGTATTAGGATTCCAGTGACTCTGGTATGGTTCTCGTTTTAAAACAAAATAAACAGCTATTACTCCTGGTTCAAAAAAATCAGGCTTGTCTGAAATCATTTGTTGGATATATTTTCTCTATGGATTTTCTTTTCTGTAAGAAGTTGCTCTAGTACTTTGTTTTATTAAATAAATTTACTTGTATGTAAAACCCCACAAGCACAAACGTTGCCTCAGCCTTTATTATAGCATCACTGTCTGCAGCTACAATTTCAGCCCTAAGCTTAACTTTTTTTTTTTTCAAAGTATGTGGTTTTCATTAAACCTGTAATTAGTATAATTAATAATTATTCAGTAATTGAAACGCAGGTTAACAAACTTCCATATGTAAAAGTAAAGGAGGAAAAATGTCATTCATTCACAGTGGGCTTTATAAGCCTATAAAACTCTTCAAAGGACTTCAAGATATCAAGCAATCTTTTATTCAGCTAAACCTACCCCCAACCTTCGCTCTTACACACACTTAAATACGCAGTATGCTCACAGCTTGGAAAAAAGCAAGAAAAGCCTTAATGGATCACTGATTTTAACCAAAGAGGTAGGTACGTATTCCCTATAAATGGTTTCAAAACAATTTTTGTGTTAGTATTAATAATTTTCATCAAATGAAAACAAGCATCTTAACACTATAGAAAGTGAAGCTTTCAACTGAGGGCTTATTAACATAGCTTTTATTTCAAGCTCAAAACATCTAAAACAATTACACTGGAGCAACTGTGTAATTTGCTCCTTTCTCTATCATACAGGTATAGACTTGTAGACAGAGCTTAATAAAGATTTAAGAGTAAAGTGAAGAGTTAAGGTCCAAATTTTGTTCATCTTTACACCCATGAGTAATTAACCCATTTGAATAGATTATGAGACAAATAACATGAAGAAAGGTATTTACATGTGCATAGGTTACAATACCCAGTTCCAGCTAGAGGCTTCACAACTGATGTAATAAATCAAAGAATAGAATAATTATTTCTCAATTTACCATGACATATGTATCTTGTCATTGCCCTGCTTATATGTACCTTTAAGAAGTGGTAAATGATAAAGTTATTTTTAACCACATCAGTGAAACAGAGCTAGCACAGAAGTAAATACTATTTTGCCTTTTTTAATAGAAAACCACTTTCAAGTTATTTGTTTCTACTACAAACAAAAATATTTTCCTTCTGGAAGTGAAGCTCAGAATCCCATGCCTAGGACACCACTATTTGTTCTTAAATGGTTTCACATTTAGATCATTTAAAATATTTTGCTGTTGGGGATTTTTTTAGGAGAAACAGTAGAAAAAAATCTTTTTTAATTATGCACTTCATGAGCTGTGTGTTTATCAGAAATATTTATCTGCAGTTTAAAATTGTATGCAATTTTAACAAAAATACCCGAAGTTATTTTGATCAGAAGTATGAAATCAACATACAGACTGTCAATGTGTGCTTTTTCTGCTGCTGTTTGGAACTGATAGTTATAATTCATTCAAAAATATTCCATAAAATTTTTGTCTTGGTTTAAGAATGTAACACTGAGCTGAAAATGAACATCATGTTAAACTAAACACTCAAATGTTCCCTTAATATCGACTTCAGAATACAGCTGAATAACAAGTCATGCACAAATTATTGCTGTGCTAACAGTGGGCACTGAAATATAATAGGCTTCAATTTCATAATACTGCCTTTCAAAATCTGTTATATCTGTAGTTATCTGTATATATTTACTTTTGAAGAACGCTATTTAGATTTTTCTTAGTATATACACCAATCAGATAATTTAGAGTATAAATTAACAAATACTCTTACAGTTCCCTGTTATCTTTGTCCTTTTTAAAATGGGAGAAAAACTGCAGAGGATGTCTTACGCTTGCATGCATTTCAGTGTATTTTTTTTACATTTGTTATTGATAAGCATACATTCACGACTACAAATGCATACAGAAGTATGTGCTTATTTGTTATAATGGTAAACAAAAACTGTTAGAGTTCCCCAACCAAGATTTAGCAAGTTTTTTTTTTTTTCTTCTTGCACATTGCTGACAAATATCAAATCCAGCTCAAATAGAAATCCAGCTCAAATAGTAATCAGATATTCAGGATGACTGAAACAGCATCTTTTCCTGACTTAATCTGTCTAAACAGGATATTAAAAAAAGTCTGTAGACCTCACTGTACCTTCAGCTTCCCTGCTGACAGTTGCCAGCTTTTAAAACAATTTTTAAGCTGTGTTTGGGAAGTGAGTGAGGGAGTAAGAGAAGATACTTTCAGTTATGGAGGATCAGTGAGAACTGTGGTATGATGGTCAAGCTTCTCTCAACTCTTTAAGTGTGTCCTTCATAGTTCAAAAATGTGTTTAAACACTCAAATATATTTGTGATGTGCACTGGTTGTCATGGCAGTGTGTGTCACATCCTTGTTAGTACAGAAGTTTTCTAGTGTTGCTAACAGGTGATATCTGGTACTATAACTGAAGCCATAGTCTGCATTAAAACCTTGGGACCACAGTACATATTTATCACATCTAAAGAAAGGCACTGATGTGTCTAAATAGACAGCAACAGTTAGATTTAACTTAATTCCCTGGTCTTACGAGGAAAGCTTGCAATCTGCGCTTGTTTATGAACATGAAACTTGATTCACAGGATGGAAAATACCTAATAACTAGAAAATTGGTAATATGTTCTTAGAAATGTGTGCCCTCTAAAAATCAATACAATAAACTTGCTCCTTGTTCATTATCTGACTAGTAAAATGCTCTGTCTCAATAGAATTTCACCTACACTGGGTAGATCACCCAGGAGAGTAAGAGATCTGTAATTTAACGGCTAGATTTTGCTTTGATTCTTAACTTGTGGGTAATAATAAAAAATCCTTAACTGTTTTTCTTATATGAAAATAACCCAACTGCATTTAAATATATATCTAGTTTTTTTCTCACCCAGGCTTTTTAAAAACTACTTTTTAAATTTAAGTATATTTTGAAGTAATACAGAATCATTTTAGTTTTTCTCTGACAGTGAATGTTTGCATATACAAATCTCTGAATATTCAGAATACTGCATTTTTCCTTCCTTCTCTTTCCAGTTCTCTGATTCCTTTTCTCTAATTTCTAAAATTACTTCCTATTAGGAAGTAATTTTAATACAGTAGATCAGTTTGATCAAAGTTTTTTGAGTGACCAGTACACTTATATGACAGTGTGCAGATCTCATAAAGGGCTGAGTCTTCAAGCAGGTTTTCTTGTAAAGACATGAAGGTTATGTGTGAACTTACTCTTGTGTGAGTTGGAATGCCTAGGTAGTGTACATACACATATATTTTGGATACTGGAAAAAAAGAAAACAAATGTTTAAAGCAGGATATAATCTTTGCGTATATCTAAGCAGTATTTAGTATCTGTGGGCATTGTCATAGCAAGATAGTATTATTAAATATTAACTCAGATTATCCCCTTTAAATCTTAATTTTGAGCATAAAATACGGGTTTGAGCCCTACATTTATTTTCCAGTATGCAATGCTAAATCTGCATCTCATCTGTACAGACAAAACACCTCTGATTTAGTTGGCAAAACATTCATTTATACAAGATGAAGATGTAGCCTAGATCAAAAATCTCACTGTGATTACTCGACAGCTTTCAACAGTTAACACATCTCTAAGCATGTACTGGAAAACTACTTGGGAGGAGATGTATGTACGCATCTTATCCTAAAACACCCTAGAAACTGATTAATCTGTTTTGTTAATCAAAGGTTTCATCTTCACATTATAGCACAGCCAGATTAGTAAAGCTCTGATGATGGGACATGATCATTTGCTAAGTAAAGTCAAAATTAATGACAAATAAAATCAGGTTCCCTTTGTGGTTATTTCCAGCCAGCTGCATCCAAATATAAAAGAACTATCAAAGAAAGATACCCATTAATTATTAACTCAGAACAACTTCAGAAAGCACTTCTTAAACCTCCTTTGACATCATCCTGACAGGCTCTTAATCTCAGAAAGTTGTTGGTAAGAGTTGCATTAGATTCAGCATGTCACCAATTCTACCTTGAACAACTGCAACTTGAGATGCACTGCAGCATAGATATGAACACATGGGACAAACTACCATCTCTTAAGACATCTGTGAGTAACGTTTACAGCACAACATGCTGTATAATTCCCTGCGTAGCTCTACTGCTGCTGTCAGCATAATAGAGTTGTCAACAGTCTAATTGCAAGATGCAATATGTAGGGGGGTCATCCAAAAAAGAAATCTCAGTGGAAAGTAACACAGATCAGCTGTCACTATTATAAAGCTGGACCAACCTTTGGCTAAACCATTTAAACCTCCAGATTAATCCGTAGATTTATCTATATAGATTGGATCAAACTCAAAGTTTGACTACAGACAAAAGAGGAACTTCAAAATGAAGACTATCGTTTGTGCCCGTTAGACAATGCATTCAGTTAATGATCTGCAACTTACGTTAGGCTTGAAACTGTTTTAAAGACTTAACTGTTGCATCTTTTCCTTTTTATACTATTTATTTCCCTCTTTTTGTTTCTTAAAACATTTTTCTGTCACAAGGTGAAAGTGTTTTTTAACAGAAGATTGTTCTAGTTTCCGCCTTTTGCTTTTCAACAACTTGCATGATTTTATATAAACTTTGTATAAAAGATAACTTGTAGAGAGCTTATTTAACTATGTGGCATCAGTAAAACCTAGACTTATTTACTGTAAGGTCTCCGTGTTGCAAAATATACTCTATATCAAGCTGTTAAATTCTTTGGAGTAATTTTTAAAATTTTATGACACTGATTAAAAAAAAAAAATCAGTGTTGGAAAACAGTAATACAGTAAAACAGTAATTGGGTTGTTTTTTATAGCAGTCATCCAAGGCTATTAAATATATTATGTATATTAAAAACTTGAGATCGTGAGACTATTCTAACTCCAGCGTTCCCTTTTTGTTTTAAAAAAGCCAAGCAAACTCAGACAAAGCTCTCCTGCTCCCTCCCCCCTGCCCCCTGCTGAACAGGACAGGCTTACTAGTATTTATTCTTGTTTAAAAAAGATACTAATCACTTTCATTTTATGGGGAGACATTTAAATTTAGAATAATTACAGGAAAACAATAAGCAGCACTGAGTAAGAATGACGAAATGCACCTCAACTCAAAGCTTTAATGCAGTTTCCCCCTCTAATCAGTGATATTAACCCTTCTGACTACTTCCCTGGAGATTCTTCCCCTTCCAGACCATGATGCGAATGAAAAATTATCAGAATATGAACTCTTACTAATAAACTGTTTTTTAACATGGGTGAATGAACAATGAGTTCAAGTTTTTCAAATACTGACTCAAATTTCAAGGCTTGCTATGTATCATGCAGGCCTTACAAGGAGCGAGGCACCAGATCTGTTAGCATAGATACGAGCGGGTTGTAAAGAGAAAAGCAATATTACTGGCTTATCTCAGTCAAAATAACTAGACTTTCAAGTAAACTAGAGTCAATATAATTTCTTCTTTTAAAAAATTGTTTCCTACCTTTGCTGGCCTGTTTCATCTCTTTCATTAAAGATGCAACTTTTACTGGAGCTTCTGCTCATCCTAGGTTTTTACCAGTGTGAAACCAAAAATGCTCTTTGCCTAAAGTGTAGGTTAATATAATAGCTACTTGAAGCAGGAAACCTCAGCAATATGTGTGTCTGTGTGTCTATAGTTGTCTTTATTTGGGCCTGTCCAGCATTTTGTTTGTCCTCTAGCCTTTTATGGCAGCTGGACCCTGACCTTCAAGTTCTTAAAAAAAAAAAAAAAAAAAGGGGGGGGGGGGGGGGGGAAGTATTCTTTTCAGATTCCAAGTTCCTCCCTTTTTACCCTCCCACTGACACCGTCCTATTCAATACTAGAGATAACTTTATTCATCTATACATCATTGTATCAAATTCAATAGGCAAACTGCTTCAACATGCTTCAGAACTGGACAGGGCAGTAATGTCTTCATTTTTTCTTAATGCAATGAGTTTCTTATCGTAGTCCTTTCAAGAACAAAACAAACACTGCAACAAAAAATGATCTCCAAGTTTCTCCCACCCTGCTATTTCACCATAGCCTTATTTGTTAGATATTTTAGGGGACAGATGCAAAGCTGTAAAATTGATTACATACATCACTACTGAACATGAGTTAAAGTAAATAAGGAGGAGAGAATCTTTTATAATTACATACTGCATTGAGAAGATTTACTTTGGGATCATGCTAAGAGCATGGAAGTAATTTGTTCCTGAATCTGCTATCATCCTTTAAACAGGATACTGAAATTAAGTTGCGTCTACAAAAACTAGTAATGTCATATCAACAGCAAATTTTCCTAATCAGTACCTAGAAAAGACACAGGTCTTTTTTCCAACTAAGTCAGTGTGAATTCACTACACCTAGTGTTAAATTCAAAATCTGTCATTAACTGCCAGACTTATGGCTAATGACACCAACTCCATGGGTGTTAGTACAACTCTAGCAGCAAGGAATCCAGCTTTCCCTAGTCAGTCTATTCTGAATCCTGCTCGCTAATGGAGGAGTTTAAGGGGAGGGAGCTAAATGCCTGCTCCAAGTGTTCATGAGGTAGCGTGGTTTAAGCTTGGTAGTGAGCTCCAGAAAAAAAATGCTATGAACGTAGTGATAAAAGAGTGATAGATAAGTATTTTAAAGAATGAAACACTTTGAAGCTTTTGTAGTACCTTTTTATGGTAGCATGAAATATATGAGATTAGTATATCCAAGTCAAGCGCATGTTCCATTGATATCTTTGTCTTTTAAATGGAAAGTAAGGCTGGAGGGGAAAAAGTTGGATGGTTAAAATACAGAACTTCTGAAGTGCTTAAATCAGCTAATAGTACGAGGTGACTTCAGATTTGGGGGATGAAAAATAAATTTTAAAAAAATCAATCCTGACTGGGTGTTTTCCATGATAGGCCCTACTTGTTTACGTAGAGGGTATTGCGAACGTTTGGAGGGATTTGGGAGTTTCAAAAGGAAGAAGTTTATACATTAGTGCTGCAAGTTGCAAAACACTGTTGATATTCAAATGTTTATTGTGTAAAATCTGGGATAAGCTTCAGCATGAGAGCTCCTTTAAGTGCCTACAACTATTGCTAATTCCCCTCAGCATTGAGGCTTGCACAAAGGCCTTAATCCAATTCCACTTTTTTTTTTTTTTTTTTTTTTTTTTCAGAAAGCCTATGCTATTTTCTCTCACATAAACTAACAACACTATCCCATCACACTGCAGAATGGGTCAAAGAAAAAGGGCTCTGTGTTTATACTTCACCAACACTTTGTGTTTCTTGGCCAAGTATGGCAAGAAACTTTAAGTGGGTCCCCCAGGCCCCAGGCCATCTTTAGAAAGAAAAATAAGCCTTCGGAGATTGAAAACAGACTATTTTAGGCACTAAAAAAACTGAAACATGAACTATTCTTTCAGTCACTATCCATGAAAACATATTGATCACTTATCCAGTTCTGATTTAAATTATGAATCAGGATTTGCCTTGCTACAGTAGTGTATTCTACCTTGCATATAACACCCTTGAAGATACTCCTTTACAGTGTCCTCAGATATTAATATTTGTGTATGCATATTTTATTCTACTACTACATGGGACGTACAAATCAAAACAGCTTAAGGCAATACATTTCAAATGGGAAAATAAATTTAAATCTTTACTTCTGTGAAGTGCAAAAGCAACTATCTTGCTTTGTGAAGCACATTTGGAAGTTTCATCCATGATCTGCCTTGTTCAGGAGATCCCAGCCCAGCATTAAGTGGTCAAGTATTCTCTGTACATAAACCATCACTGATTTCTGACAATCTCAGCAGTCTTGTCAAGGTTTAAACCACAACAAAGATGAAGCTGCTTTGAGGATTGACCTTCCGCTAGCAGGAGCAGAAAAGCTGGTCTGGTTCCCATCTAGTAACCTATGAAAAATAATACATTCTACTCTAACTACTGATGATATTAAAATGCCAGTAACTAAATCATCCTTTTTATTTTTTAGTTAAGAATTAAAACTCCTTTTGTAATCAGGGCTCTGTAACTTTTACAGTGAGAACCCAACTGACACCCTATAGAAGCAGATGTGCTAATTTAGATAGTGTTGGTTCCTACTGCCTGAGCAAGCTCATAGTTATATTGCCCCAGAAGTCAGAGGAATTCAGCCTGGAAAAGGATCACTTACTGAAGCCTTTGACGAGCTAGAAGTTATTCACCCTTCACACTGACTTTGCTCTTGAACATGTGTTAGTGGCTGAGCCAAGGCTTCATACATTTTTTCTGTCTGCATCTAGCATCTATTCAGCAACTATAAAAACAACTGCAACATACTTTGGGCAGAATTCAAATGTCGTTTGAACACGTTGTGAACAATATGGAATAAGCTAACTTTTCCCACAAGTGTTGTTTTCATGAGGAGTTTTAGTGTGTCCCCCCTCTTTTGGGGTTTGTCATCCGCTCAGGCCATTCAGAAGAGGGACAGGACCTGCTGCCCCTCGTGGCCTTGTACTGCCACCTAGAGCTGTGTGCTACCAAGCCCCGCTAACTGTCTGGGCTCTGCTGTTGCTCCTGGGTGTTGGAAGTAGAACAGAAATTTCCCATAGATGTAATGAAGAGACTATGAAATATGCAGAGGTCCTTGTTTTGCATAGGAAGGCAGCTGAAGCGGAGTGTTTCAGTATACTTGCTGATTGCCTGCTAACTTCCTCCACTGTGTTACCAGGAATGCACAATTTGCAGATGTAGAGTGATGATGGCTTCTTTGAGACACTATTTCTTATCAAAGCATGGAAAAAGCAGGTTTTTCCATGTTTTTTCCTTTTTTATTTTTTAGTATGTTATTTCATACAGCTCTGTTTCTGAAGTACATCATGTATTTGCATGGGCTCATGGACTTCACTAAAAGGCTTTAAGCCCTCTAGTTCACATTATAACTGTTATCACTGTACGTAGATTAGATGAGTGCTGAAATTTTGTTTTAAGAGTTTGGTTGTTTTTGAAAGGGTATAGCTTCACCAAAAAGGAGACTTTTTTTTCTCTCTCTCTTTTTTTTTTTTTTTTTTTTTTTTTTTTAATTTGGGATTAAAATTAACCTGCATAGAGAGCTAACACAGGTCTTAAGTATCACTTAGATCTAGTTTAGTTTGAGTCTTGTGGCAGCACAGTCAAATTTCCTGCACTGGAGTTTGTCTCCAGAAAGCATCTTGCTGGTGCATCCTCTTTATTTTTCATTAAAGATTAAAAGAAAAACAAACAAAACACTTGTGCAAAAATACTAATGTACTCCTGTGAAGGACTTGCATTAAAATTCAAGTCCCAGATAGCTCAGAATGGCCACTAAAATTCTTCTTGAGGTTTTCATTTTTCTGTACCACAGAAATTAAGTTATATAGTTACATTTTATATTCACAAACACATGAAGAAAAGTTCATTATCTTGCTCTGAGAAATAGAAGGTCTGGGTGAGTTTTTTTATAGGATCATCAAATGACTAAATCTTTCTAGTGAGAGATTCATTTCTGTGCATTGTGCTGTGTGCAGTGCATATTGTGGAAAATTTGTAAGAGTTGATATTTTAGTTGAATGACAAGTCTCTCAATGTATTTAACAACTTTAATTATACTTGTCATTTTCAAAATGAGTGAAAAAAATGTACAAAACCAACAGAAATATGTCAGTCGGTTATTAGTTACAGAAAAGTCTCTCTTTTATCTCTCTTCTCTCAGGTGGAAACCATCCTTTCTATTAAATAGGGAGCCAGTTCAAAAACTTGAGACCCATCACTGTCTTCAGGGTTTTTAATTACTCCTCTGCCTTTTTCTTTTGGATTGTCTGTTAGATGACTTCTGAGTTTTTAGATTTTCTCCTTGCCTTGTTGTCAGCACGTCTTTCCTTTATCATGTCATACAATTCAGAGCTCTGATTGTCTCATTTTGGTGCCATACTCACTCAGCAAATGCAGCCCTTCTTTGTTAGGAGAAGTGCGCCTTGTTATCACGAGAAAATGAAGAGAGAAGTGAGCATTTGAACAGGGGTTCTGGGAGCAAGGGAGCAAACTGGAGAAAGTGTGCAGGAATTGGGTGGGTTTTCTGTTAGCTAAGAAATAAACTGCAGGCCCCACTAGAACTTGTTAAAGCAAACACACTGGTGTTTTATAAATTGGCTTTCTTTAAATGCTGTGTTTTCTTTTCCCCTCTGTTTGTGCCCCAGTCTTCCTTGCATGTGCGGATCCTTTCTATCTTCACTCTCCTACTTCACTTAAAGGTTTCCGTGAAATGTAGACGCCTTAAAGGGTTTCCTTTTGGCTTGGCATGGTGCTTGGAGGTTCCTTCTGTGAGCATTGGAGGTTTGGATCTCATATCAAAGGGTTTAAAGCTAATGATTTTAAGTATGGTTGAATTTTATTGCTCCTCTGGTGGGCTAAAACCTTCAGCAACTCTTTGACCTCTTCCCAGTCAATCCAATTCCATCTAATACTCTGTGACTAATATGGTGGATATTTAATCTACTTTGCTGCTGAAATTACTTTTAGAGCCACTTTTTTCCTTAAATCTTCCTCTTTAGAGAAATTGCTGATCGTAAGCTCTAAATATGTTGCCCACTACAACACAGGTTTTTAAAGAAGAAGCTTTTCTTTTAGTAAAAGAAAATTAAAAGATATAATTTCTTTTTATAACAGAAATGAAATGAGGGGATATAATTATATTCTGAAAGTAAAAGCCAGCTTAAAATGAAAAATTGACTGAAGCCTCTCTGGTCATACTGTTAATATAGGAATCGTGATGAATAGCCACACCTTAGCCAAATAGTTCCTGTAATGTAATTAAACTTTGAAGCAAATTAAAAGAAGAGAATATAAAAGCACCTTCTAGGCAGTGCTTACTGAGTCCAGTTTTGGAATATGGTTATTGACCTATCAGTAGTACTAGGATGCTGTACTGAGTTTTGTTGATATCTTATTTTTTTCTTAAAAATTGACCAAATTGAATAGTTGGGGCTACAGGTCCAATTTTGCCATAGTGTCGGGGATGTTTGGCTGCTCTTCCCTGTTAGCATCTCCTAAGACATCCAGCTTGTAAAGATTCAGCACTCTGAATTCAAGCAGAAGGGATTTGCTTATCTGATTTATGTCAGGACCCACCAAACTGGGTCATGGATAATGATCTCTAAGTCCACGATCCTATGCCTTATATTTCAGTCATAGGCATATGAATGTTGAATTCAGCAGGCCTGAGTTGTTTGCATTTAATGAAATTATTTTTATGCCTGAAATCAAGCATTTTGGCAAGTTTTTGCAGGATTGTGGTACTAAACTTTTCCATATGTAACCTCTTTAAATAAATGTACCAACTGGCCTTGTGTCAAATAAAGGGATGTAGAGTTTAAGTCTTAATCTTCGGTCTGAATCCAGAGCAGGTAGATGTAATAGAGAGGATAATATGAAATGGAATTTCTCGTCTTAGTCTAACTACCAAGAACAATGTATACCTGTGGAATTTGAAGCTTCCATTGCAAAGAGTGAATGGAGGGGAGAATCTGAACTTTCTTGCCCATGCTTAGCCTGTCCAAGAATATTACTGGTACAATAACATGGGAATAAATTAAAGCTGGGGGTGAGAACAAATCTAACTGTTCAAAGTGAGACTCCAAACAACCTAAGAGGAGCAGAAAACAGAAGATGAACCCCCCAAGCTAGGTAGTTGTAGCTGCTAAGTAGTTGTACAGAGCTATGAGCAAGATTTGATCTTGCTCAGTTTTCATGAATTTCCAAAATAGCTGCGCCAAGGGATGGGTTATATTAAAGAAACAGTAATAGAAAGGGTTGTTTTATTACTGTTGCAAGTAAGTGAAGGAATTCACTCTTCAGAGCTGTTCATATGGCAAATTTCACATGCACTAAAATTAAAAGAGAGGGGTGAAGTGACCCAACCCACATGTAATAAACATCCGTCCCACTTTGAATGGAAGTGCATGTTAAGGGAGTTGGTGGAGAACCTGGGGAGCTGTATGTGACGCTTTTTTCAAATAGGGAACCAGAGCTCACAGAAGCAGGAATCAGGACTGTGAAGTTTGTAGCATATTTGATATCAGGAATACCTGGGTTCTTTCTGAGATATGTGGATTTCCTTGGGGAAAAAGCAGTAATAATGTTTAGCTGTGGACATGAGTACTAACTAGTGGTGGAGAGTAAGCATTTAGAACAAATCTTACTACACAAGCCAAAAGATGGTTGATGTTGGGGTGAGGACCATAAGACTGTGTGGGTCCCACTAGAAAGCCAACCCACTAAAGTCATAGCTCAGTTTTCTGTCTGTAAAATGAGACTAACCCCATACATAGCTATTGCATTACTTTATGATGCTTAATATATTGGGATTTTAAGAGAGTTTAACTCTTCTGAGATGCTGAAGAAGTTCAGGGTTACTTTTTTTTTTGTCCTTTTTTATATACAAGTTGGCACCTTGGGCTTAAACTGCATATAAAAATGCAAAATACATAGGCATATCTATATCCCTTCTCTTTTTCAGTCATTGAGTATAACCGTAGTCGATGGAATACAAGTTATGTATTAAATTTCTTGAACACATGGATAAAATAAACCAATGTGAAAACCACCATGTGCAGTTAATTTATAGACAAATATATTTGGAGCAGGTACAAACAAAGGTGTAAAGTACTATGTTTTAACAGATTTTCATGCCATATGCATTTGCTTTTACTGCCTGAAAAAATATGATTGCAGTAGATATCTTTTCAATGTTAAAATACCTTTTTGAAAGTTTTTTTTTTTTTTTTTTTTTTTTTTTTTTTTTTTTTTTTTTTTTTTAATTACAGGAATGCTGCTCTTCATGGTTTATTAGTATGTTCAACCGTTTTAACTATTTTTTAAAAATTGATGTAATAAATTAATGGTTTATTTTGCCACTTAATTTCATTTAAGAAAGCAAATTCAGAACAAAAAACCCTGAACTTTGACATTCTTTCTAGTATTTGTTGCATATCTTTGGAAATGACCTAATTTTAGCAATTCACGTGAAAACAGTGGTCAGATTGCGTCATTTCAAATTAAGTCTGACAGCTCAGAAGTTAAACCAGATTAGCTTGTTTTAACAGCTACACTTCAGTGATTCTGGGTTATTAAACTCTTTGGGAAACCTTCCACACTTTATTAGGGAAAGGAAATTTATATAGTGGAAAGAAGAAAAACATATGTAATTGCCAACTTACACATAGTGACTCTGGTAATATCATCGGTTTATAAATTGTTAGTTTCCAGTACAAAGCTGTACATATATATGCTTTTGTGTGAAGTAAATATATATTAGCATGATGAACTACTTTCCCTAAAATATCATTAAGGAAAATATGAGTGAGTATTTAGTAACTCATTGGAGAAGCTAAATTCAATAAAAGAAGGAAGTAATGTTGTGGATAAAGTTCAAACAGAACTCTCTACTCAAAGGATATGTTGGTAAATCTTGCAACTAAATCTGAACAATATTTTTGTCTGTGCCTTGGATACCATAGTAGACCTGTGGGAGAAGATTCAGTGATGGATTCTTGCAAAGGTTCATCCTTTTTCCTGTCCCCAGCTCCTATCTGACTCTTTCCCCTTGAAGGCCATAAAGGTGTTCATTCAATAGAGTGCAATGTGTCTGTCAGGCTCATGACTGTTCAGTGAAGAGAAAATCATCTTGCTTACCAGATGAAAACTACCAGGTACTATATCTACTTGGGCATGGCTGCAAGGCTGCTCAAATTTCAGGCTGAAGCTCATAAAGGAAGGGAACAGCAGGAAGTAGCCCACAGGCATGGTGGACTAGGAAATATAATTGGTTTTGAAACTGAAAGCCTAGGAGGCTGGAACTAGGAGGACAGAGCCTGAAATCTGATTTAATGTTTCATTAGGCTAGAGAGACGCTGGTACACAAGCTCCTTGGTATGGCTGCTGATGGTTCCACTGGCTCAATTTGTGGTAGAGGGCCTAGACCTGCTGCATGAAACGGTGTGAAGGGGTTTGAAGTTTCTTCTATGTAGCATCCTGTTCTTGCTGGGCACAGTCAGATGTGCCCTGTTACCACCCTATAGCTGCCTCATCCAGCTGGATTCAGGTAGCTACCCATATCTTGGAGGCTGGACCTGAAATATTCTTCCCACACCATTGCTTTTACGTCAAAGTCAGGTTAACTTTTCAAATTTCTGAACAATCTGTTTAGATTAAAGAAGGATGCTTTAGATCTGTTGCTATACAGCAAGTGTTCAAAATGTTGACTACTTTCAATTATTATTATTTTTTTTTTGGGGGGGGGGGGAGTGCCTTAATTTTCTGTATGAAATGCTTTGGTAATGACTAAATATTAGTGCTACATTTATTGCTATTTCTTCCTCATACCTCCTTAGTTCTGGTGTGGTGTTTTGCCTTCTGGATTGTTGATACATTCTGCAGTAGCGGATTAAGACAGATAGTGCAAAGCACATCTTTACAGAAATACTACTTTTTAAAGGCTGGACAAAATATTTAAAAGAGGCAATATCAGATAATATTTTCTGGTGTAAGATAAGTAGGAAGACATTTGACTGTGTTTCATATTCGAGATAAACACTAGGGCTTCAATAAGCATTCAAACAGATACCTAGTTTTCTTTTCATTATCTCCCAGGAGTTGTTATTCTGTGTAAAGCTCTGTAATGCAGAGCAGAGACTTAGATGCTTATTAAGTAACTTCTAGTGTGTCTCACTGCAAAGGTGTGAGGAGTTACTCATGTCCTGGCTCTTTCAGAAGTTACTGACTAATAAAGTTAGAGGACTGCAGTGAATTCTGTCTAATTAACACAAAATCTCCTGCTTGCTTTCACTGCTATAAAGATAGACTTTCAGCTGAAAGCTGCCCAGATGTGGATGTATTTTCTCTTCTGCCTTTCTCTTGAGTCAGCTCTGGCAGAGGCAGTTTCCAGAACCACCACAGCTGGATTCACTAGAGCTGTCAACACCTTTATACTCTTAACTGGAAACTAAACATGTTCATGGGCTAAGCATGTTCAGTAAACCCAAGGTCATGCATGACCTCTGCACTGTTCCAAATGATGCTTGCTCTCCTGTTCAATCAAGATAATCTATGGACTAAATGACAGTAATTTCCATTAAAAAGTCTGCTAGAAAAGCAAGTGTGTGTGAGCACATGCTCCGAAAACTTTTCTTGATAATGCATATTCTCTCCTTCTTTGATCTATCTGAAATAAATGGAATGCATTAGTGCTATTTAATTTTGCCCCTAACTGTCAACAATGGAAAAAAGCTGACTGTAGTGTTTATTTTCAAACTCCTACTGCCAAGAATTTTTCTTCAAGGAATGAAAGACGAACAAATCTTTTCTTTGCTGCCATGGTCAATAAAGTTTGTTTTCATTAAAATAATACTGCACCAGTATTGGAAAACTTGTGTTCAGGTGAGCCTGATTGCAACAGTTCATTCCAAGCAGTTCATGTGTAGGCTAGCTATTCAGATAGAAAAAAAAGCAGTTTAAATGAACCTACATATCAAGGGCTAGTGCCGTTACAAAATTTGGTTGGAAAACCACACAATATGGAGTGTGCTTTCAATACTTAGATGGATACTGAGAATGTAATGTAATCAGAGGGTTTATGTGGAACACTTCTGTGCCATTTTAGGATTTAGACTGGAGAGGATAAGTGGAGTAACATTTTAAATCACGTGTTAGCAAAGGGAGAAGCAAAAATCTGTTGGCATGTAACTCATGAAGATTGACGGAGTATGAGCAAACTTACCAGGAGAGCACAATATCCATTGTGGATTAATGTTTACTCTGCAAAGGGTAAAAATCTAAGAAATTGAATAAATCTGGAGAAAAGAAAGATGAGCATTCAGAAGAGATTGTCCCATAATGTGGCCTACAACAGAGATGACTGAAGCAGTGAAAATATTCATTGTTTACATACAGAAAATAAGGCAAAGAAATAGAAATATCTATTGGTTTAGAAACATTTTTATACATCCCGTGTTTAGTTTAAGAAATGAGGGAACAGATTTGTGAAAATGTAATCAATTATTTCTTTCTGTTTGGCAGATGAGAAGACAATGTTCAAGCTTAGAAAATGAATCCTAGAGAGTTGCATAGATGGGAGTTTCTCATCAAAACAATTTAAAATGATTGCTTGAGGAAAGTTAATACAATTAGGCTCACAATATATTTCCAGGTTTACCATAGACTATTTGATTAGAAAAACAATATAAAAAGTAAGTCAACACAGATTTCCTCTTATCATGCTTCAAACACAGGAATCTTTTATCACAGCTGGTATCACTTGGTTCTCATCTCCATGTGTACATCCAATAAAGATTTAGTTGGCATCTTTATTGAAGAAGTAGTGATTTTCTAATCCTTGTGGATAATCCCTTCCTCTGACTAAAGGCAAAGTGACACAATCTTGTGAGGAAGTTGCTGTGATATTTGTTTAACTTTGCATATACACACATTTCTCTGGGTCTGGCTAACTCATCTGCCAGACCCTAACTGATATAAGTGTCTTCAATGTATTTGTCCTTTTTTTAGGTAGATATAGGTGTATGTGTGTAATGATATACACATGATCTCAATTACTGGATAAAAAGCTTACATGTTCTTGAAATGTATACAAGAAAATATTTCATGCATCTGTCATTCAACCACAAGGGCCGCTTTTTTAGTTTTGTTTTCTTCATAAATGTACCACTAGGCTTACAATGGGGGTGGTGTGGGGGAGAAAGGGCTTTAAAATAAAGTCATACCAGCAAGTCAGTGGGAAATGCAAATGTCTTCCAATACAGGAGCCAGTGGACTAGATAAAACACAGGGATATAATCAAGGCACTATAACAGCATCATGATTATTGTGTCTTTGACAAGATGATGGGTCTTTGCTTGTAACGTAAGCCCAAAATTGGACTATGCTAGTGAGATTGAGATAATGGAAATTAGAAGGAAAAAAAAAAAAAAAAAAAAAAAAAAAAAGGTAAAGTGGTTTTGAGTGCCAAATTATCCCTGAGCCTGATCAAATGCCTGCTGAAACCAGTGCAGAGACATCCATTGACTTTGGTAAGCACTGGACCAGGCTCTGTAATTCAGGTTTTTCCCATGGGTTTGTATTGTTTGTCTTATCAGATTGCTGCCACAGTGACCTTGAGAATGACCTAAAGGAAAATTACGATACTGTTTTTTTTTTTTTTTTTTTTTTTTTTTTTTTTTTT
>CM021774.1:16817144-16859251 GCA_011076525.1 Nettapus auritus
TTTTTTTTTTTTTTTTTTTTTTTTTTTTTTTTTTTTTTTCTTCAGGATTTTTTTGTTTTTAATTTTAGGTGAGATAAAATCTGAAAGCTTAACTCACAAATTGTAAGGGGTAGAGGGGAGAAGAAACCACACAAAATGGAGATTCCTCATCTCTTCCTCACAAAATGAACAAAGGAAGAACACTTTAAGAAAAAAAGGCATGATAAAATCTGGCCAGAATCTGATCTCCTTTACACAGATGTAAATCAGAAATGGCAATGAATCATTTTGGGTCATACCTGTAGGAATGACGTGAGTGCTGAACTCACCTTCACATATTGAAGGCCCTGTGATTCTCCATTGCTTTTGTAAGCATGTTTTGTCACAGAATTTTTGACTAGGGAAGACCTCGTGTGAGAGTCCATTCCAAGTGGCTGATACCCTGCTGTCCAGGAATGTTGAGATAAATACTGATCTTCAGCAGTTTCCTTCCTCAGTTTCATACACAGAGATTGGAATTTGGCGTCTTGCCTTGTAAATCCACTAAAGACTAGAGCAAATGTTACATGAGAAGCAACATGGTAGATATAAGATCTGTATGTGGGAAGCTCTGGACTTTGTGGTAGTCTACATAGTAGCAGAAAATAGTAGTAGTACATGTAGTGACTAAAACTGCAATGGAGTCACTAAATGTCAGTCTCCTGAAGAATCTCCACAATCTGAGCAATCTTTTAAAGGACTGTACATAATGAATGTTGTCCCTCTTTGCAGCTGAATGCTTAAAACTCATTTTCACTTTGTTCTCTCAAACTGAGGTTGTCAAATTGGTGCCAAGTAAGACAAGTTTATAATATATATTGAGTACATGGGAAGTTGGTGGATGCTAGTTCCACTCAATTTAACTGTGTTGCTTTTGAGGACAATTTGTTCTGACCTGAAGTGTGAAACCTGTATATGCGAATCAGCTGTTTTAAATATGTCACCAAAATAATTTATATGAATGATTTTCTCTATTAATTCAAGCAACTCCAGGGGGTGGGGAGTGGCTTTGGAGAACATGGTTACACAGAAGCAGTTAATGAGAATATGGGTTCACCTGCTGGTTGAGTGCCCTTCCTCAACTCAGCTAAAGAAAGACTTTGTGTTTAAATTACTTGGCTTGAACCCAGGAGAAATTGGATCCATTCTTGTTTTTCAGCCTTTCTTATAAGACTTTGGAGAGAGCGCCTCTACCCATAAGTTACTTTTCAAAAGTACTAGGACTATCTACAAGCTTCAGAACGTGTGAAGTATTCACAAAGCAGGATTAGAACATAATGATGAACACATTTGAGCAAACAATAGTCTTCTGTTTGACAGATGCACTTTGATTTGTTGTGCAGGTGTAGTTGTGCAGTTTTGTCTATGCATGTGCATCTGGCACTTCTTATTTTACCTGTATGGATTACTTGTGTAGATTTTACTGGTAAGCAGCATGTGGCCATGTGAATCATGCAGCATTCTTGTCCCTGACTGGGTAAGCTAACTCTTAAACTTAAATGTTCTGGTTTTCCTGGGAGAAGTGTAAGACTGAGGACTGAAACAATTAGTTCTTTTTCTTTTTGGATGGATTTCCTAAGAAAATTAAACATAATGAGTAAGGCTGTATTCATTTAATTTCTTCTGTACAAAACAATTTAGTGTCATTTTAGTTGACAACTGTGAGGTTAGATACTATTTTAGTTTGCCTGAAAGCTTTGAGGCTCTGATAAGGTATTTAAATACTTAATTCAGAGTATGGGGCAGAGAAGTACGCTGTCAGACAAGGAAGGTGAACCCGTATTCTATATCATAGTTTTAATTTGGGAAAACTACACTAGTAATGGGGGATGTTTTACAAATCAATAAAAGATATGTTCATTAAGAAACCATTCTCATACAAATAAGGATTAGATTAAAATGCGAAGCCTAACTTGCATAACCTTACTATGCAAGATATACCTGTGAAGTGCTTGATATATCCTGCTATTAGAGAGGAAATGTCTAATTCATCTCAAAGTGGGAAAACAATAAAAAGTCATTAGTCGTGTTTTGTGACCTCTTGGGCATAATTAGACGTTGTATGAAACAGTCACCTGTGCAGTGTTATAAGGAGGTATGTTGCAGAGAATACAAATACAAAACAGGCTGGTTGTGAGTAATGTAAATTCTGATACTACTACAGTTTTCTGTTATATCACCTTTAAGGTACAGCAGAATAAATCTGCCATTTTAATGAATGCTCCTGGTGAGTAGAGAAAGACAATATAGTCATGCATAGGTCATACATAGCCCTTAGTATCAGCTGTAGCATACATGCCATTGTTACATAATACCGTTTTATCCCTCATGATCTTTGATCAGTGCTAATGATCAAAGTTTGCATAGCAGCCAAAAGAATCGTGAGACAGTAGATATTTATAGCTTATGGCCAATTCTGATTACTCTATAGCAGCTTTCCCAGTGTTCTGTAGTTTGATTGATGTCACTGGCATGTTTCAGCATTCAGAATATATCAAATAAATTTGCTATGCTTTGAACATGAAAGGGAAGTAAAACACTGATAATTTAAGAAACCAGAAATGTGTGGGAGATAGGAGATACGTATTGCTGCATGTCCTCTGGCAAGTAACGCTGTACAGTGCTTAGCAATACAGTGCATGCATGCAAATTGCTAAGCATCCTCTTTAATGCAAAGCTTTACCACCGTAAGGGTGTTGCTATTCAAAGAGGTTGATAAATGAAATCTGAACTGCATATACTGCAATGGAGAGGAGGACAGGAGCAAGAGACAGCTGTTTGGGGTGACTGCTTTACAAGCAGAAGCCTTTCAGTTCCATCAATCAGACAACGTGAAAGGCCCAAATCCGAAGACGCCAGCATCCCACCCCCTTTGATCCCGATCCTAATAGTGTGCCAGTCACCGAAGGAAATGCATTACAAAGTGAGAATGGTCCATTTTCTTCCATCCTTTTCTGAGAGTCTGTATTTATCAGATTTAACTAGCTAATGATTCTGCCCTCTACTTCTGTGTGCTGCGAGAAATCTAGCTGCAGAGGTGACAGTTGTTTATAGTGAACAGGCAGTTAATGCATAAGCAATCCATGGGATCTGTAGGAGCCATTTTTCAGGGTTGAGAGTCCTGTAAAGGGTTAAACACTGACTAGCTTAAAAATCAATGGGAATATTATATGTACATTTTCCTCATCGAGGCAGTATTTGGTTGAGACCTGCAAGGCCATGCCATGGTTATGTGGATAGCATATTGATTGTAGTGAAAGCAAATGTTGTGGTGGCCTTGCTGAGGCTGCGACTGTGATTTTATGAAACGGTTGTTCTGTGCCTACCCTTGTTACAGCCTTTGTGTCTGTATCGGTGCTTTCTGCCAGTAACAAGCCCAAAGTTGCCCACCAAACCAGGTTTCAATATCTGTGAGCCTGCAAACACAGTTGCAATATGTCTTTGAGCTCCTGTGTCACCTTCTCTGCCCAAATACCTTAGTCACATAAACGTCTTCACAGGTATTTCATGTGTGTGAAGGCGCACAGGCAGTGAAGGGAGGTGAGGCATGCCATGCTCATGGGTATGGACGAAGATGCTCCGAGTAGTTCAAGCTATTTGATTTTAGGCCCCTTTTTTTTTTTGTGTGGTGTAAGCTTGCCATCTGCAAAAGGGACATTGTAAAACACTCCTTTGTCTGTCATGCCTTTGTAAACTCTTGTGGATACCTGTATCTACCTGGTACCTGGCCCAAGAGCTCTGATTCCAAGCCCTACAATAACAAAAATAGCACTGCTGTATGAAGGAGTGCTCATGAAACCTGTCTCTCTGTGAAAGTTACCGTCTCATTTTTTCAGTGCATAACATCTTATTTTCTGTATTTCTTACTGATCTGCAAATATGAACAATTGTAGAATGGTAAAGAAATGGACAGCACACTTGAATGGTCCCTTTTGGTTCTTTCCTCCTTAAAAGCAATTTTCATGGCTGTGCATACGATAACAATAGAGTTAAGCTATGTCATTAATTTCCATAGATGGTGGATGGAGAATGTTAAATTCTAGGCACCTGAGTGGATCATCAAACTCTTCTACCACCTAATGACTCTAAATAATCATATTCATCATAATTAGTACCGTTAATAATGTTAAAAATAAACACTTGTACCTCAGACCATTAGTAATAGTAATCTTGTCATTGGCCATGAAAATTACTAGACCCAGTTATTTTTCACAGTGTGGCGCAGATATATGTGATATATAATTAAAATATTAATTACGTATTTGATAGAGCTTTAGCTGTCATTATTAGATTACCATTGGCCTCATTATTATACTTTCAATATGTTACCTTGTATATATATTGTATTTAATAAAGTGTTAAAAAGTGACTCTGGGTTTCTGAGATCAATATATGTTAGTAAAATGTGTATGAATACAAAAGTAGGGAAGAAATGGGATTCAAACTGTGGTTAAATGAATTTCTGTCATTCAGGCCTGTACTAAGAGGTGACACAAAGCTGACATGAAGCTAATCCGAGTCATAAATCCCCAAAATAGAATTTAAGTAATACTTAGGTGATGTTTAATGGTTATTTTTACCTGAGTAGATTAAATGAGAAGAATACTAGTTAGCTAAATGGGAAAGACAAGCTTTAGAAAAGAAAAATGTATTCTGAAGGTTCTTTTTTCTCTGTTAGACAAGTTTTTTTCTGTTGACCTAAACAGAAGCTCCTCTAATGTACAAAGGGGCAAGTAGTGTTTTTGCGTGTTGATCTGAGTTGGTATAAGGAAGGGGCAGGTGTAATTTGAGGATAAATAATGGTGACACAACACATTTTATTAAAAATAATGATGCATTTAAGATTGAAAAATCTTTTGTCAGGAGCCTATTTTTTTTTGTTTCCAGGGTGGTTAATTGTCCATTTATTCCTTACCTGTCTGTAATGGAGTTTTGCAGGATTAAGTTCGTTGTCATTAGTTGAAAATGGGGTGATATTTCCTCTGTAGTAAGCTAATATTTCAGCCTCTTCACATCAGGACTTACTTACCTTGAAAGTCACCTAAAAGGTAAATGCTTTAGAAGTAAAACAGAGACCTCAATACAGCTGTCTTCACAAACTTTAATCTTGAAGGATTTTGAGGAGTTTTCAGAGATGCTGCTTATGCTGTCTGCTCCTGTTGCCTTATTTAGCAACATTCAGGAGATTTCTTCATATATTTCAAGAATGGAAAATCTCTGGAGCTGAGGGTAATCATTGCTTCTCTTTCACTAGGGTAAAGGACTAAAATGAAAATTTTATTTTTAAAAAATATTATTGCAAAATTGACAGTTTTTTTTTTTTTTTTCATTAGACCAGTATTGAAAGCAATGGTTTCCAAAACTGACAAATTGACAACAGTAAGTAAGTGAAAAAAAAGTCTGCCACTCCTCTTGTAGTATGTTCTTAGATCCTTTCATGTACATTTATCCCAGAACAGAACCTGAAGCTTAAAGGCTAATGCTATAATGAAGTTATTGAACTTCGGGTATTTAAAAAATAATAAAAGAGAGAAACAAGGTAAATCTGCTAAGGAGGTGGGAAGATATTTTCTATGTAGAATAGAAAAAAAATGAAATAGAAAATATGTTTTCTATTTCTATGTAAAACCAAGGTGGCTAGATGAAGATTTCTCTACAGTTTCTATCAATGCTAAGAAGCTTCTTCCACCAATGCTGGTGTGAAAAATGAAAGTGTAATTTGCATGGGAGCAGCTGATGGCTGTACAAACCAGGTATTTGATTTGCTTACTCTGTAAGTTGAAATAAAGGTAAAAGCAAAGATTCCTGGGTTTGCTTCCAACTGTGCATCTGCAAGTATCGATGTCAGGGTCAACTTCTTGTGTCCATGGTCTCATTCTTGCTGTGCTGCAGAGCACTGAGGCACCACACAGGGAAGACTGGGGATTGTTTTCAGGTGAAGGTGGCACTCAGGCAGCCAGCTTTCGCTGCCAGCTCACCAGCCTCTGTGAAGTGTAATATGGTGGAACTGTTACTCCTCCTCTTGAATAGACAGATTTCCTACTGAACCCAGGTCTCCTCTAATGTAAGCTTTGCACAAGTTTAGCCATCTGGGAAGTAATTTGCTTTAGGTAGCAATAATAAAACCTTATCATCTGCTTCACACCAAATATTATGAGGGTAGTTTTAAATAAAACCTTATCACCTGCTTTAAACCAGAAATCAAAAGCAGTGTTCACACTAGGATTACTTGGTTCAACCCACTTTAATGATTTTGGACTATGGGAAACTAAAGTTTCCAAAACTTCTTCAACAGTTTGGGAAAGCAATTCATTAGTAAACTTCACCAAAATTATATTTTGGATGTTTTCTATGCTATACATTGCTCTGTGTCATAATGCTATACTGTAATTCTTACAGACTTAAAATGTCATGTAGATTTTTTAAAGATTATTGAAGCTTTTAAAATAATTTTTACATTTACCTAAAGCTACTCAGCTATGACATCCAGTGGCAGGGTTTCAAAGTTTAGAATATGAGGAAGTTTTTGTCATCAAATGGAATTTTCCTTGTAGAAATGAGATGTCTGTTTTCAGTAAGTTGAAGATAATCTTTTCCAGGTTTTAGAGCTGGCATGACTGAAGGCCTGGACTTTTGAGAAGGCTGATGAACCTAATAAAACCTCTATGAAAAATTCAACTCTTCATTAGATCCTCCTTGTCAGTAAGGCTTATTATAGCTGCTTACGTGGGATTAACATAGACAGAATTTGTTTAATATGTTATTAAAGTAGTTAGACTTGCATTAATTTTGTCCCTATTTGTGTAGTGAATGTGTCATGGAAAAACCTGAGATATTCTATATGTAGATGATTTTGTTTTGCTAAAAAAAATATTTGGCTGCATATGTTTATGCTGTCTAATTTGGAATTTAATGTAGATATTATTATTTTATTAAAGATTATTATTAATTCCTGTCTGCCCTGAAAAATGGAATCTTCATTTTACTGTATCCTTTGATACTCTGAGGTATAGCCCCTTAATACAGGAGTTGGATCGTTTATTGACTCTTCACAAATGGTATTGTGGTAACCTGTAAGAATAGCAACAGCATATATTAAAACATCTTTATTATCAGAATAATAATAGAGAGCCAGTAGATATGAGAATTCCAAAGTTTTCCCAACGCTTTAATAAGTACTGAGCTACCGTTACAATTCCTGAATTATTCAGAGCTATAATTTGGAGTCACAAGGCTTTAGTATGCTGTAGATGTAGCGTGAAGGCTTCCCAGGGTCATGGTAGATATTAAAAATTGTTATGGAGGGATCTAGATTACTAATCACACAATGGCAAGTATGTTGTGTAGTGCCCTGGAATTACAAATAATTTAACAGGATGTGACCAGTGCAAAGTCCTCTCCCTCCCACTCCCCAAAATATCGGATGTTCAGAATGCTTCTGTGAGAATAATGGGCTGCAAAATGTCTTCAAGTGTTAGTCTCAAGAATCCTGTAAGCAATGAAAAAAGAGGAGCAGAGAATATATGGAAAAAAGCCTCCTCATGGACTGGAATGACAGTAACTAACTGCTGTGCTGAAGTTATAATTATAGTTTTGTCATGAGAGAAGGGAAGTCAAGGTTTCACAAGGAAAAAAATATATTTACAGAAAAATATTATGCTTTTCATTTGATAGAAAAAGTAATTATTGCAAAGGGACCCATGGAAGATCTTGAAGACAGTCACCCTCCTTTTAATAAGTGCTTGTGGCAGCTAAGTGGGGATCAGGAGTATTCTTTATCAGGTTTGCATTCAAGTAGTACTAAATATATGCAGGTAGGAATTAAATAGTATCTGAGTTTAATTAAAATTATAAAAAAAAAAGGGGGGGGGGTGAGGAGGAGGTGAGAAGAATGGCTGGTAGACTGCTCGACTGCATTTTAACCAGTAACCTCAGACCCTAATTAGAAATGCTTTTCATATCTCCTCCATGCAAGGGCTTAATCTGACGTGAGTCTGTGAGCGAGGGCTTGGGGGACCAGTGTTAATTCTGCATTCGATCTTGGTTTGTATGGAAGCAGGCAGTGCTGATTGACCGAGTTGCAGCACGGATCCCATGACCTTGCTGGGATTTTCATGTGAGGTGTTAATTGAGAGGGTGGGTTAATCTTTGAGCATCATTGTCCCCGAGCTGAGGACAAAGTTTGTGCTCTCTGTTTCCTTACTCAACAGTATATTTGATCTCTACCTCCTCCCCTTTATGACAGTTTAGCAAGCCTGCAGAAAATTTGCTCTTGATAAATTTATTGGTGGAGGATTATCTCTTGCTGGTTTTGTTTGATTTTATGATCTTGGTTTGGAGAAAGGAGTGGTTAACTGAATGAAAACCAAAATATCTTTCTCCTCCCTGTCCATGCCAATAAGACTATCATAGAGGGTGGGGGGAGTGGCATCTTGAGATCAATTAACAAGAAAGCATAAAGCAAACAACAAGGCATGATTTCAAAGTTACTTCATTGGGATGCTGGGAAATTATAAGCTCTGTTATTACTCCTGAAAGGAAAGACTAAAATAATTAGAAAAACAAAGAGAGATTCCAGGGGACAGAGCTTCTATAAAAATATATAGGTTAGAGTTTTCATACTGGATTTGTGTAACGTAGGAAAAGACAGCCCTGTAGTTTTGTTTTTGAATGGCATTTCTTCTTCATGTGTTGTTGTACAGGCCTGTCATTTCCAGAGCAAGGAGTAAATTTTTACTCCAGACAGGACTAATGTGTACTGCCTGACCTTAAATATGACTCCCAAGTGAGCAGGATGGTAGTTAAAAGCAGCAGAAGTAATAGGGCTCACACAGGAAATGCTGTGAAACAACAGTGATAAAGCAGAAGTGATAGCTGTCCTTGACATGCACCGAATTTCTGCTACTTGTTTTATTGCACCAGCTGTAGAAGAATTTAATCACCAGGCTTCAAAACCAGTTTTTGGAGTGATTTTGCAAAGCACGGGTGGCTCTGTCAGATGTGCTGGACCACCAGCCCTCTCCCAGAGCCACTGCTGTGCTGCGGGGATGAAGCCACCCATCCTGTGCCTGGCCAGCTGGTGGCCATGCAGTGGGAGGTGGTGGGGTGGTCTCGGTCCCTTGAGGAGTAAATGGTGTATCCGTGGCTGGGTTGGTTGGATGGCTGTGGAACACATTCCGTAAAGCAAAGGGATGCAATGGTTTTTATGTGCCCAACTCGGTTATGTGACAGTTATGAGGTTGTTTCCAGCCAAATGGTGTTCTTGCCTATGCCAGAATCATTCCAGAGAAAGACTGGGGAGAGAGATGCTTCTGTGAAGTGCCATGGGAGAAGGTGCGATGCCTTGATGCCACTGAGTTGACTCAACACAGATTTGCCCTGATAACTTCCAAGATTTACTAAATAGGTCTTTGGCAAAATTAAAATCTGTAGGAAACTGTCCTTCATAGGGACATTGGAAGAAAGGATTATTTTTTTCAGGAAACAGGACTATGTTACTGGAGAGTGACTTAAATCAACGAGAGTTTAATGAGCTTATTTGACTGAAGGGAAAGCTTTCCTGACTGGGCAGTCATGTCCTGGATTTATGTCCCTACATAGGTTCCAGTAGTAGAATGTTTCTTGTAGTGGTAGTCAGTGGTCTTTTAAGGCTGTTACACCAGATTGTATTTTTCTTTTCTAAAGTTTAAGAATATTGATAGAAACCCAGTGGGAGCTAGGAAATGCTGGCGTTTGCTTCAGCATCTATATCTTGCTTCGAAGTGAAGCATTGGAGCCTGGCACTGACAGCCAGGAGCTGAGAGAGTTGGTGCCTCTCGTGCTTCCCTCAAGATGCTCCACCTCCATGATCCTGGCCTTGCCCCTACTATGCTAATGCTACTAAAAACCACCCACGTGCTATCCGCAGCTGCTGACCACTATCTCAAGCCACCCTGCAGTCTTTGAGAAAATTAATTTTGGAGTTGTGAAACAGACAAATTTTATTTCGCAAAGGATTTGGAGAGTTCAGAAGCTGGCTTCTGTTCATACTGGAATGAAATGTGACATTTTCAAATTCTTGGCAGAGGAAAATTCTCGAAAAAGCTGCCTTTCAGATTGATCAAAATGGTTCATTTTGGGTTGGACTTGCTTGATTTCATAATCTACCAGAGGAGGGGAATATTAAAAAAAAACCACTACACACAGAGAAGTCATTTCAAAATGAAAACACCAAAGGGTCAAAAAAAAATCTCCCTCCCAAAGCTCAAGACAAATTGGCATGATTCATAAACCCACTTTAGTCTTATGAATCTGCATTTTCTAATTCAAAAGGAAGCTACTGAAGTGGTTTTATTTATTTTATGAACACCCTTAGATTATTCCTTAGTTGCAAGTGAAGGGACCATCAAAATGAAACCAGCTTCTTGGATCTGTATTGCTACTTAGGATTCAAAGAATTTCAGCAAAATGTTTTGCACGCGAGGTCTGATTTACTTCTGGATGTTTGTAGTAAAAACAATTTACATGAGACAACGATGTTGTCTGCTATTTGTGTTAACTATAGACAGTTATTGAAAGGATATTCTTTATCACTGTGGTGATACTAACATTTTAAAGGTTTTACAGTAGTAATAGTTATTTTTAATGGCAGGATTAACTTAGGTTACTGTCCAAGCATACCTGCATTGTTTTCACAAATTGTGGTTTGGTGTAAAATGTTACGTAAACAAGACCTTCATAACTAGGTTTCACCAAACTATAAGATTCTTAATGACTTAAGTTTTGATAAGTAAGATTTGAGCTCATGCCCTCTTGTATTAGGAGAAAGGAAAAGGTCTTAGAAACACATTTCCCTTCTGTCCTTGCTTGTGGCTGCTGAGAGACCCCATTTATGCTTTGGGATAAGTAGGGGAAGTTTTGAATTTGACAGAAGGGATAAAGATGACAATTAGGAACAAGGTGCAAGGTTTTTTCCCCCTCCAACCCACAAAGAGACTAATGGAAGAAACCGACGGCTGGGTATGATGTTCTCAGGCACAAAAAGGTGCACAGAAACCTGAGGGCATGGAAGTCTTCAAAGCTGGAGGTGGAGGAAGAGTAGCATGAAGGGCTGGGACTGGTGCAGGCTGCAGAGGAGCTGCTGGGTTCACCAGGCTCCTTGTGGGTCCCAGTGATCTGCTGAATCCTTGTGTTGTGGCAAAGCAATTCTCCCTTGTGGCCGTTGGAATTAAATGGAGTGACACACAGCTTTAGGGTGTTCCGTGAATGGTTTTTCTGTGTCTTTGTAACAGTGTTTGGGTTTGGTCCTTTGTGTTGTCAAAGACAAGGGATGCTTATCAACATCTTTGTTTATAGACCTGTTCCCAACTCTGTGTTAGGCAACTAATGAACGTTCGCTTACGTCATTTTGGACAAAGTACAAAATGCCCCAATAGCAGGTGAATTATCAGCTTCATATTTGGGATATTAGGCTTAATGATCGTATGGTGCTTGTTTGTTGCTTTCTGCCATTGCCTTTAATCATTTTGTTGTTGTTGTTGTTAAATTCCAGTGATTCTGTATTTATAGAAACTGCTTTACCTCATTGCTGTAGATTATCTTAACCGGGTCAGAGTTAAAATATATCTAGCCCAGAGTAAAAAAGCTTTCTTACGATATATTTCATCTATGTGATGTACTTTGTCTGTAAGTAATAACAAAAGGCTTCATTAGAGAGCTAATCAACTCCCACACCTTTGAGACCTAAAGCAATCACATATTTCAGATGCACATCTATAAGAATGAGCCTGGTAATTGTGTATAGGAAAAACTGTCTTTAAGCGAAGCCGGTTAAAGGTGGCAGGTGGTGTAGCTGGCTTCCTCCTGCACGAGGTTTGCCTCTTAATCCTGAACCCCTCTTTCAATGAAGTTTTACTTTGGCTTCTTGCAGAAAAAAGGTTTCGGAAACTGGGTAAACAGAGCCTGAGCCTGCATGAAGGGGATTAAGAAGGAGAGGCAAGAGTGGAAGGGAAAATGAGGATATGACAGAGGCCATAGTGAGTTCAAACAAAATTTGGCCTGCAGAAGGCAGAAGAAATCCCACTGGTGACAGGTGCCATCTTGTGGGTCATTCTGCCACTCTGCCTCCTGCCACTTTTTATAACAAGAAGAGATAAAGGAGGACTAGATTCTTAGAGGCTTCGAATCGGAAAAGTAATTCAAAGAGATGTGAACATGGTTGGCTTCAGGGTTTGCATGATACTGTAAACATCAATACTTTGCTTGTCAGCACTCTATGCTATTTAAGAATGCTAAAGTCCGCTATAAATAGAGCCTATGTGCGTGTCTAGAAACATGTAATCATAAATAGTACAAATGATAATCAAATTATTTTTACTTTATAGTAATGCAAATAAAATATTCATGCATCATGTAGGCCTAGGAAAGGTTACAGCCTGCAAACTGTGTTAATTAAAATATAATAACACCAAGGAGTATATGTAAGAGTTACTAATGTCTGTATTTTCCCTCTTTCCTTTAAGATCTTATCTTTAATGAATACATAAAAATGCAGTGGTTAGTTGGTACTTTAGCTCTGTGGTTTTTTTCAGGAAATTTATTTTGAAGGACTGTGCAAAAATAATCACAGCATCTACTAAGCCAAAATCAAATATACAATGATAACCTATACATAATTTTTTAAAGGAAAAGACTAATATTTCAGGCATGAGCCTGAATTCTTTGAAAAAATTAGAATATCATTAATTCTTAAAGGTTTCACGGTTTAAAAGAAAAAAAACAAACAAACAGAATTTGTCAAACATTGTGGCATAGTTCAGTATTATTTTTACACCAAATTTGAGGGTCAAATTCTTCTGGAACAGAATTAACTTTACAAATTGCTATTTTTAACTACTGCCTGACAAACATTGCAAATGTGAAATTAGCCTCCATTTCCTTTTTCCTCATTCATACCCATATCCAAAGTATCTTGCCCTTTTGTGGGCATGTATGAAATGAAATTGCAATAGGATGAATGAAAGGTAAGGAAAACAAATTTTAAACTGATGCATGCAAAAAATTTTAAGCATGTTGTATGGTAACATTTATGGCAGAAGTCAAATAAGGAGCTTATCTGGGTAGGGAGAAGATGCAGTGTCATCTGAGAGCACCAATCACAGCTAGGTGAGCTCTGCTAAGAATTTGTAAGGAGGAAGCAAATCCATGAAAATGTCAAGTAAATTTGACTGATTAATGCATTCTAAAAGAATTCTGATTCCTTTGCAAGCATTCCATCATTATGAGGAATATGAAGATCATAGAATGCTTTATTCTGTCCCCATGATTCGCTTATCCCTGGTTGTGAATCAGTGCATGAGACTTGACTGTCAATGGCCGGAGTCAATGGCCGTATTGTGCGTGGACATAATTTGTGGAGATGGAAAGTGAGCTCGGTCCTAATATTATTTAGTCACCTAAACTTAGGAAGTTGCATAAATGTGGTCGTGCTTGAAGCTTGCCCTGTGAAATTTTTCCTTGAATGTTTAAAAAAATAATAACAAAAATCGATGCTTAAGGGCAGCAAAAAACTTCCATGTGTGTATTTCGTTCAGTTATTCATGAACTTAAAAAAATATATATTTGTAATAAAACTTCTCAGCAGTTAATTATGTCATTTTAATGGGAAAAGCCTGAATTCTTTTCCAGGGTTATGAAAACAAATTAATGTTAAATATGACATTTTCCTTTGGATTTATGACATATCCCCTGGCCCCTCCCTCACCCCACACAATGCGTACAAAAGGAGGTATTAACAGGAAAAACAGAGATGTTGTGTGTTCTGTTATGAACAAGCTTTGTGATCTCATCCCAAGGTTTTATCCAAGCTTGAACCATCTGGCTTTGAGCTGGGGAAAGGCATGTCAGCTCTCCCCCAGAATTTCAGTGTCAGGAGAAGGGGCAGAGTGCCTGCGCTTAGTGCCAGGCCCCCTTTCCTCCCCTCGACAACCCTGCTAGAAAGACAGGAGTCAGGCACTGAAAAGCATACCATGCATTTTTAAACACAACCCTGACATTTCCTCAGCATTTCCATAGCTAAGTCTTTCCTCCTCCCCATCCCCCTACCCCCTCTTTCAATCAAATAAGGCACCCGCTCTCTCATGCCTAGTGCAAAGAAGGAAGGGGGGGGGGGGAAAGTTGGCAATTTAATTCAAACAAAAGAAGCTTGAAATCTATAAGCACAGCAACTCCGAGGCTTCTGGCAAATAGAATTCTAATTAGTATGCTGCTATTTTTCTTTTAGACAGATGAGGGATGCCCCCTATTGACTCTAGCAGGCAGGCTGGTTAAAAAAAAAAAAAACCAGACAAAAAGAGCGGGGGGGGGGGGGCAGGTGGGGGCTAGCCAGCAAACACTGCAGATTGCAAATTATATCGCAAACCCTGCCAAGTCCCAGCTCTTGGCATCAGATTTTTAATGACACCCTGGAAAAGGGAAAAAGAAGCCCTCAGCTAAGGGATAAAAATGAGGGGTTTTACACTGTGATAAGTCTTTGCTTAAAACCCAAATGGCCAAGCACACATTAGGGTTTTAAAATATTCATAGATAGAAGTGAAAATGAGGATATGAGGATGTACATTTGTTGCTTGGTCAATTGACAACTCATTCTGCATATTAATAAAAGGGATGATCTAATTTTAAAGGGACAGTCTGTCTTTTTTAACCATGACTTTTTGAATATTATGAAGCTGAGGGCAAAACATCACAGAGGAGGCCAGCGATGACATAGAATGTTGTTTTCTTTTGATGTAGACCTGGTACTAACTACTTCTTTGCTCAGGAATTCTGGGGTCTCTAAAAATACGATACCCTTCTTGTATAGTCTCTCTGATGTATGGCTGCTGAACACTTTGATTTTTTTTTTTTTTTTTTTTTTTTTTTTTTTGCGGTGCACGAGGCCCTTCACAGTTGTAGGATTTTATCCACAAACAGTCAGACCATCACAGAGATGGAAGCCATTTCTTTTAATAATTAGGCCACCTTCTGTTCCAGAGAACTGCTTTTGGCATGCCTACCTCGAAATAATTTTTTTTTTTTTTTTAATATCACAGTATATGTCTCCTGCCCCCCTCCCCCAATGCTATACAGTAAATGTTCACAACAGTCTGAGTTCATATTAATATTACATACATTACTGTAGTTGAACTAATAGAGATCTCTCTGGCCAAAGCTTCTAAAAACAAAACAAAACAAAAAACAAGCCCATGCATCTCAAATAACATGTCTTCCAAATTCATTTGGAGGTTAAATGTTTTTAAACCTATTTTGATTTTTTTTTTTTTGTTTTCACCTGAAAACCATAGTTAGTCTTAATTCCATGAATGTGTGTGTCTACCCTGAGTCATGGTTAGGCAGTTGAATACCAAAGGAACTCTGCCTGCTAATAATTAAAAATGCAAAACTGAACTCAAAATTATTTGCATTTACAAAACTGTAGACACTACAAAGGGAGACTGTGTTGATACCAGTCTCAAAAGTCACAGCTAATATTAATTATCTTTAAATACACACCCGTATACAAATGAAGCATTAACTCAGATCATCCAGCTAACAGCATTGCTAAAGCAGGGCTTTAGACTTTCTGTATTTTTTTTTTATACTATTCTTTAGGCTATGTCTATGTACCTACAGAAATGAAGCTTACACGATTGTTTGCTCTACCTGTCAGTCCTCTCCTAGTATTGTTGCTTTTTTCAACTGAATTTTACAGAAGGGCAGAAATGTCAGTGATAATTAAGTTTTGTAAGTTTTTTGAAAATCTGTGGAGGAGAAAAAACCCAAATTAGTGCCCCCACTGAGGGAAAGGCAGGCAGGACTCAGCCCTTCCACACTTACTTTGGGAACAGCTGGCAGGCTGCAGCATCTCCTCGTGCTTCCTGAATAGAGCGTCTGGTGAGGATATAGACGAGGAGCAAGGGCTAAAGGACAGAAATATGTAGGAAACCAGGCTCACAGAATTTAGATCTGTATATTTTCAGGGAGAGTAGCTTGCTTACAATCCAGCTTTTTTTTTTTATTATTATTTTTTTATTTTTTTATTTTTTTAAGAGCAGTAATTATGATGACTTTGTAAGGAAAAATCAATGTTGTTATTAACAGTCTGCTAATCACAGTTTTTTAAAAAATGTATTGTTGCTATAAAAAGATTATAATTTTACTAAATGTATCCTCAAAGTTTAAATTTAAAGATACAAAGGTTGATTTTTTTCCAAAGTGGCATGTTTCATTGTTTGGATTCCACTAAAATTGGCAAGTTCACGTGACTTGAAAAGTGACTCCATCACAGTGTGAATGACACAGAAACCTGTGCTAGTTTAACAATACCTACTGAACTGTTTTTAATATGTATGAAAATGAAATGTATTGAAGGGAAAAGGTGCAACAGGACAGATCAGAATGGCATTTCCTGGTACAGAGGAATTACTATTGGTGGTTCCGCTTAGTTCAGTGCAGAAGACAAGTGTCCAGGCAGTGACACTGTTTGCATTTATTCCTGGAAGGGGGAATAAAACCAGTTCATAAAGCTCCCATTGATTTTTCAGATACTTCCGAGGATGATCTCTTGACAGGAGCTAACCACAGTGCCTCTCTGGTAGTTGTGGCTATAAGTCAATGGGAACTGTTATTGATGTTATGCGAATGTATGGTATAATCTGTATAGGGAAACATATAATCTTAAAAAATAGATCTAAAGTAAAAAAAATGGTGGGGTTTAGCTGATTTCATTGGAATACCATTGTGTTCGGGGGGAGTAGGATCAACTCCTTTGTGTAATTCTCATACTTCTGTGATAAAATATGTTTATGGGAGTTTGAGAAGGAAGCTTGAGAGACCTTGAAAAATCATAAACTATGTTTCTGTCATGTTATTGATATACTCAGAAATATCTCTATCTCAAATAAAACAAATCAAAAACAACAACAAAAACTCACAACCTATGCAGATATGATTAAAAAGGAGGAGGTAAGGGGAAGAAACATTTTCTGTTCTTGTGGCAGTTGCTCGAACATCAGCTGTATGTCTCTACACTTAACAGCTATAGAGTCAAAGCACTAAGCTCAAGTGTAAACTTGAACTGCATTTGTTGAACCCTAGGCATCCAATTAATAGATAAATTAGATTACAAAAAATAATCTATAGGAAAGGAAAAGTTGAAATGGCTGTGTAACCCATCCTGTGTTTAATGATCCAGCCCTGTGGGAAGAAGAAAAGCTAAAGTTTGTTGGCAACAGGAGAGCCCCAGGTGAGAGTATCAAGTATTGCTCTCAAGTGGTTCAGAATTGTTGTAGGAAGAGTCAATGCCCTATCAATTAGTAAAACTTGCAATTATGTCTTTCTGTAAATGTTTTCATTGGAAAAGAATTTTCTCCTCTTTTTCTCATACACCAGTTATATTCAGTTTGCAGGTGAAGGAAGATGACAAGTAATTTTAGCACCCAGTGGCTTAAAGGAGTTCAAATGACCACTAAAGTCACATTAAGTTGTCAAATTGACCAGTATTTTCTGCCACTGAAACAGTAGAATGGATGGCTGGAGACAATAAAATTGTTTCAATTATGCTGCATTAAGCACCTTCACAAAGAAGTGAAAATGCAGAAAGCAAAGAGGAAAGGATCTAGGAGATGTGCTCAACAATGACAAGAATTTTGCTGGAACTCATTTAAGTGAAGACCCAATTAGACATATGTATTGGAAGAAATATCTACTGAAGGTGCAGGCAGTTAATTTATGCTCGAACACCCCAAAATTACAGCACCAAGTTTTACTCTTAAATATTAATAACAGACTAGAAAAAGAAACAAATATTCTGTGAAATATTAGAGGGACCTTGCTCATGTCACTAGCCTTTAATATGGGACAAAACAAATGTTTTCAGAGAGTTGCCAGGCTCAGAGTGTTACCAGGCTCAATGTTTCCTACATGGGAGAGGTGTTTTGCTCCCAATCCTGTATGGATAAAAATGTCACTGGTTAGCAAATATGAGGCACTGAGAACTCTCAGCTGCATATAATAAACCTCTGATGCCATCTAAGAACCTTACCAAATTACTTTTTCAGCTCTTGTAATCTAATGTCGAAGTTGGTGGATGTCCATGCTTTTTCCCACAAGTTCATATGATGTTGTGCAATGAGCAGCACCAAACTCTTGGTTAGCTGTACCGTAGATGTGTTGCAGGACATGACACAATGTAATTAAGAGATTAACTGTTTTAAAGAAATATTCTGCTCAGAACTAGTTGTGATATATCGTTCAAATTAAGGAGGAGTTATTGCTGGTGGGAGGGTTAATTACGGAAAGTGAGGAGGTGTTAGAGAAGTTGGAACGGGGTAGAATAGGAATATATTCTTATGATACTTTCATGACTAAGAAAGGCTTAAGGTACTTATTAATGTGTTTGCATAGCCTTACTTTACTGCTGTGTGCTTATATGAATAGTGCCACTGGTTTCACCAAAAGAGATTTTTTTTTTTTTTTTTTTAACAAGGTGATGAATTTTATCCTAAATGTGAATACAAAATATAAAAGATCACATTCTATGGTCCTTCTTACAGTAAGCATTTCTGTGGTTTGTACATGAAGGGAGGAGGGGTCCCGGATTGTACAAGTCAGTGAATCTAGGGCTAAAGGAGTAAAGCCAACCTTTTTTTTTTTAATTATTATTATTATTATTATTATTTTTTGTACACTGTGATGAATGACTTTATTAAAAAATATATATATGCAGGAGCTCTGCCTATGGCAAACTGAATGCCTAAAGCCAAGCTCCAAAGAAATGTTAAGTGGAAATCAACATGTGCCCAGAAAAGTGTTGCTTTGAGGGGAGTTGGGAGGGTAGGAATAAGAAAAAGGAAAAAAAATGGTATTCACTCCTGAATATTTGTATAGTTTGCTTTTCTTTACTCACTGGAATGCATTAAAAGAACATCACGGGAAGTTTCAATTGGAGAAAGTGAATGTGAAATATATATTTTCAGAGGATAAAAATGTTATGAGCGTCTACAAACAACCGACAAAGGGTTTGATATGGTAAGAAAAGGGCCACCTATGACCTCGCTTAGATTCGGTTTGACTTTTCACTCTACTTAGAACAACATTTCTTTTTATATGCCAGGTTATATATTTTACTCAGTGAAATATTTGGTTTATTTAAAAAATACAAAACTGCAGCCAGTCACTCCATCCAGTTTTTTTAGTGCACCCACTCCAGTCAGTGTGTCGCCCCTCTGCAACCAATAAATCCAGTAGTAAATTATGTATGATTTAAACACACACAGATTTATATTTATGCTTACAATGTCAGTATAATTTTACAGTCAAGACACAGTACATATACTCTGCTGTAAGTACTAGCTTGATATAGTAAACTCAAAAGAGCACATTGGGGGTTAGCAGTTAGAGCTGAAAGTGAAAATCAAGAAACAGCAGTAGTACTGCTTTTGTCTTCAGCACGCTCTTCAAGATGTGAGATGCTCCAGTGGGTGGGAGACCTATGCACCACCCCCCCAGTTCTGGGGATAACCCCAGCAGATATGCTTTACAATTACCTTTTCTTAAAATGCCAATTAACCCTTTCAGGGTTTTGTGGCATACTGTGAGCAAGCAGGAGAGGGGCACTCATTTATCCCTTATATTGAACATCATAACCAATTATAAGGGGATTGGGGAGGGAGGAACAGATCTTACGCTACTGTGGATGTATCTGGAGTGCTTCTTGGGTTTATCGTTTTTTTTTTTAGCATTGAGAGGTTCTGTATTTTTGCTTTAAAATAAGACACAAGTAGAAAAGTTTAAAAATAAGATAGAAACCTACAGATAAAGATACCACTTTATTGAATGGAATAGAAAAAAGCTTGAATTCTCTTCAGCAGTACTATGCAGTCTTGTTAAATTTTCCCAGCTCATAAGGCAATGACAGTTTTAACTTTATCAAAATCTTCTAGTGTTTATATCCACAAAAAAGTAGCCACTGGTGTAAACCAAGTTTTAACTCTATTAAAGTAATTAATTGCAGGCCACTGTGAGACTGAAACTGCCTAATAAAAATAGCCCAAAATATTGAGGTTCTTATGGGAAATAGAATAGTATTAAGATGAACTAGAAAGAAATATCACTAGAATAAAGCTAGAATGGCATTAATTAACCTGAAGATGAACTTAGCTCATTTAAATATATATTTTGCTACTTGGAATCTGATCCTTCAAATATCATAGAGAGATTGACTCTTCCATTGGGTCCCATTTGGGTTTTATTCAATGTGAATAAAGGTTAGACAAATAGTTGTGTTAGTTAGTATCTGGCCACATTTTGCCTAAATGTTCTTGATGGTTTGTTTTGGATACACTTGACCAGAGGCTTGATTTGTAAATTGTTGGACTACTCTAAACAATCAATTTTTTTCATTTACATGACAAATTAAAGCTGTTAAGTTGCCTTTTGGTACATAATTATAAAATTCTGGTGGTTTCCATTAATCTGTCTATAGCCTGTCCATGTCCCATACCCTCAAGTGTCGGAAGAAAGAGAAAGACCCTGATATTCTGATCACAAACTCTTCTGTTGTCTTCTGATTCAGGGTAAAATGCTTCACAGAAACTCTGTGGTTGCTAATAACCGAGTTTAGGCATTTACCAAGAAAATGTTAATGCACATGAAAGCATGAGACTGGTTCCAAGATTTGAAATAAAGGTGGACTGTGACAACTTGTTTCTATCTGGGACAGAAAGAATATGGGAAGATGTAGGCTTGTGGGTCTGTGCACTGGCAGCCTCACCTCCTTGAAGCATGATTTCTGGCACTCCCATTCAGACATGTATCACCCTTACCAGCGGATGCAGCTGTGCTCCGGTCTGTGGTTTGTCCACACATGTCTCTGAGCAGGGGAAATTTTTCTGACGTAGACGATGCTACGTAAACTGTGATTTGGACTTAGAACATTGAAAGGAAGGTAGCAATTTGTTTCAGTCTTGAGTAAAATAATTTTTAATTTAGCTCAATCTCATCCAGAGTATTTGACTTTTGATTTTTATTTATTTATTTATTTTCCAGAGGTGCAGTATTCAGTTACTTTGGCATTGTGTCAGGCCTTCACATGACATAGGGATACATTTTCCTTCTGTTCTTAGAGTTCTGGCAAACAAGTAATATGAAAGTAAAGCTCCGTTGCACACTAAGCATTGTAGTCAAAGTTAAGTTTTCAGGGTAAATTCTTAAATTATTCTTTAATGCAAGGGCAAATAGTTCGTGATGCACTGAAAAGAAAATTTATTTTATTATCTTTTGCAGTCAGCAGATACTCGACAGTGAATGGGAACCAACATTTACTTTCTGAGACTTTGAACCTACTGAAAAGGCAAAATGATTAGGCAACCTTCCCCATTATTAAGTGCATGCATCTCATGCTAGAGTATACGATAAAATAGCAATGATAAAACCAAAGGCTATCCTTGTGGCACATGCATTTTAAGAAGCACAGCACCTACTGAATTGAAGTTTTGTAAGCATTTAGATATATAGGCGGATTTATGTAAAAATATATATATATTCCAATCTTGAACTGCATGTGAGAATGTTTACTGCATGCATTAGACGTATCTTTAAATTAAAATGTATCATTTGAAATAAAGACAAAAGTAGCTTTGCTATATTCAAGTCCCTGCCTTTACCTGTCATGCATGGGAGCGGAAAAATGGTATGGATTTCATAAAGAAAAAAAAAAAAACACCACTATTTATGTTCTGACAAAAGGAAGGAAGCAGTGTCTATCACTGTTTTAACTCCTTTCTAGATGTCCAGATGTAACACAGCATCAGAACTCTAGGTGATCATATGTGCTGCCTATGGTGCAATAGTGAGGTATAGTAGGGTAAATGAAGTATAGTTTTTGCAGCCCCTGACAGTGTAGGTAGAGAAATAGGGGTCTATTATAATGATTTCCCATGGAGATGCGTGCCAATCAAGGGGAGAAGATAACCTCTGAAGGTCATCACCAAGGAAAATTACATACTATACTTACTATACTTTTTCTGACATCCAAGTTCTATCACAATGCTCAAGAAAATAGTAGGAATATATATATGCACTGTGCTCAAACACATATGTATTGGTTTGCCACGTACTACATAATAATATCTGGGTTTTTCAACACCTGGGGTTATAATGGATTCTCTTTGGACAGGCAAAGCAGAGGAAGATGAGATGTTTGGGTCATCTCTTGCAGAGAGTGTGAGAGCCTGAAGATGGTGATTCTGCAAGATTGAATAACACAAACATAATTATAGGGTGGGAGGGTTGCTGTAGCATTGTTGAAACATTACTGATGGACATACTTGCAGGTTAACCAGACAATGAAGAGAGTTAGGCAACACTTACCACTGTGCTATTAGCAGTGTTACACCATCTAACTGATACTTTTACACTGTTGTGTTAGATTGTACTTCAAATTACAACTTTTTAGCTAGTTTTCCATCCACATTTTTATTTTCCGGTTCCATAAAATACTGCTCAAATAGATCATATTTTATATTTCCACATAATGCTTTAGTGCATGATATTCAGCCAGGAAGGGCTCTGAATTTTTATTTCCAAATTATTTGGGTTTTTAATCTGATTGTCATTAATTGCCTTAATTGTTTTTTAATTATTGTGCACCATAAAGAGAGAAGTGTAAATAAATAAAATGATTAGGATCACTCTTTAACTCACGTAATACAAAGCAAGTGCTAGTCTATGGCATTGACCATGTCATAAATTCTGTCTGCTCAGGCTGCCTACATCTTCTCTAATGATTCCAAATTTTAAACAGTTAGCAAAATACAATTATTTCCTTGTTAAAATAAACTGCCTTCAATGAGAGCAAACATAAAAGGGCTACTGAATTCATACATATTTTAAAAACCATAAAATGTGTGTTAATAAAACCACTTTAAAGAGAATACATCAACATAATATATAAATTATTTTCTCGCTCTCTTTATCTTCTCCCCTCCATTCTGATATCAGTCATAGGTAGTAACTAATGTGGAAGAAGAGTTGAGAGCAGAGGAGTGAGAAAGGTACAGTTTTCCTTTTGGGCTTGAAAAAGCTTTGTACAGTGTTAATGAAAGACTGTTTCTTCTGGGTAGGAAATGCTAATGTGAAATTTTCTTTCTCTCAGCACAGTCATACATTAGAGATATTTGTAGCAGTGGAGATGCAGGCTGCAATAGGTGGATGGATATTTACCCAAGAAAATTTGAGCCATGCCCTTTCATTTTCAGAGAGCCGCTACCTAATCTGAGCGTAGCATCAAGACAAAGGACACCTCATTCTGTGTGCGCCTGCCCTGAAAAAAAAAAAAAAAAACTCAAACAACCCCCGGGGGGGGGGGAGAGAGAAGGAAAAAAAAAATCCACAGCCGTCTGTGAATGCTATTAGAATAGTGGTCCGGGGAAAAAAAGATAAAATACAAATTTCACTACGATCTTGGTTGGATTACTTCCCCATGCCCCTGCCTTTATTGAGCGATTTGGAGTTTCATTAGAATTCAGAATTCCTGCAGAAAGAAAAACCACAGTGGCACAGACTTCTCTTTCAAGGGGACTGCAGGCTGACCCATCAAAATGAAAAGGCTCAATGTTTTGCTGACAGGTCCCTGAGCAGGCCTGAGTGACAGCTTCATTTCAGCACTTCTCAGATGAGATTTGAATTGGGGGGTGGAGGAGGTAGTAGGAGAGAGACTTTGTTCCCTAAAAAGTGTCAGTGTCAAACTCTGCAGTTCAAGTTCTAGTATCTGAGGTACAAAACCAAGTCAGAAATCATCTTAGACTTGCCTGCTTCCAAATTTATTATTAATGTCTCTCTAATATTAGCACACACGAAGCTTCATTTAAATCTTAGAGTTCATGTCGAGTGAACGTTGTTCCTTTTATTGGAAATAATAATAAAAAAATAAGAAAGCAGAAGGAGGTGGATTAAAGAACAGTGAACTGCTGTATAACATCTGCACGGAAGATTACATAGTGGCATTTTTCTATTGTAATAATCAAAACATCACCGAGAGCCTGATCCTACCACCACCATAGTCTATGGCAATAGGAGCAAATATCTTGTTTTAAAATCAAACTAGGTCTTTCTGCCTACAAAATAAGTGTAGATAATAAAATATCTGAAGGTGTTCAGAGTTTAGTTTAAAAGTTCAAAAGCAGCTTTGTATATACTTCATGATATTCTAAATAAGCAACTTTCATTTTTCATCTCAATAGAAAAAATGGTGAGAACTTGCAAACCTGTTGTAGAGACAAGCGGAGCTGAAGAAGCATCTTACCTTGTTCTTGTGGTGAAAGTAAAACTTAATTGCTTTCTAGTTGTTACATTACTAAAAGTTGACTGAATATGTGCAGGAATGTTAGCAAGTTTTTTATTAAAAGTTTATTTCTTTTTCCAGGTGTCAGTTAAGCTTTCACAGCTCTTATCAATTACTTCACTTTTTTTTTCCTTCTTCTTGTGCATATTAATATGTTTAGCCCAACCCCAAAATCTAACCAGTTCAGTCTGATTTTAGTAGCTATCACAAATAGAGGCCTAGAGAAAAAGTTAACCTAACTTTTAAGACAAGTATGAAAAAATTAGATCTCAAAATACAGATCTTCAAAGTAATATTTATCCTTATGTCTTATTTCTATAATTCATGATGCCATCCTTTCATTAACTGGATGTCATAAAACAGGATACAATTCCTTGCCACAAATCTGTTCTTGACATTCAAATCTCTTTCCTGTTATATGTGGAGAATTTGCAAAAATATATATTTTTAAAGTACAAGTTTGTACAAAACCCCCAAATATTCCCATAAGGTAAAGAAACATGGACAATTACAGTTGGATATGGCTACAAATCATATTTTATGTATTTTATTTACTTTGGTACAAATTCTACTCTAATTCATGTTGATAGAAAGCTGTTGTAACTTCAGCAAAGCTACAGGCTTTACCAGGTGGGTACAAAAGGAGATTTGAGCTCTGGCAGAGAAACATATATTAAGCTTTAATTCTTATGTGAATGTGATGAACAGCACTGCGTTACTGTAATTGTACTGTAAGTGTTCCTATTGAGTGAAACAGCCAATAGTGACATAAAATCCATGTAAATGGTCAGAGTGCGTGCTAGGATCATGCTGAAGAAGCTCCATCTTGTAAACTTTTGCTAATTGTTCAGTTTGCTTTTCTTTAAAGAAGTGAGTGCATTTGGAAAAAGAAGAGTGAAGGTACTGAAGCTGAAAAGCTTCCCAGAGTTTCATTTATGTCTTGTCCTATTTCTGCCTTTTAAGAAATCCTACTATTTTTAAGTTCTGTGGACTGCAGAGCAAAAAAATGACTTTGCTCAAACCTAGCTTCATTGGGTAAAAGACGTGTGTCTTTTATGGAGCAGGAAATAAAACTTCCCTGTGGTCCTAGGGAAGCCCAGAGTTATATTACTTACACTTTCATAATGTGCTTTTTTAGTCAAATTCTTGTGTCCTATGAAAACTATGGGACAACTTCAAGTCTCAGGCCAAAAGGGCTAGCAGTCCTATATGTATCCCAGGGAAGAATTTTTCTCAAGATATTTAAAAGGATCAATTCAGCAACAGCAAGATTTTGAGATTAACTATACACTGAGAAATTGTTCCAACAAAGAGGCACAAATTTCTCCTATTGATGCCAATAGGTGTATTCAGCTAAATTTGTAATAGCAGTAAGAGATTTCTAAAATTACTTAAATACAAAATTATGTATTGCAGTTTCTGAGAATCTTATTTGAGACTCCATTTACTTCTCAAGCACTGGGAGTAGAGACATACTAAAACAGTAAGGTGAATACTTAGAGAAACACAGAGTTAAGAGTAAAATACCATACTGAAATTTAGGATAAACACATGAAGTTAAATTAAGATGGAGTATGTATGCTTAGAAGGGAATAATGGGTAAAAGTGGTATTTTTTTGTAAAGGTAGAATGGACAAAATATTAATAATTTGCACTTAGAAGAAATACTGTGCTGTCTGGATGGTTTGACTTTCCTGTCCTTTGCCCAAGTTTAAGCAAATACAAATATCATGTGTGAACAGCACTGTTGTGAGCCTGTGAGCTGTGGTTTGTCCCTGCGCAGCTGATGGATTGGTGGCAGAAGTTGAGTTGAACGTGCTGCCAGTCCAGGGCACTGCCAAGAGCAGTCAATTCAAGTTTTGTATTGAGAAACCTGTGGTCCATAGATTTTCTTGCTCCTTGCAGCTGGAAGCTGTGCAAGGAGGGCAAGAGAGGATTTCACAGTGCATGCCCCATGCCTACGTGCCCCCTCGTTCTCTCTTCCACTCTCCCCTCCAAACTTTCCCCCTTCCATATACACATTGAAACTGGTTTGGGTAAGTCTCATTTGCTAAAGCAGGAGCAGCAAGGTGAGCAAAGTTTAAGATACCTGCAAACTGCGTTCCCGACTCCTCTTCACTAGTATCAGGTCACAGAGGAAGCTGCAGGGAGACAACAGGTCAGTCCAGTGTTTGAGCCAGACTGGATCTGTTCTGCTTTACTTCCTTACATAGTCTCATCACTTTCAACAGGGATGCCCTTCTGAGACAGTTAAGTCAGGCTTAAAAATGGGTGTCGTAATGCTATTGTAATGTACTTGCTGGCTTATTTTTACATCAGTCTAGCTGAACAGCAAGATAATTTTTTTGTTTAGTTATTGCTTTCTCATTTTCCCAGTATCAAATCCCCTATTTTTCCTGATGTGTTTTCTTAATTCTTCAAAATTTAACATGCACTGTTTCTACCAGTTGGGTCATGGTTGTAAAATGTGTCGAAGGAAAGGTGACTCTTTTGTGGGATTTTTTTCAGGGTTGGAGATGCTTCATCAGCTCAGGTGTTATAAATGTTAAATGAAAAGCTTCCCGAAGAGAGCAGAAAGGAGAAGAGGTTGTTGTAGAGGAGATGCTTAACTGGTCTCCTTAGGGAAAGATACTTTATAGTAGTGAAAGTTTAAAAACAGCAGCACGTTGTTAAACAACTTGCATAAAAACATTTACCTGGGCTCTGATTCTTCATATGAAAAAGCTGTGCAGGCATGTAAGCCTGACATCCACTCAAAACACAAGCAAACAGGCTTAACTTTCAGCATGGGCTTAAGTGCTTTGCTGAATAGAGAGATTTTCATGAAAATAAAAAGCTATTAAAAGTACTGAACTTTTAGGTTCTCGTGCAACTGTGCTGGTCTGACACCCTGACCCATCTCATGTTTTTCTTGCAGCGATTTTAGCAAGCTGGCTTGGAACTATCATCTCATTTTGGCATCTTTGTGTGTGACGTCATCCAAGAACAAAAATCTAGATCCAGTTTTACCATGTCATCAATTTTGCTGGCACTCCATTGTTCGTAAAGCACCAAAATGTAACTCTTTCTTTCAAACTCCTTTGCTGAGTTCAACGTGATAATGAATGTGAAGGGTTTGCAGGGAGGAGGCAAAACTTTTTTCTTCACCCCCCTCCCCCCTCGCACCCCCCCCCTTTTTTTTTTTTTTCCAGGTTCACACCAGATAGGCATTTTTTACAGCCTGAAAGGGGATGTTTTCTTTTGTTAATAGCTTACAATCAGATGAAAGGACTCATCACTCTATTTTAGTGCTCCACCACATGGCGTGTATCTTTTATAAATTACAGGCTGGCGTTGTGTGCACTGGGGGAGAGAAAGGTTGGTTTTCTTGCTGTGAGCCATCCTGCCTAATTGTCGTATGCAAATAAAAGCAATTATAAGGCTTTTAGGGTGAAGGGATGACAGCTGAGTTTGGCAGTTGAGGAGGCCTCACCCACCTTGTTGTCATAGCAACAGGGAGGAAAAGGACAAAATGGTGTGTATACAGTGGAAACATTTATTTTGGTTAAAGAATTAAAAATACATATACCACTGTTATCATGAAACATCAATATGTGTAATGAATGGGTTTGTTTAAAACATTACAGAAATTAAACTGTATTTATTTCTTGGCCCTTTAAATGATCCTTGTCATCTAACTACCATTTATAAACCATCACTTGTGATTTTATCTGCTACTTTTAAAGTTATGAACAGATCATAACAATCCATTCAATAATTAGGAGATTACAAGTTTCTGTGTGTTAGTGCATCTATTGCCATGTTACTAGACCCAGAGCAGCATGAAGGAGAGGGACATTCGGTAGTGTGCCCATGAAGGGGAAACAGTGAAAAATAATAACCTATTAGCAGTCCATAAAGTTCAATATAAAATATGTTTGTGCTAAAGTGTTAAACAAGTAGAACAAATAGCATGCTAGTAGCATACAAAATTAAAACGAGTCACAAATGGATATTTTCTATGGCAATTTATTTCACAATTACTCTTGTGGAAGCTTTCATGAATTAAATATGAGTTCTATCTTGAAATTAGGTGTTATAAGGCTAAATTACAAGAGGCAGCCAGTAATTGAGGTGGCTGAAACACGGGGTCTAGTGAACTAATCTCTTGCTGTGTCACGTGGTTGTCCTCGCGCCAATGGGAAACCTCCCCATCACAAAAACAGAGGCAGCTGAGAAAAATTGATTTCTCATCTGAGCCATATTTGATAGCTTTTGAAATCGAAAATTGAAATTAACTAACCTAAGCCCCGTCGTAACAAAAGAGCAAATTAAATATGCAACATGGCTTCCTATTGGCAGCAAGAGGGCCTGCCAAGGTAAATTTGTAAATAGAGTTTAAGATGCAGTCCTGCCCCCCTCCCCCTTTTCCTTTCTCTCAGTGTAAAAGTATAAGTCTGCAGTGGCTTTATAAATTATTTATACCAAAAAAAAAAAAAAAAAAAAAAAAAGTCAGCTCCAAATGGCCACTGTGGTTAAGGTCCTCCATGGAGAAAATCATTGCATTAGAAGAGCTCATTGAATGAAGCAGAATTAAAATCATCCACAGTCATCCTTGAGCTTAGAACAAACCGCACATGCAGAGACTATGTACTCTGGCATGTTTTCTTCTAAAGAAAAGTTTATGAATGGAAGTTTGCAAAACCAGCAACTAAAAACAAAAATCAGAGCAGACGTTGCAGATAGCTAGGGCTCAGATACACAGTTTTATTCTTTCTTTTCATTAACCCCAAACAATAATGGCATAATGTCTTTTTGAGCTTGGTGGAGTATCCACATGCTTGCCTTTTGTCTTGCTTTTACACATCCTAACACATTACAAAGGATTCTGACAGTGAATGCTAATGATTTGAAAGGTGCTTCTGCAGAGCTGTGGGTTTACAGTGGGATTCCCTGAAATGAAGGCAGCCAACAAAATCAGTGATGCCATGCTCTAAATACTGTTTTCTGTCCTTTAAAAAGGAAGGGGTGTGTGTGTGTGTAGAAACAAACACAGCCAAGACATCAGCCTTCAGCATTCCTCCCTTGCAGGGTTTCTGCTTTTCTCTTTGCAGATTTGTATGGGAAAACAAATGATTTAATTCCAGTACTTGAGCAGAAACATGTATAAAAATATAGAGCCAGATCGCTGTCTGCATAAATCGGAACAGATTTAACTTCAGAGGATTTATGCTACTCTACATCATCTGAAGATCTATCTTGTGAAATTGTCCCACTTTCCTGCCGAGGCTGTTCAGATCTGAACTGTATAAAATCTAGTGACAACTGTAATGGAGGATATTACACTTAGCCTGTCTGTCATTCCAGGGATCTTGTAAAATCATTTTCTGTTCTAATTTATTACTTTTAGTGTCAATCAGCCGCTGACAAGCTGAGTAACATCATTAGGCATTGAGTTCATCTACTCAGCACTTTTTAAATGCAGTTTAAGTAGTTGTCTCATTATGTGTAGTAGGACGGAAAGTCAAGGTTCAAGGAGTTTTCCTTTTTGGCAGAGATATTGTTGAAGTCTATACTATTATATTTGAAGGAAAAAAAAAAAAAACACACACAAGAAAATAGATCTTTTTTTAAGGCTTTGAAAGAATGAAAAGAAGACAGTAAATGCAGTAAAACTTACTGTAGAAACTTCAGTTCTGATTTCCCACTGCTTTACTTTGTATTTACCTCTGATGCATGAGTTGAAAGGTGTGAGGATGAAGTGAGGCAGTGATGAATCAGGGATTTTGTATAATGCAGAGCTGATGGCTTCCAGCCATGAACTAATAAGTGGTTGGGGTTCATCTCCTAACTGAGAGCCTGCTATTGCTGTGCAGAGAATATAATGGATGGAAATAAACCGTGCACCAATCCTGTAATAGAATACATTGATTTCACCAGCCCCCAAATAGAGTATGATTTTGTTTAACACTATTACACATCTGAAGTGACTCCACAGTACTGGATGTGGCAATGTAAGAGCTAAACTAATGCAAATTTGTTTGGAATGAGCTTCAATCTTGTTTTTAAAATGAAAATAATGCGTGTATCAAAAATGTCAGGGTAGACAACAAAAGCCCTCCGGCTTCATCCCTAACCAGAAACCTCAGGGCTTGACTCTGGGGTAGATCTTCAAGAGGGGCTTGTGGCTATCCCTCATTAGCTCCCTCTTCCCTCTGCCATTTCCCAGCAGCTGTTAGTGTCAGAAGATAATATTCCTGTGTCATTCTTCAGTTTTCTGCTCCATTTGAATACAGTCCTTCCGCCCATGGCTGATAAGAAACCACTTGTCTTAGGAAGCCCCAGAGCTGCTGAGATGTTATGGATTCAAGGACAGCTGAGAGTTTTGGTCCTTTCTGGGAAGACCCAGTTAATGAATGTAGCAAGAAGCCAAAGAAGGAAAAACGGCACTGAGTTGTGTGGTAACCATGTATTTTCTCACTTTGTAGTGGGAAGCTTATGGCCATTTGCATGCTCATTTCGCATATGGTTCCTTGAAGTGTGATTAGCGAGACAAAGTAATAATTCTATTGCAGTTGAATGAATTTAACCAAAACTTAGAAGGAGAATCTGTTGCAGCCTGGAACTGGTTAAACTGGTGTGAGAAGGCCAGGAGAGGACGTTTCCTAGTGTAAATGACTGTATTTAGGATATTACTGTTTTATTTCCTTATATTTAGGGGAAGAAGAGCAAATATAGTTATGCCATATAGAAATAGCACAGAAATGATATTGCACATTTTCTGGAGGATGCTGAGAATATACCTTTTTTCTGATGTAGTAGAGGAAAATATAAGTGGTCCATTGTATTCATGCTAATTGATGATTGCATTGGAGAAGCTGAGACTTATTTGCATTGACTATGTGTTATTGTGCCTAAACCTTTTTCTAAATACATTTTAGTTATTTTATAAATAAATATGAAAATCATTTCCCAGTCTTATCCAAAACTTCTGGAACACAACCATTCTTAATTAATATTGGTATAAAATGTGTGGTTTAATGTTCCCTCTAAACATCATAAGTGAAGAAGGTAATATGAAAAAGCAAATATGTTGATAAGCATTCCCAGTTCACATAAGTCCCCCCCCCCCCCCCCCCTTCCTGATAAACTGCTTTATATGACATTCTGCACGTTTTAGATAGTTACTGAAGCTAGCAGCTTTCATGGTATCCATCCAACAGGATATTGTAATCAGAGTGCCAGTAATTCTGGGAAGCATCAAAAAAATGTTTCAGAGGATGTTTAGTCAGAAGAAAATCACAGCAGAGGCAAATCTGAACCATTCGAGCAAAAGGAAAATTTCCTGCAGAACTGTAGAACAAATTCTACAAATAATTGCACCTACTGGACAAGTTAGATAAGGATGCAGTACACATTTTAAAATAGTAATCTTGAAACTGCATATGTAGTTGTAGAGTGCAGAGGGGTGCATCTTGCTATAAGTACTCTTTGTATTACAAGTGAATTGCTCATTTTGAGTTTACCTTTAAAGATAATCCCCCCCCCCCTTTTTTTTTTCTTATTAGATCAATCATTACAATTAAGAGAGTATTAATATATGGCAACAGTTACTTTAGGAAAGGATATCATTTTCTGCATCCAGTGTATGATTCTCTTAATAGCCACTAATCCTACAGGGACCCCAATACTCAGATTTGTCTAGATTGTATTGTAAACTCCTAGATTGGGCCTCAAACCAGAAAATATTTAAACACATGGTTAATATGAATAATTTGTCTTATGTGTGTATGTCTAGGTAAGCAAATGAGAATGTGTGTGTGGGGGAGGGGGTCTCAGTTTTCCAACTTTGCTCAAATTGAGTCATAGCTTTGTGCTTTATATAGCAACAAGGCCCTGATTAAGCACTTAAGCATGTGCTTAAGGTTAAGCATGTGATTAAGTGCTTTGCTGACCTAGGGCTTAAGTACCCTGTAAAGCATTGGAAAAATGAATAAATCAAATTTAGGTCAAATCTAGCCCTACGCTATGTACCTATGGTAATAGCGAGGCAGAAGGTAGGAAGCTTTGCTTTCAGGGGCATGAAACAGCAGGGCAGGATTAGAGCCTGACATTCAGGAGAGGGCTGGGGAGGGGGAGCAAGCACCTGTGAGAGCCCCTGCTCTGAGAGGGCACAGTCTGCCAGCCAGAGGCCTTGGCCACGTCCTCAGCTGGCTGTCATACATGCTTCAGACTGCAGCAAACAGGAGTCTGCCATGAGCGGTGCTGCTGTGCAAAGAGCAGGGTTGATGGAGGGGCCCCTTGTCCAGCAGGGATGCTCAGAACCACTCCTCTCCCTCCTTTCTCCTCCTCGCCCTAGCCCTGTGGGAGGTGAACACAGTGGGAGATGGCCTGCCTCCTGGGGATGAGCATACACTGGGGATGTTTTGGATAGCCTGATATGGGATTTTGATGCCTGGTTTAGATGTTGGTGCTGAGAGGTCCTCTGTGTGGATCCCTGCACATGGCATCCACAGGGGTGCACCAAACTGAGTAGGGCTGCTTTCATGTCTGCTTGCAGGTAAGGTTGTGCTTACATGTCTAATGCTGATGAATTGGAACATTTGGGAAATAGGAACTTTGGTGATGAACAGTGGACAAACATTTAAATAATATAAACATTTTCTGTGGACAAGTGTTCCCAGAAGTAGTGAACATTGTTCTGATGCTGCCTAGACTTCTGCGGTCTGGAAGCTGGCACTGGAAACTTTCATGAAAGAAGGTTTTTGTGTCTTTATTTCTTTGGTCAAAATCAGCCACCGCAGAAATGTGCTTAAAAATTGTGAATTTCCACAAAACCCATTATGGTAGCTATATCACTGACTGTACTGGAGAAGGATAAAGTGAAGGCTGTGCTCTCAAGAGCCACAAAGATGAGGATAAGGTGAAGTTTCAAGGGACATAGATCAAATATTCACCCTTAGAGAAAAAAGCTGAAAAGGCACATAGGGTTCTTACTAAAGAGTGGTATTGCACCACTTAAAACATCTTCATTCTCTTTCCTTTCTTATCCCCTTCTAAATCCTGGATTCTCCCTGGAAAAACAAACAAACAAAAAACCTCACAAACTTCCATGTGCTGAAAAAGAGGAACACATCATGTGCTGTCACTGCAGACTTATCCTCTACAGTACCACCTACGGTGGAAGTCTAGCTGCAGGCTAGAGTTATACAATATCACAGAGAGAGATTAAGCATTACATTTATTGTGGTTGCTGGAAGGCAATATTATTGCCATTTCAGTGGGAAGATTTATAGCAATACTTAATGAATGCTACTAGTTTTGTTATCAGTTGGTAACCATACACATGTTGTGCATGTGGAAATATTAAATTAAGTCTTTATGAAAGCCTTAGAAAAGTTGAATATTAGTATTTGTGGCAAATTTGGCAGCATAATGAAACTATGTTAGTATAATGGCATGGTATTGTTAGGTTGGGCATATGCTGTTGGACAGAATACAGGCAAAATTAGCCTTATCAGTTTTAGGTCTTTTCCAAATGAAGAAATTCATTGTGATCTATCCCTTGGAATGTGCAGATTGTTACAGTTATCGATTTCAGTCTATTTATGAAAATGTGAGAGGTCAGAAACAGTTCAGAAACTAAATGCAAATTAAAAAAAAAAAAAAAAAAAAAGTTTTTAATGATATTTTCCATCTTAGCTCTTTTTGAATCATAGCTATATGTGAGTCATCACCAAAATAGGATCTATTAAGATGGCTCAAAGATGTGAAACTTAGGAGTTCCTGGAAAAAAATAAATGCAATTTTTGTTCTTGTCAGGTTGGTCTACTAGCATCAATGTAGCAGACAGCCCTAATGAGAAACTGAAAGGTAGCAGTGCAGAGAATTGACTTTTCCCTTCCCTGGAATCTTAGAAGCAGTAAAAACGGTATCTTGGAAAAACTGCAAGAAAAATCTTAGTTATTTCAGATATAACATTTATTCAGCGCTCCGACTGTGTGCATTAATATTATATTATCATGCACAGATAGCTGTATGGTAAATAAATATTTCTACACTGGTGTAATTGAGCTCAAGTGAAATTTTCATGAATGCTGATCACAGGCAAATTATTAGGCTTAGGAGCAGCTCTTTATATTGCAGTGCAACGTATCTAAGTTCATGACTGGTATCAAGAGTCATTCACTTGAATGGTTGTAGGTGCAGCTTTTTTCCTTCACGAAGGGAGATTTATTACAAGATTCTGCTATTGAAATCTCAGTCAAGATTAGGTGTAAAGACAACGGAGGACAGAATAGGTAAATAGCATCTGTGGTACTTGCCATCAAAGGATGTGATAGAGTATTCTCAGATGGAACAGACAAGTCTGATATTGCATATTAGTGGAGTTTAAGTATATGAGGTATTGAAAATATTCATGCCTCTGCAATGATGAGGAGAAGGCAGAAGCTTTTGGCATGGATGCTTTAGATAATTAAGAGCAACAAAAGATTACATTGGAAGCAGATTTGCTGGAGATAGCATATTCTTGCTAGAGAAATGGGATATCTAGTATAGTGGTCTTATGGCTCTTTCTTTTTCTCTCTCCTTTTTTAAAAGGAAAGCACACTCCTATCCTCTAAGTGCATTGTGGGATGCATAATCAGACTCATGGCAAATAATGAAATGACTTTTCTTCCTCTAATAATATTCTGCTCCAAAATTTATCAGAATTTTGCAACACTACTTGCAGTCTGAGATAACTATTACACAGATATATTCTAAAATTTGGATAAAAGAAACCTACTGTATCATGGAGTTATTAAAGAGAAATGAGTATGCAAATTAATTTGAATAATGTTGAATACAGTCATCTAATTTTTTGAACTACCATCACCTTTTACTAAATGGTAGTGAAGCAGTAATTAAAAAGGGCTAATTATATATTTTAAAGTGTACATTTGTTCTTAATTTTCAAATTAGTTTTCTGATGTGCATGCTCTACGTTTTCCGTCTGCAGTTTGTTGCCTAAGCTCTATGCTCTGACTGAGCTTTGGGAGGTTTAAAACTGAGGCTTGGATGATGGAGTTGTCTGAGGAGGAGACTGTAAAGAGTACTCTTCACCCTTTCTGCCTTTTATTTCCTCTTTTGGCAACCATTTACAACTACACCCCAGTACAGTGTTCTCCAGCTGTGGTCTGTTGATCTTTACTGTGTTTGATTTATAATCTGTATGGGTCCCCAAGCGTAATGTGATCTCACTAGGTGAAACCACTGGTACCTTTTTCCGGGTAGAAGACCCAGAGCACCAAAAACATCCTGTAGAATGCTAAAGATCCTTTTTATTTATTTATTTATTTCCCTTCCGAAAAGGTTGAGAACTGAAATTTATGGGCAAAAACATACAGGAATGCAGTTTTATAGACTCAGACACATGATGATTTTCTGATTGTTTTAAAATAAAATAATGAACTAAAATTCCAAAGTAAAAGTGAGTCACTAGCTCTAGTGGGGATGAAGAAGAATGCCCAGATGCGGAATTGGGTTCAGCTGATGCAGACTTGTTTGCATGGTCTCCTGAACCTGTAGGTAACTTCAGTGTCTTCTATGCTGTAAGGAGACTGCTGAAGAGGGAGTTTCTCTGCTTAACGCTCAAGCTAATATATATGAAGATGTTTCATAGAGGACTGTGCAAGGTCTGCACACACTCCAAGTAATGAAGGCCATGATATTTTAACCCTGGTGATAACTGTTGTCACTTGTAGCTAGTCTACCTTGAAATATGTTTCAGATCTGCTCTTAGAGGGATTCCTCTGAGTAGCTATTATAGATCCATTAATGTAAGCACTGCTGAACATTTTGTTCCGTACCTAAGAAAGGAGACACATACAGAATTTAGGGAATTAGATCTTAGTTTTGAATGAAACTGTTTTCCTTGCAGTTAGGATGATTCCCCAACTCCTCCCCCCCAAAAAAAGTCTACCAGGGCTTCAAGGGTTATGGAATCTTCCCTGAGAGAGGGTGAGCATTCTCTGGAAAACTTGAGTGGGCGTTATTGTAGTCCATATATCTGTGCAATTTGGCTTTCTACGACTTTCTACTGCATATTGGTCATACTTTACTGATAAAATCTTGGAAAATGTTTCAGTCTTTCAGCCCTATTTCAGACATGGGTTAGGGTAAGGATGTGCCAAATAGACAGGAAGATAGGTGTAATTTTTAAGTTGTAAAGATTAACTATGTCATCTAGTTCTTTACAAGATTAACTGTTTATGCACATGGGAAACCTTGATTTATTTTAGAAATAAATTGGTAATAGACAATGTACATTTTATACTACCTGTATACAGCAAATGCTGAGACACCTTTTAGTGTTTTTTTAATTACTAAAGATGCAAATCGTTTGTGTAAATATAAAATATTTAAGGTTTGACTTTATCTTTTTAATTAAAAATTCCCTGATGCAAACAAGATTACTGCAACATGGAGAGGTTTGGTGATACTTGTGTTACGTGATTTTGTGACGCTGATGGTGACTGACAAAGTCAGTCATATGCCACTCTTGAGTTGTCTGTTACTAATATTTGTGTATCAGTGATGAGAAGAGTACCAGTAACTATTGCAGTGGATGAGCCACAATAAATAGCAGCAAATGCTTTCTAACCTCTGACTCTGTGACAAACAGCGTGGGTACTATCTGCAGCTCTGGTTTTAATTTCAGTGACATCAAAGGGAAACTCAAGGGCTTCAGAAAATAACTCTGGCACCATGGCTCTGATAAAATAAAATGCTTACCCATAGACATAAATTACTATGGGAATAAAAAGACTATACCAAAATTACATAGTTTTATAATGCTCTTAAATCAAACTCTAGAGGACAGTAAGCACAGCTCACAAATTGCAACAGTCACACTACTTGATGAGTGGCTTTTTTGGTGATAACTAACCTAACAGGTTTCTTCAAGAAGTGGTACTTGATGGCATATACTCAGATTGTGTGGGGAAATTCAGGGGGACTGCACTCTGATTTCATGAAAATTAATTCCCAGCACACGCATTAGAAAATGTATTTTCACAGTTCTGACTGCAGTGTTGTGCTGCATGAACACATGTTCCTGTAAACATGATACTTTGTTGGACTTTCATTGCCACTGAACTCATTGAGTTTGAAGCTGCATGTAATTACTTTAAAGGCAAAGTAAATCCTGCTCACCTTGCTAGTGATGGCACTCCAAGTAAGTCTTTGACTGTATTTGCAGTCAAAGCCAAGAGAACACTGCAATGAGCTGCAAAGTCCTGAGCAAAGCATTTTGCGAGAGAAGCCATTCATCCTGGACCAATTCCAGTATGAGTATTTAGTAGATTACGTGGTCATCTAGTCTACACTAATCCTTCTGAACTCACCTATGGAAACTGTTTCATAGTGTCTTTTCAGTTCTTTCCCAATTCCTGTCTACGTATTTTTGCTGCAGCATTATGTGTAGTCTTCACTAAAATGTTACTAGGACTCTCATTTGGAAGTTACCCATTATAATTCCTTATTCTCATCAAAATTTATAGGAGTTTTAGTCTAGTCTACTTGTCCAATACCTTGTCATGACTCTCTCTGTGCCTAGAAAGTTAGGAAGTTCCCCCGCTAGAGCAGTAGAAGCATTCTAGAGGTTTACTAGACCTCTAAGAAGTGGTAGATATGCCCCCAGAAGTTCTGCTGACATGCATAACAAGTCAGTCCAAGGATGGAGGCAGTAACTCTGGTATGCCCTTGGTGGTTTTCCTGCTGGGGCTGGCTATATATTGACAGTCAGACCAAGAACTGGTTGCCAAGATGGCTAGCACAGTTCAGTCCATTTTTTTCAGGAGCACTGAAGGGAAAGAGGGAGAAAAAAAAAAAACCTTCTGACTATTATCCTGTATTAATATATAATAAGAGATGTTAACGAACCACATTGACCTGTAGTGAAATCACTTCATTACTGCAATAGGAATTGGGCCATTTCCACTCTGTTTATCTCATTTGTGATTACCTGTAGTGATGTTTCAGCCTGTCTTCCCATGAAAGTTTAAAATTTCAGCACACTTTTTTATTAGCGTTGTTATTGTTTGTAAGCTTCTTAATTACCCACTTAGGTTTTTGGTACATCATTTTGTAAGCTTTCATGTAAAATTGCTCAGTGGAATAAGTTGGAGCTCAGTGATGCTGCAGTCTCAGGTCGAGCTATTTGAGGTTCTGAGAATCCAGTGGCTCAAAAGAGGTTTTCATTACTGCAGTCAGAAGCATTTCCATTTCTCATAGCAGACAATCTTATAGTAGGGGATTTTAAATGCCTAATGTCTGTAAGACTAAGAAGAAATCAGTTTTCACTCCGAGTCATAAAAATAGTACTGGTTGCCAGATACACTTAAAAGGAAGTGATCAGTGAACCTGATTTTTCAGTCTTAGAAGGTTCTTTGGCAGGTTTTCAGTGCAACTTCCACAGACTGAGTCTTTACAAAGAGGAACAAAAACTTCATGTATTTAAGTTCATCTTCTGGACTTCTTTTAAGAAGTAAGGAGTCTTGGTACCATTTATTTTATCTCAAGGGAAAAAAAGTCTTTTGTTTGATCTTTTTTCTTCAAAAAAAACCTGCTCAAAAGAATAGAGAAGGACAAAAGAAAAAAATAAACCTGGCATTCTTTTCTACAGTAAAAAGAGAGAATCCTGTTTTGACCACTGTACCTGAAACAAAGTTCCAGCTCAAAACACTGGGGAAAAAAAAATGGACATTTTATTTTGAACTATAGAGAGACTAGTATCCACTGCAAAGTCAAATCCACGTACCTTTGGAAAACTACCTGACAGAAAAATCTGTAGGAGAAAAAAGGCTGTGGCCCATATCACTTTGAATTTTTGGCAAGATCCTGAGATACAGGTGTTTTTTCGAAAGCACAGGTCATGTGCAAGTGCAATGAAAGCTAACCTTTGCACTCCTGTAATCTTAAGAAAGTCTCTTGTGCCAAGCTAGAAGATGACTCTAACTTCTTCCAACATCAAATAGCACCTGGACCGTTCTGTCTATGCCTGCTGTTCTCCACAGGCCATCTGTGATCCACATACCACCCTTCACAATTATTGATACAGTGAGTAATTACTTATGATGTTAGATATAGATCCAACTTTCCATAAAAAGGAAAAGGCACAGATGACATATCCTCCCTGGAATTCTTAGTGCCAGAAGTAGAAATAACCTGGTGGGTCAAAGGGTGTCCAGGTTGACACATGCTGCATTCAGTCAAAAGACAAGACTTGTCCTCACTTCAGACTCAGGACATCTTTTATAAGAGTGCTTTTGATCTCAAAGACTCATGAAAAGAATTTGAGTGATATGCGTCCTCTGGTGTTTGTAGCTTCATGCCATGCTGTTCAACAGAATACACCCTTCCAACAAACTGAAGAAAAATTGTATCTTTCTTGTAAGTAGGAATTCCTGATGTCTTACTAATTTTCTTTCATAAATGTGGTGGTTGTGTAGAAATGTTTTTCGTAACTGCATTTTATTGTATTCTCTGCCTTTTTTTCCTTTGATTATTATGCTAACCATGCCTCTTACTGCATACTGAAGTAGAAGGTCTTTAAACCAATGTTGAGCTTTGCTTTATTGCTTATGCACTGCAGAGGACCCTAGGTGTTTTATCTATCTAAATTACGCAATATGTTGTCCAGTGGTTTTGGACTTATAATGACTTTGTTTTCACAATGGGCAAGTGTTACAGGGACGAACTGTAGGCTGTGTTCATGCTGCTTTGCAGCAGCAACCTGTAGGTGAGAGGACGAAAAGCGTGGTCTGTTGGTTAGTTTTCAGAATTTCCTCAGCTTTTTGTTCTGGCTCTGTGCCTGCCCCAGTGGATTCTCTCTAGCTTGCATGCATGACTATGATGTTATGGTAAACGGAACCTTCAAGACTGCTACTGAAGTTCCCCAATGGTGTCTACCACAAAGTGATAGGGGATTACAAGCACCAAGAAATCCAGCTGATGTCCCCAAAAGGGAAAACCTTGCTAGAAAAATAAATTAAACATGAGGGTCTAGAGCTCATGGTTGCCTTCACCCTTGAGGTCCATCTGCTCTGGTTGCAGAAGGTTTTGTCAAAAGACCAAGTGGTTCATAGTTTGTCTAGAACTGAAGTCTGGCAGAGGAAAGTATTTGAACCTCAGTCTCCTGAGCTCCATTCTAGCACAATAATAATTATGCCTAATAAAACTTAGTTGAATCTTATGGATTTACACTAATATGAGCAGGGAAACAAAGAAATAAGTAGGATATTACACAGGTCTGAGTCTAATCTGTATTGCAAATGATTGCAAAATATAGTAACAGGACATGAAGAAAAACTGTAGAGGGTCTGGTATAAAAGAGTGAATAAAACCTTCTGATTAGGTTATGGTTTTGTTCCTTATGTTGTCTAATTTTAGCACTAGACTAACCTCAAGAAACTCATACTTTTGCCATGCCAAATATTTAAGGTAAGAGAGGCTGGAATTGCCAATGGTGTTGATTATTACTGGTGAGGTTAGTGGTGAAATTTTCAACCTTAAAGCTGCAGGGATTGGTAATCTAAAAATGTTAAATAATTGCAGATAGCCCTTTTCACTTGGCTATGCCACCTCATTTCTTGGACTTATACAGACTCCAAAGGCAAAATTTGTTATTTGATTGGTCAAAGTGCTGCACTGGGCCTTTTACTTAGTTTGCAGAATAGACCAGAGTTAAAAGGAAAATGAGGGGCAATTTTCATGGGGCTGTTTTGTTATTATTTTAAAAATTAAATAAGTCTGAATCACCATAATATAAAGAGACCAAAACCAAACAACTATGGTTCATTGCTGTGCTTTGATTTTTATACCCATATATGTTTAAAAAAAAAGAAAAAAAAAAAAAGAAAGAAAACCAAACATGTGTGCTGCCTTTTAATAAAGATCATATTAAAAATTCAATAAATAGCAATATCTCTGATCTCTTAACAAAAGCGTCTGGTGTACAGGAAATTAAATGAAAAAAAACTTGTTAATCCTTTTTGATTTCTGTACATGGTAGCTGGAAGCAGAATTCTTTAACTCACAGGATTCTCTTTTTGTCCTCCCTCTTTTACATTTCTTCTCCTTTTTCGTGTTTTTTTTTTTTTTTTTTTTTTTTTTTTAATCTTCTCCAGCACAAACGTTGTCTGGGTAACCTCAGTGTAAACGCAGTCTGTTTCTCTGATACATTTTAAAATAAATAATAAAAGAATAATAATAATAATAATAATAATAAAGCCATTGTGTCATTGTCTCATCCCTGTGGCCTTGCTGTGAGGGATCCGTCTCGAACCAGGTGATAACCTGATAGACTTTATCTTGTCTTTTCTGGGCCTCCCTGAAGCCTGCCAACACTTCGGCTGGCTGTTAGGCATTTTAAATATCCCCCATGAGCCCTAACCTTACCCCTTTTCTCTTCTTGTCAGCTGGAATGTCTCAGAGCTGTCAGAGGCTTGTTGCTTATTGATGTTTCCGTGTGTTTTATGTCTTTTCTGAGATATGACAGCCCCTGACACAGTGCTGATTTCAATCAGCCAGCTTCTAGAGAGGCCTAAGATTTTGTACTCGCGCGGTCCCAGCCGCTAGCACACTTCAGAGGCCTCTGTCTAATGAAAATGTTTCAGTAGGCTGAATAAAGGCCCGCTGCTCAACAAACAACAGTTGATGAATTCACAAGACAAAAAAAAAAAAAAAAAAAAAAAAAAAAAAAAAAAAA
>CM021774.1:16859351-17086851 GCA_011076525.1 Nettapus auritus
CTCTCCCCCCCCCCCCACCCTCTGCCTTTGTTATAAGAAAAGCAAGAAGAGAGAGTGACCTCCTGAGCCAAAGGTTTTGACACTGAATCAAATCCCTTTAGGCCTGAACTGGCAGGCTGGGCCCGGCTTTAGATTACTTTATCACATCTTAGAGCAACGCTTGTATGTACTTCAGGATACCTGACATGTAAAGAGTGGATATTTTACCCCCATTGCTTATTAAGTTGAGGCTTGGTGTCTGGTGGAAAATGAAGGTCTGTCTCACCAAGCGTTAAGAGAAAGCTGAAGGAGGAGGAAAAGTGTCATTGCTAAAAACAGAGATCAAAATTATTTGCATCAAGAAACCTACTTGAAAGAAAATGAGTTGGTGGCTTTGCTTGAAGTCACTATGAGAGAACAGAAATATTTGTTTGAAATCAACTGAAAAAGAGCAGTGAAACCAGGCAAGCCAGTACACTAGCATGTTTGCTTTGTAGGTTTTGCTCAGTTCTTTTAATCAGAGTCAAGAGTCAGGGTGACATGGAGCCCAGCGCCCAGCTGGGGCAAGCCGCTGTTTGTGCTGTCTCCATCACCCAGCCTTGGGTACAGACACATTTCAGATGATGGAGAAGAAAAAGCAATGACTGTCTGTTGTCTCCACCTGGGGATGGCAAAGAGGAGAAGCTGTGTGTAGGCCTGTCTTGATCCTTCTCACCCTTCTGAGCCCCTATGTTCCCTCATGCAGCTTTATTCTGAAGTCATGCTGGTTGCCTGTGCCTCCCGATTTCAGATGAAATTATGCTACTATGAGGTGTTGATTATCCAGGCTCTGAGGCACGTGTGAGGGCTTGGCCTTCGCTGTGTTAGGTGCTGTATGAGCACAGCAGAAAAAGAAAAAACCTGTAACAATATCTTGAATTGTCAATACTGATATTGTCTTTTCTTTCATATTTAGAGCTCATATTCTGCACTTTGTGTAGTTATCCGTTGATTTTATGTTTTTTTCAGAGGGATAGTACCTGTGTCAGCTGGGTCTATAAGATTAGGTTCATTAGAGAGTGAGATTTGTTGAGATTTGTATTTACTTCTTTATGTGAGTTTGGTTGGGTTTCCTCAGTTTATTTTTGCATGGAGGAAAAACAGTCTCTCCCTGCACTCTAACTAACTAAATAAACATGGCTCACCCCACTTTTGAACATCAGTGAAATCCATATCTGCAGTGACTCACATGGTTTTGTTAATAATAGAGAGCTCTTGGTGTAGCCTGATTCTGTCCTTCAGATGGGAGACTTTAATCCTAAGTCTTATTTTTCGCAGCATTCAGCTACTGGTTTTTGAGCAACAAATTACATCCATGCCTTCAAGCCAAACAAGGAGTGAAAATTTCTATTTAAAAGAATGTGGAAATAATACTGTCCATCTACCTACAGTACAATTCCATTTTTAAAGTGCTTTGATATTTTTAACAATATTAATATAATAACAGCAGCATGTGCCTATTGGGTTAGTCTGTATTTTATAACTTGGTATCCAATTTCTCCCTTGTTTCCTGCAGGACTGTCACTATTAATTTCTACTCCCATTTTTTCCGTCAGTGTGAACATTGTCATTGGACTATTGTTTGTAAGTGATAAGCAGCCCCAAGTATTATTATTATTTCGCTACTGCTTGTTGAGCATCAACAAATCTACCAAAAATATTAAAAACTTGGTGGAAGCTTAACTCTCTCTTAGCCAGTTGTTCCCCTGTTCTTCACCTCAGAGGAACATACTTGCTACTGTATTGTCCAAGAATAGAAAAATAGGAAACTAGTAGGCAATCTGTCACAGGAAAAAAAAAAAAAAAAAAAAAAAAAACTCAGGGGGTAAAGAATGCCTTCACAGTATGGCTTTAAGGTATTAATTTATATTGGTCCTGACTCATGACACAACCAGAGCAAGCCAGGGCCTGGGAGTCAGGTCTCCCACTGACCCTTGCATAGACTGGTTGAGAGAAAGATGTCAGCTGAAAACTCCCAGGGATCATAGGCCTGCCAAGCACTTTGAAAATGACTGCCAATTTGGCCTAGTCTCAGCTGAACGCATGCCCAAGAGGGAGGGAATGCCAGTAATAAAGCAGTTTAGAGGGGAAAGATATTGCTTTCAAGCTCCCAAACCTCTCCAGCCTTTTTATATGACAGTATTGTTTGCTTATGTGCATGCTCTCATAAAGATGCATGCATGCATGCATGCACATGTGTACACTCCTTTCAAAAGTAAGAACAGTATACAAAAATGATGCATGTTGTCAATGCCATCTTGTGTGTACTGTGAAGCCAAGCCACCCCTCTTTAAATTCAGAAGATAACTGTAAAAGTGAATGAATTCTAAAACTTAAAAAACAACTGACTTAAGCCCTTACAGACTTTTAAGGAGCAAGACAAGTGAGTATCAGAGAGAACATGAAACCTACCTTCTATTAATTTAAATTAAATATATTCCATTTTTTTGGTGATGGGAAATGGTGTAAAACTGCAGAAATACACAATGTTATTGATATATAGTTTCTATAAATTGAGGTAACAAGTGAAAAAATTTTCCAGGTGTTTTTTTCTTTTTTTTTTTCCTAAGAATTAATAGAATTGTGCAGATGTTCTGTTCCTTTTCATGTGAATTGTTAAAACAAGCTCAGTTTTAAATTTGATTGTTCTGAAACCATTTTTTCTTTTGTTTTATTGTATTCCATTATGATGTTTCAGGGTTAAGAAAGAAGAGAGCAAAGCTTTACTGGATGGGCTCTAGCATGATAAGATTCTGTAGTTCATTGAAGCTTATTGCTATTTTTTCTATTCATGTAAGTAGTGCCGCTAGAGTAATTATTACTAATCTGAGTAAAGGCTGTGAGATGAGGCCTAACATGAAGATGGGAGAAAGGGAGTAATGAGAAGAATGGGAAAAGAAAGCTGTATTAATCCGTATCCCAGAATGTTGCATAAAGTGTGCCAGAAGTAAGAACTATTTGGTGCATATAACACTATAGATCAAGAATACCTAGAGGGAAAAAAAAAAAAAAGAATCCACCAACAACAAAACAAACAAAACACCACTTGGCAAGCACATTCATCTGCTGCAGCATCTGCCTCCAATATGCTTTATACTTGCGTAGATGCGTTTGGGAACTGAAAGGTAACAAGAATTTATCAAAGGATTAGCAAGCACTGATGCTACCGTTCACAACTGTTACAAATATAAATTGTCATAATCATATTACTTGTTCCTCAGTTTCATTTTTGCCAGGATAGCTTTTGTCTGAAATGCCAAAATGTAATCTAGAATTGAATGGGTGCTGACACAGCTGAAATATTTTGCGTTAGTTGCCATGTAAAATACTCGCAGAAATACACTTTTGGTATTTGTGATTGTACTTGAATAGAAGCCTAAGAAAGATAGCAATCTCTTCACCCTTCCTTCATTCCATTGAAAATAATATATACTTTTTTTTATTTTGGAAGCTGTTTTTGAAAAATGCTGGTAAAGAGGATGACTGACCTATGCAACAATCCCAAAGTTACAATATGTATATGCAATAAGTACTGAGGTAATTTCAAAGATGTACTCAGCCTGGCATAGAGCATAGAGTGGTACTCAGCAAAAACCAAATCTGTAGTTGTTTTCAATGAAATGAAGCTGCTTGTGCTACAGCTTAAGCTTGGAGAGTTTTGCAGTTACAAGTCCCTCATTCAGAGAAGTCTTTCTACAAATTTTCATCTTGCAGTGGCACAAATATTTTCTTCACATTTTAGCATTGGAAGTGTTTTTGACGTGATCTCTAAAGGCTTGTGTTTATCATTGTTTTGAGCATCAAGGGGGCTTAGAGTTAGTTTTCTGCCATGAGGAGTCAACACAATAGCAACTCTGCTATGCCAAATGCCAGAGCAGGTCATTGAGGCTTTGGGGCTTTCCTGGTAGTGCTTCTGCTGCTGAAGGGTGCCTGTGTCTGTTTGCAGAGCTTGTCATTCATTCTTAAAGTATATGCCATATTTGCATGCTGTGGTATTCAAAAACATATAGGTTGTGTTCTGTTTTTGTTTAGGTAGTTGTACAATGGCAAAATAGGAAATGTGTAGGCACAACTAGCTTTGGTTAAAGAATTATCTCAGACAAGGTAAACACAATCAGTAACTTGAATACAAAATTAAATCCAGAGTGCCACAGTTCACAGGTCTCAAAAACTTAATCTTGAATATCCCTTTAATGGGAGGAAAATCTTCTGAAAGGGAGGAGAAAGGATTATCACATAGTATATTTATGAAAAGACTGAAATTTTGGGAATGGTATTTTAGGCAATGAAAAAGTTTTTCAGATGTGTGTTTTGTTTTGTGAATTTAGCACAAGCTGCAAAACAATTCCACATAATACGTAAAACTCAAAGTATCTGTCTTTCACCCTAGATAGCAACATAGAAACATTTTTGGAAAAACAAAAACAAAAACAAACAAAAAAAAAACCAAAAAACAAAAACAAACAAAAACAAAAACAACTCACTCTAGTTCATATATAATATCTATTAAAGTGGAATTCTGCAATAGAAATCAGCGTGGCATGACTCTGTGACTGGCATTAGTTTTTCCTATTTCAAATAGATTGCTCTGAAATTTGGACAAGTGAAATATTGCACAGTTGTGGCTTTTCCACTTCAGGAACACACAACCAGTTAACTCTCTTGATTTTGAATGCAAAGTTTTCTGAATTATTTTTTTCTTAGGTTTGGTCCTTTATCCAAGACACTTCAGGCCAAATCCATCTTTGCTGTGACTCAGTTTACTTCGTTTTGCATTCACTAGGGAGAATTTAAACATCAGGTGGCAAAATACTGAAGTATGAAACCCTGAAACAGAATAAGGTATGAAGAAAATAAATGGACATCATGCTGCCCTTTGTTCACTGGGACTTTCTGGTGGAAGTAAGAAGTTAAGATTAACTCTGCATGATCAATTGTATACATCCTTGATGAACACGCAACTTTCAGTTGTTTGTCTTAGTGTTTGCAAATTAGTGTCTGCCAAGTGGAGTTTATTTCTTGGAAGAAAAACAAAAGATGAGGATAAGAATGAATGAAACCAAAGTTTTTTTTTTTTTTTTTTTTTTTTTTTGTAACACTAATGTGCTGGACATTTTCCAAACATAAATAAGGCACAGTTTTGTCCACATGACCTCACAGTACCCAGAGAGTGAGCTGAGGAGAGCAGTGCAATAATATTAGAGGAATGTTATAATAGCCAGAATACTTAAGTGAGTGGGGAAAAAATTCCAGCAAACGATTGGTCATGATTTACTGTTGTAGTAAATAGAAGAAAGAAATAGGTCAATTTTAGATATATTAGGTATGTATGTTCCTGCATTTACACATTACTAATATAGTCTGTTTTCAGATTTTACAACATATAAGGCTCTGAATCCAGTAATTAAGTAATACAGACTTGTAGAAAATCTGCCCAAGAGGTAAATCGGAAATGATGGTAAGGCATAAGGCAGAACCTTATTCTCCAGGACTCATCTGCTGTCTCATTTGCTGCTTTTGACATCATCAAGAAACCTCTGAGCACTATTATACTATTATTAATAATAGCTGTATCATGATTTCTGCTCAGCAGTAACAGCCTCAGGCAGTGCCTGCTCAGTGATCTGTGTGCAGTCGCTCTTTACCTCCTGTGAAGCCAACAACAGGATGTTCTCAGCTCCTCTTGTAGCACTTCTTGTTTCATTTGTTCCTTCGTCCCCACCTCTGATCACTCCCAGCAAGTTCATCTCTTATCCTGATACTCAAATTCTTGAATTTATTTCCATTCTGTTGCCTTTTTGCCCCCAGGCTCTTTTTAGTAGGACCAGGAATCATAGTACATTGAGACCAGACACAGAGCTTCATAACCAGAGATCAAAACTGCTCCAAAGCCTGGTGTCTTTGTTAGCAGGAAAGTAGTGGTTGTGGTTACACAAAAATACCTAGTGGCTGGTCTAAGGAAGGGATGAGATAAATTGACCCTGTGTGCCAAAAAAAAAAATCCTGTGGCATGCCCTGTCACCCAGAAGACTAGTTTCTAGTAAAAAACAAAATGTTTTCTAAAACAAGATTTCTTTGTATAATATAACATATAATGTAATGAATAAAACAAGAAAGGCAAATGCTTTGACAAGATAATCTGTAGGAATTTACAGAAACTTTTTTTTTCCTAACTGCTGTAGTGATTCAGTTTGTTGTATAGGAATGTGTTTTTGAGTGATCAAAGCCAGCTTTCAACAATAACAAATGAGGAGGGAAAGGTGGAAACGAGTCAGTAATTAGTAGTAACTGTCATGTGTACTAGTTTCCTGAGGAAAATCTAGAGTGTTTAGCTTCGTTGTTTGGCTGTTAGGTGGTGCATTTATGAACAGAGGAAAGAAGCACTTCTCATTGCATTTTTTTTTTTTTTTTTTGGTTAGGAATAGCAGTTGCCGAAGAGAATACTCTATTCATTTCTTTTACCATCATCACCTTAGTATCCAAGTACCCTCCAGTAATACATTTAGCATGACTAACATCTGTTCTGTGTTTGTTTTCTCACCTCCTCTCCAAAGGGAATGTATATAAAGTGAACTGTTCTGGTTTGTTTTGATATATATGTTATATTGCTAAATGTTTATGTCAGAAGACAAAGTCAAAGAAATCGTCTCTGAACTTACCGCATTGACTCCATATAAAGTTATCTAACTCTAAGACAAGAAGACATTGTTGTTTTTTCTTATTCATGCTCAGAATAACCAGAGGTGGTTATACTGGCTATTCAGTTGTATTTTTACAGGGGAAATAGTGGTAAAGAGAAAATATTTGTCTTATTTCAAAAATACAGTAAGATAGCTTGAATCAAGACCAAATTTTGCACTACTGACATCATGTCTTTGCATCTTAAACTAGATAGGTCACTAGTGACTCCAATGATCTATTAAATTGATGTACCTAAGAGTATATTTTGAAGCCAAATGCATCAGTGCAGTCTGCAACTAATCTGTCAGTGCAGTGGTGGTACAACTTGGCATTATCCTCTGCCCATGAACTCTAGAAACATATCTGGTACTTGAGTCTTTGGGGAAAGATCAATGTGGTCAGTCTACAAATCAGCTATGAACGTTCAGAAGAAGAGTAATACACACATATTTTGTGCATCTAATCAGAAAGGTGGTGCCACTGATCCATTGTAGTAATGAGATGCTGAATCAGCCTGTAGGAGTATTAATATTGCATTGTTTTGGGACTGAAATTCTGAATAATCTAGTAGCAAAATGACAGGACTCACATTCATCTTTAAAAAGTAGATATTGCTGCAAAATGATCTGTTCATCATTAAGGTTATTAGGCTTGTTAGGAAATTACATCTATATTTTTTTGGTTCAAAATTTGGGATGGCTTTTCATCATAGACTGGAAGCATACAGCATAAGTAAGGATACATTTCCACATCTATCCTTTCTGGATTTACCTAGCAATGAGCAGCTCCCTAAATACTGACTATGGTCCATCACTGTCTTGCTTCTGTATTTAACATTTTTTAGAACTGTGGTGATTGTTCTCAATATATATGTTTGTCTGGGTTGTACAGCAATTTGATCACGTCAGATTCTAGTTGACTACTCATCCTAAATGCATGTAATTATTAACTTTTTATAGTGTTGAACATGGTAGTCCTGTGCATCTATAATTCTAGAGAGCAACCTTTTCAGTATGATGAAGGGGAACTTATTGAAAGAAATGCCTCTGGTATCAACACTTGTGGTTAGCAAAGCAGTAAATGCTAACCAGCACAGCCTCATGTCAGACTTTGCAGAAATGTCATACTTCCAGCCTCTGCATATTAGGACAGATCTGTCAGTTCCTACCTATGGACTATGGATTGGCAGCATCTTGGTTGTAAAGCACACGTTGGCAATCAACTTTTGGTAAAGTGCTTGCCTTCAGTGCATAATGGAAAAAAAAATTGCAACCCCAACATTTACGCTTAATAAAAGATAATCTTTTCCAGCATTGCATGGTAGGAAGAATGCAAATCTTCTCTGGTGTTTTATAGCTACAAAGGGAAGATTTTCCCTAAGACTTGGAGAGAAGCCTGCCATATCAATGTCTGCCTAGCAACTGAAAGGTGACACGTGGAGCCTCCTTTTCAACTCATTTCCTCTTGATGAGAGGAAGGGATCCTCCTGCGAGTTATTACCTGAAATAATACCATATGGTAAAATGTAAACAACATCTGCATATTCATGTAATAATTTCATCTGTTTAATTAGTTCCAGCAAAGCAGTTTACCCTCTGAGGCCCTCGCTGTCAGCTCCACGCTCATACATCCATGCCCTGCTGTCGAGCCTGACAGCCATCTATTGTTCATTCACTGCTTCCACCTCGCCACTTAATGTAAGTGAATCTTCTGAGGGGTGGAAAGCCTGTCCCCGTTGATCCAGATGTAAGGGCTGGGGGGAGGGGGGAAGGAGAGTAAATATCTGTCAGCTTGGAATATGGATACTAAGAGCAAACTTGACAGATCAGGTGGCTCTGTTTTTTTTTTTTTTTTTTTGAGGTGGGGGGAGTGTGGCGGGTGGGTTGTTTTAAGTGCTGATCAGTGCACAGGACTGCAGGTTGGACTTTGTACGGTAGTTAAGTGTTTGCTCTCAGGAAAAGGCTAGACACTTCTGAATCAGGTGAATTCAGCAGCAGAATAGCTGCCCAGCTTTTACAGTCATCTATATTTCAATGCTAAAGTAATGACAGCATGCCTACTGGTGCAGCAAAACACAGGGCCCTAGAGGGCTGTATGGATTGGCCAAACAGGTTTTCGGAAATGCATGTCAACAAACACTGTTCAGGCCAAACTGGGAATGTAATAGTGTGAGTCTAACTGGAAAGGTCCCTAGAATATATTTTTAGAGTCTCCTGGCTCATGTAAATAAATTATATTGTGGGTCACATGTAACAATAAGCTATTCAACTCACCTTCAAAAGGAAACATTTACATTATGGGAATATAAACACTTCATGGTGATATTACACCTAAGTAGAGGAAAGTACTGCAGTTTAATGTGGTAAAGTCAATATCATAATAAGGCAATAATAATAATACTTAGCACTTATATGGCCTTTTACAGATTTGAGCAAACACTAACTGATTAGTCCTCAGAACACCCTGGGGGAAATATTTAAGTAAGAGTTATTGCCTTGTTGTAAAAATAAACCATATCTAATCACACGCCCATCACCATGATATCTACGCAAACAACTGGTCTGATGGACAGTGTTCTTGCTATTGCCTTGTGATGCACTGAGGCAGGATTGCAAGATGTAAGCTCAGCTAGAGATGTATCTCATGTTTTACTTTAAAGATGATCACATCTGTATTAATACCGATGTCCAGTTCAGAAGATTTCTGGAGAGTACAGCCAGAGGTCAGGAAGGACAGATGTCTCACTGCATACATGATCTTTCCCCATACAAGAGAAGCTCCACTGTCCCTGTGTGGCCTGTCTATACATAAGGAAAGTGAGAGGTTTCTAAAATATTCAGGGTTCAGTAATTAAAAAGCAGAGACTAGGTTAGATGAACTGAATTGTGTACTGGGCAGGGACACTGCACTAAATAGTCTGTCCTCTGCATCTTGGGCTCACAAGAAGAGTTTTTGTATGTGCATCTGTTTGCTAGGAATCTTACAGTATGAAGTATAAGCTTTCAGGCACAAGTAGTAGTGGTTAAATAAGAGGATGAATGTGTTCATCTATATAGTGAATAAGGAACACTATTGGCTACCTGAAGGAGGTGATAACAGGTATTTTCTAGTTACTAAAGGAAAAATGGAAAGGCCAGAAACCATCTGTATGCTGTCAACTGGAATGCTTCAGATTTCTCTCTTAGCAGCTCAGAACAGTGTTGCAGTTATTCTTTTAATACTATTAATCTCAACCATAAAATAATAGCTTATGATAGGCAGAAAAGCAAGCCACCTAAAAGTGAATGATGTTATTGAAGTCCAAATGGCAACATAGCAGCAGAAAAAGGTGAAGAACCATCCACCTTGTAGAATTACCCTTATTCACCCCCAGCAAAACCTTTGTGTCATGTTACCTTTGTGGTGGCTGCACAGTCCCCTCAGCTTCAATGAAGTCGTAGTTTCCTCCTTAAGACTGTATTTCATGCAGTCATAGCAATAAAATAAAGTAACCTTCAGATTGCGGAAGTTCAAAGGTTACCTTTATGAAGCTAATGAGTAACCATTCTAATTATTGCTTTAAATACATTTTTATAATGTTTTCATACAGAGTATGGTATAAAATGAATCTCTGGAAGCTCTTCAAAAAGCTAAATTGTCATAAATTAAGATAACAGTAATTCAGTAATTTAATAATAACAATAAAATGATGCTGAATTAATTATTAGCTTTACAAAATAATATTGGATACAAGAAAAAAAATAATATTGTATTTTTGACAGGTTCATCAGTCTAATAAAGCAAGGTTCTTTTTCCCTGGAATAAGTGGATAGTTATTATCCATGAAATGGTATGTCACACTGCCCCATGAATTTGTCTACAAACCAAAGTGGAAGAACTTTCAAGTTTGGGAGATTTTCTTGTCTCAGTGTGCGTTGTGCCATTATTTTCTGTGATGAAGCACAAAGGAATAATACAATAGCAAGTGGATATAAATTAATTTAGGGGATGTTGACTAACATGAAATTACTCACACTGCTTTAAGTAACATTAGTCATCAGTTTATAAGAAAACCATTCTGCCTGATGAGAAACAAAGTAATTCAGGTTTGGTTCTTGGACTTGCAAACTTCTGATATCTTACATGACAGTCAGTCAGTTATTCTGGACTTCTACTTCTCTAACCATAATGGCTTTTCTCTACCTCGATAGAATGCTGAAATGATAACTCTTCCAGATAAGTCTATAACCTAATAGAGCCCCATGCTGAATTTGAAGTGATGATCTATGAATAATCTATTTATTAATGTAAAGTAGTCCATTTGTGTATGGCTATTACCTATGGCGTTACAAGAACTGAATTACAACGGGACTCTAACATTATCTTCCACACCTCAAAAATAGTTGTGTTACTTCAGTACTTACCTAATAGTCTCTCAAGTCAGCCAAAATTACAGTACAGGTAGCTGTGTATTCTTGCAAAGAAAAGGTATGTTTCATTAATATTCAGGAAGGAAACTCTAGACTAATGGATTTGTTCCTCTTTTCTGTTCTTTTAAGTACAATAAAATTGTTCTTGGCCATTTTTTCTCCATTAAATAACTTATATGAAGCAATTTCAGAGAGACCTTGAAATGCTTCCTAAATTACACAAAAAGTCCATTATTTTTTAAGTCTATAATTGTTACGGTGTTTTATACTCAGATCCAAAATTCCTTTTAATGAACATTTTAGGATCAGAAAGATAATGTTGTTTTAGTGAGGTAGAACTGCTAGCCAAAGGAGGGTTAATTCGTCAAAATTATTTTTAGTATAGTTGCCTAACAGTGGAACTTCCACATTTTTATTTAGCCAGAATTTATTCCAAGAGGTCCATAACAAAACTAAGAGCATCCAGAATGCTTTGGTATTTTTATTTTTATAAGGAAGTTAAGTTATCTGGGTTTTGCTCCTAAAAGAGAAGCCTTAATGACCTTTATTCTATATTTCTTCTAATAGATTATTGCGATAAGGAAACCCTTATCATGTCGCGACCCACTGGCGTCTGGCTAATCCGATGGTATTTGTCGCTGCATTGTCCGTGATCAATAACTAATTATCAAAGTGGCATTTCTTTTCAAGAGCTCCTTGTTAAAAAATGGCTTTTGGCTGAGAGTAGAGGAAAAAGGTCGCCACTTTGACATCGTTGCGAGTCTTTCAAAAATCCAGTGGGCCGTCCGATTGAATTACTGTCCCAAACTAATTGATATAAATTTGAACAGAAGAATGTTTGTTACTACAGAATGTCATAATGATATCCTTGGCAAGAGCATGTCTGTGAGAAAAAAAAAAAAAAAAAAAAAAAAAAAAAAAAAAAAAAAAAAAAAAAGACCAGCACTAGTCACAAAGCATCTAGACAAGTTGCAGCGCAAGACTATTAACAAAATTAACCGGAACAAAATTGTACATCAGTTCCTTCTTTTCAGTCAGTCTGATCAGACATTCAGGAAAGAAAAGCATTAATATTTTCTTTTGAACCTCAACCATTTGAAAACAGGCTTGAAAAAAGCTCCTGGAAAAAAAGAATTGCAATGTACAAAGGACTGAAAACTTGATGATCAGTTGCAGAAGTCTCACTGAGTCTACTGGGATCATGAGTGAGTATCCATTGGAATTCAGCTTTAGTTGTAAGGCAGAATTTGGCAGACAGTTTGCTCAAGAGAGGTTGCTAAGCAGCCTTAAAAACTGTGCCTTTGGAATATGGTGACCTTCTCTAAAGAACATTTGACTGTATGTAAATAAGTCACATGCCTTTGAACTGGGAAAAGAACCCAAACACTTAAGATACAGTAAGAGGTGTCATGGAAATCTGGTGAGAAAAGTGGTGGGAAAAAGATCTCTTAGATTCATGCCTGAGATCTGATGTATTGTCTTACATATCTTTTGGAAATTGTTTGCCACAGAAATCTTGGAAACCTTCTGACTTTTAATTGCAATGCAACTGGGCCTGTGGAGGTTCTGTTAGGAAAGGGTTACACCATAATTTGGGGTAAGAAATGCTCTGGAAATAGGAGTACTGTAGAACTGGTTTTGTGGGAGCGTGATAACTGGGATTAGCTCATGACAGAGATTAATTAGATGAATCTATCAGCTATCTTGTAGGAAAAAAAAAAAAAAAAAAAAAAAAAAAAAAAAAAGTGGTGAAGTAGTTTGCCAAAACGTGTCATTTTAGCCACATCCATAGCAATCATATGATTGCTGAGGAAGAGAGAAGAGAGGCATTTGTGCCTAATTGGAAACAGTGAGTTTATGTGCTTTTTAATCCCTGATCTTAAAAGGCTCCAGCTGGGTCTAGTAATGAATATCTTTCCTGCAAACTTACTGTTTTACATTTCCTAATGATAAAGAGAAGGTGACTAATGAATTGACACAGGGACTTTCATCTCTGCAGTAGATTTGGAGATTCCATTCAGAGTGTATCAATCAGCAAAGTGAAGTTTTTAGTATCTGATGACTTGTCAGTAGCCTGTGTGAATTGAAGAGCATCTCCATGCAGAGCATGATGGTCAAACCCCAATACCACCTCTGTGCAGTATTTCTGGGACAGATTCAATAGAAGGACTTAGGAACAAATGGGTCAGATAGACCATACAAATTTATGGATGACAATCATCTTGTTTGGGCTGGATTGTGACAGATAACCATTCTGAAAATAGGTCATCGATACATAAATTAGATTTAATAGAAGACTGACAGACTGTTGCCTGTGACAGATTTATTGCTTGGATAATAAGGCCGTCAAGCCACATTTTCTTGGTATGTCAAAGCCACAGAACAAAGCGAGAAACCACAAGGGTCTGAAGATTCAGATTCACATGGTTCTGGTTACAAAGGGAAAGTCTACTTTTGCTGTTGAAAGACCAAAGGTAGTAAGGTTACTACATTTAGTTCCTGTTCTGCCTTCCATATATGACTTTATGACTGTCCTCTTATGCTGCGGGCAGGAAATGTCTTGTGATGGCAAATAGCTGAGCCATCTCTGACAGAATTACATCATCACAGAGTCACTAGGGAACCCTCTTCTTGTCTTCCATGGCTGCTTTAAAGACATTTTGTGAGTCTTTCTTCTTTAGCAGACCAGAGAATTCAGTCAGAAAGCCTGTCGGGCAGGTCAACCAATGTCTAGGTCAACCAGTCTTGCCCCTTAATTATTCCCTCTGGCATTACATTCACTGGGTGATGGAAGTAGAGACTAAATATATACCCGCTATTTATAGACTCTCTATATTCGGCATATATGAAACATGCCTATATTATTAATGGAAACCACATTTGCATCACTGAATAATATGTAGGAGGAGTTGTAATATGTGTGATAGAACTGAAAGGATTCCTACATATTTGTGAACTAGTTTCAGGTCCAGTTGAAAACATAATATTGTCAGGGCAGATTTATGTCATTAAACTTTTCAGAATCGATATTAACTCCAACAGATGAAAGTAATTGCTCTGAAAGAATGAAAAGTTTTGACTTGCTTGATGCTACATGGCTTTCTTTATAAAAATTAGTGTAATACAAAATCATTTTAGTCCCTAATAAGGAAATTTAAAAATGATTAGTTGGGCTCAAAATCTGCTTGTAAATGAGAAATCATCGTTCACAAGTATTTTTAACACGGTTCGACACAGATCTGCAAGTATCCCATAGTTATTCTTTTCATTGAAATATCTTGGAGAAAATATAAAACTGCAAATACAGTTTGTAAACAACAATAAGAGTGGGTTAGTTATGTAGTTTTATACATAATATTTTGTATTATCACAGCAAAATGCAAATGCAGAGTCATGAATCTAGAGAAAGAATGTAAATTCATTTATACATTTATAAACTTGGAGAAGGGTTAACCTCTGAAAAAAAATAATTGTTTTGGTAATCATAACTGAACATTAGGCAGTACAAGAGGATAAACGAAATTCTTAGATGTACAAGAACCCTGAAAAAGAGTAAAAATCACTTAAAACATAAATAAATCAAGAGGATTCTGAGAAGAGAGATGGAAATGATTTGAGATCTCAGGAATACTTTTCCAATTGAACTTTAGAGAGCTCCTCTCACTGGATAGTATTCTAGGAGTTTACTCACCCATGGTCTGAAAGGAATACCTGACAGCTAACGAACATTTTTTTTCCCCGTAGCTTAAAACCCAAGATGACTAGAGCTAATAGAACCTAAACAAACAAATTCAACTTTGAAATAATGGAGCGCTTTCCATTTGTCATCATGTACTGCAACGTTATTAAGAGAAATGTGACAAAATATTCATAAAACCTTTGAAATTTCCTTTACCCATCACCTGTCTGACTTGCTAGCATCACTGATAATGTCTTAGGTAAATGACTGACATTCTTCTTTATTAATTTTGTAACCCCTTCTACAAAAGTAAATACCTCAATTTTAATTATGTAATAAAATATGTAATTCTGAATCCATGTAATTGTTCCAAAGTAGTTAATGTATAAATAGCTCTAAATTTCTCACACCTACTGCTTCCATTTAACGCTTACTTCCTGAGTTTCTCTTTTTGCTCTTTCTAGCACAGAACCAGAGCAAAGGGCCATATGTAGCTAGATCAAAGCAGGAGTCTGTCCAGAAAGGAGTTGTGACTCATGAGTTATAACTAATCCCTTGATTACCCTCAGATGGTACATTTTATTTCCTTTCTTGTATCTGGCCAGCTGTTGCTCCTACTGCTGATCCTGCTGGTATTTTAGTGCTTTTATTGGCACTGCTGATGTCTTTCAGTAGTCATGTAGAAACAGAAGTAGGGATCTGGGAGAGTAGTTGAGCTCCACCCAGAGCATTCACAGCTGAGTAGCTAAGGTGGGATTGGCAGGAGCATCTCTTTTTCTCCACAACTCTTATATAGGCCTTAAAGTTTTATTATGGCAGTTATCACTTTAATATCTGAACAACTCACAGGTTAACTGAATGACAGAGCAGAGTTCTTAGTGGTGGTGGGTGTTGGCTTCTTTCTCTCCCTGCTTAAGAATCTGCTGGTAAAGGTAGAGAGAAGAGGTCAGCAGCCTTGTTTTCATCAGTATTATAATGGGAAGGACTTCAGTGCTTTTTACAAATTCATGTTAACAATTGTTTAAAAATGTTCATAAACAACTAATTTGTGTGTGTACATGTATGCTACTTACTTGCAGCTGTGGTTTTCCTTTCATTTGCAATCCATTGCTGTAGTATCTATCAAGACATAAACCTTTCTTAGATTTATCACTTTCAACTTCAATACAGCATTTGAAAGAAAAATTGGCAACAAAACAGGCCCAGCAAAAATAGTTTAGAATAGTTCTATGCACAGAGAGACACACAGCAGTAGCTGTGTCAGAGCCTGAAAATCTGTGATGAAAACCATTATAAAAGTTTCTAATATTACGCACTCTGGAAAAGAATGGAGCTAAAACTAGCTATCTTTGTAAAACATTGAACAATAATCTTGTAGCTATTTCTGTACTGAACACAGACACATGCAGCTAGAAAGGTTTTCCAGTTTTTCAGCAAGCAGCAAATCAGCTAAGAAAACCCCGCTTGGTGAATTTATTTCATTTATGTACATTATTGATCTAAGACTTGTTTTTCCATCTAAGCCAAAGTGACAAAAACTTCTCTGAAGTGAAGCAAGTTCAAGCACTCTCAGCCTGGTTCCCATTAAACATCATAAGAACATTGTGATTTGACATTTATCTGGCAGCCTTAAATGTGAAAGACCAGTGTAGCTAGTACACAGAAAATGGAAAGGCCTTTTTGGCACCACTAGGGATGCTTTTACCAGGTTAGGGTCAGGTGGGATGACAGAAGAGTGGAAGGAGGTAGTCTCATTTCACTGCAGACTTGAACTAAATTTGACCTCTGGGGTACCAGTGACTTACTGGGAAATTGCAAGAATGCCGTATTGCCCTTTATAGAATTATAATTTCTTGCCATTCAAAAAAAAAAAAAAAAAAAAAAAAAAAAAAAAAAAAGCTAATTAGCTAAAGGATATCTTATCTGATGTGTAACCCTCATCCAAAGTGAATCAGGGATCACCCTGTTGCAATTCTTATAAAATGGAACTGTCGGAAACAGTGGTGTTGGTGGCTGCGATTTGAATGTAGACCTTAAAGAATCATGATTCCAAACTTCTTGGTGCCCTTTCCCTATCAATCAAAAGGAATCATATGAAATAATTATTAGGCTACATAATTATTTTACAAAATAGAAGGTGTTTTTACTGCACATTTCCATTTTAGTACCAATCATTACTTCCCAGAATACTAATAACAGTGTTAAGCATTAATAGCATATTTTAAGGTAAAGGGTCAATAGTCTAAGACCTATGAAAGAACTCTGGGCATTTGCAATGTAAAAGAAACCTTTCACGGAAAAGTGTTAAATAATAAATGCATTTCTGGAGGAAATATTATATTGTGGACCATTTGGGGAGAAATGACAATTTATAGGACATCACTCAGCTGTCTCTGTTTAAAATATCTTTAATAATGCTGTGGCTTTGCAGTTAATACAGAGGTTAACAGAAAGCTTGCAGCTCTCTGCAGAGGTCAGTGAATATTATACTAGCTGGGGGGAAACTGAGGAACAGAAGTAAATTGTACATGATCACTCAGTGCACAAGTAAAAGGAGAAGGACGCGAAGTGGTAAATCAGTCCTCTAAGTGCAAGACAATTTGGCCTTTTCTTTATTTCCGAAGACACATTCTAATAATTCTTTTGAGGGTAGGATATGCACACGGGATGGTGAACTTATTCAGAAAAAGTGAAAGTACTTGAAACTTTTGTATCAAGCTTGCTTAAGCCAAGCAATTTGAGGAATGTGGAGGGAAGAATTAGAAATACTTGACGTCAGATTTAAATTTTATTTATGCTTTCATACACACATTGATGTTTTCTGGGACCAGAACTGAAGTCTCAAGAAAGAGGCAGCTAACGTCTGAAATCTCCTTGCCACACAAAAGTCAATGAATGGATTCTTCATGAAACAATCATCTGCTCTCCATGTCATTGTATAAATGCCACAATTTATTAATTTTGGGGCATACTCCAACTTTTTTTTAGGGTTTAAATATGGTGTGACTAATTAAGGCCTCAACAAGCTAATATGTTTCTCCATTAACTTTTTCTCTCCTAACTGTGCAAATGTATTCCTCTGGCTAGAGCAGAAACTAAAGAGGACTATCTTCTGCTTTTCTTTATGCGCCTTTATTACATATAAGGCTATTTAATTCTGTCCAGTGACTCGCAGTTCTGCAACAGGCCAAAGCAGCACCCACTTCTGATATAGGCACCTTCCTTCAGCAGAATATGCAGCTTGTTATACCCATAAAACCTTCATGGGAAAAGGGCAGAGCGCTGGGTTAAAATTTGGACTGATTCAAAGTTTTTTTTTTTTTTTTTTTTTTTTTTTTTTTTTTTTTTTTTTTTTTTCTACGTGAATTGAAATAAGTGGGTCTGAGATAAATGAATCTAGGAACCAGCATACTGAGCAAGGAGACACCTAAACTAATAAATATGGAAATAGAGAAAAGGGTATGACTGAAATGTCCTGAGAAGATGCAATTTCTCCAGCCACTCTGGATTCATAACCTTGAACCTGAATACCCAAACCCTGACTTAGCAGCACTGAGAAGGAATCACTCCTATAAAGCATGTTGAAGAAAGAACTGCAATTTCCCATTTACCACTCTACTGAATAGTTGCTGAGGAAATGGGTAATGTGAGTTCAATTGCAGGGGATCCAAGTGAGTCAGAGAAGTAATAACAGAGGTGGTTGTCATCTGCAGGCAATATACTTAGGACACCCCTGCCAGAAAAGGAAAATGTCCTAAGCTTATGCTTCAAAACCTTTTTGTTTATTTAATGAAAGCTTTATGTAAAATATGCTCCACCTAAATCTCCTTGAATCTAGCCCCAAATCTGCATGTCACAACTTTTTGTTTCTTTTTAATGCTTAGCCAGAAAATCAAAATTTAAGATGTTTGCAGACCACATGAAACCAATGTTTACTATTCCAGTGGAGCAAATTCTTTTCCCAATACCCAATGGATAAACAAGTTTCAAGTGAGATTGGGACTACTTATGATTCTTTCTGGTTCACGTTTGTCCTACAGGTCTGCTCGTGTTTTCCTTGAGTACAACAACTCCCACATGAGTCAAGTATTGCCTATCACTACTTGACAGTGGATTTTGTTTTTAACAAGCAGCACCTGTTGAAATACACCTGAACCTGCTGCTAGGCAGGAATGGAGAGGACAAAGAAGCCAACCTACAAGTCTGCCAATATTTTGTACAAACAGAAGTAGATGGTTTGTTGCAGCATAGAAAGTTCGGTACTTGATGTCCTGCTTACCACTTTTAATTTTTTTTTCTTTTTGGTGGTTTAATGCTGAAAGTTACCTGCTCCCGTTTCTGGAGGGTGTGAAGTTGCTTTCTGAGAGCAAGTTCTACCCACTGTTATGACAGAATCTGAGTGAGGGGTTGTCTGTAGTGAAGTTGTCCTGTATGCTGCTGTTGCTGAGTTTTCTCATGTTTATTCATTATCAGAACTTATGAAACAGCATCAGTAAGACAAGAAAGTGTGCGCCTACTCTTCTGGCGGCTAGCAGCAATTATTTTATAATGCTATAGAATACATATCTGACCAGTAAAGAGTTAAAGAAAAAATGAATCCTGAAAAAAGAAAATCAGGCCATCGTATAATGCCTCCTCATTGCTATAATGATATCAGTTGCAACAAGTCCAATGGCTGACCTCATTACAAGGGTTTAATTGCATTGTTACACAGTTTCACTTCTTCTCTCTGGCCTCTTTCTCTTTATGACAGCTTTAGAAAGGAATTTCAGCTTGAGGTCAAAGGAAATTAATTACTGCTTTCTTAATCTGTGCTCATCTACATTTAGAAAACTTGGGGCTTTTCACTAACATATTTGTGTCTCATTTCTGTGTAGACCCAAAGTTATAAGACTTTTGTCCTTTGTGAAAGTGCATAAATAGCTTTTTTCATATCACAGGCCAGATTTTTTTCATGTCATTTACAGTTGTGCACATGTGGACTGATGCCAATGGAACCAATGGAATGTCTCTGGGTACACATTCACTGGGACTGAGGTAAGGCACTTGCAATGTAACTTTAATTCAGATTAAAGATTCCAGACAGATACCAGGTGTGAAAACAACAGCAACAAAATGAACACAAACAAACAAATAAACAAAAACCCAACAACCAAAGAAAATCCAGCCAAACAAACAAACATAACTAGAATAAAATCAGAAACACAGTCTTCAAAATTAATGGTAGCTGCTTCTGTAGAGAGGATTTTTTTTTTTTTTTTTTTAAATGTGAATTTATGATACTAGTTTCTGCCTGTTAGCTACCTCCTGTTTCTATTAAATACATCATTGGTGTGTTAAAGAATATCCAGCTCATGCTTCAAAGAACTTGCAATCCAAACAGCACATGACCCAACGCACTGGCATCAAAACAGAGAGGAGGGAGACAAAGACAATGACACTATAACAATAGTTCCTGGTTGAAAAGCAAAAACGTGCAAAACATGGTTAGATGCTGTTGTAGCATGAAATGTAAAAATAAGAACTTGGAAACTAGGGCCCCAATCCTGTAATCCTGAAGGTCATTTGAATTGATCCTTTCTTCTTCCACAAACTGACTGATTTGGAGAAGAACCAAACTGCTTCTTCTGAAGAAAATAGTTTTGTTAATTCACTTCTTGAGGGAGTTGATTTTGAAGGGAAAATAAAATGAAAGAGATCTCTGGGGTAATTTGATGAATTAACTCTGAGGGGGGTATGCCATGCACCAAGCATAATCTGGACAACACGCAATATAGTGTGGTCTAGTAGTATAAGTCTATATGAAAGTGTTATGTTCTATCCATGTGCAAAACTACAAACAAGAAATACATTTTTCTGCTGAACATCAGTATTTCTACATTTACTATGGAATTCTGATTAGAAGTCAAGGAAGTGTTTACAAAGATTAAGAAAATGGTAAGTTTTGAGCCCCTTCACATGGTACATTGAAAGTTTCACAAGTCTGTTTTCCAACTTTTGATTGGCTTTGCCACCCACTGAAATTCCTGCTACCAGAACTGTGTGCTGCTAGTTGATTAGTTGCTGCCTCATTCTCCTCTTGCAAGAAGTAAGATTGGCAATAACAAAACTGCATCTGCAAAGCAAAGACAGCTCACTGAATATTTTGCCTTTAATCTATCTTGACTGAAATTCAGCTCAGTTAGAAATGCCCACCGAAAGAGCAAGATTTCATATAGGTCAGTGGTAAGCCCTTACCATGAGACTTACACACATTAGAATTTCATTCTCACAATTGCCCAGTTTGTAAAGCAGACCGTGTATGTCTTGTGATGTTACCACAAAGCATTATGGGGCAGAAATTGAAAGTTTTAAGCCAACCATACACAGCCATGTGCTGTCTTATACATGTTGCTGTTTGGAGCACTGTGACAGAAGCCATGGCACACTGGGGATAGGTTGAGCTTGAACATACTCATAGTACTCTAGAGTTTCTTCTAGGCCACATGTGATTCCAGATTCCTTTTAAATCATTTTGGATACCAAGCTTGATCTTCTGCAGGGTTTTTGGCCACTGTACAAGAGAAAATTGATACTTTAACCATGAATCTCACTGAAATCTAGTAGCTGAAAAAGAGGTCTTGAGCAAGTCTAAACAGTGAATAAGCTTCTGACACTGTATACAGCCATTAAGAGATGTAGTATCACAGACAAATGTACCTGAACTAGATTAAATCTGAGTATCTCGGGTAATAACAGCAGTGAAGTAACAGCCACATGAACTTGAGTATGCAGTAGCTACTTGGGTGAACAGCTAAAGTTGCTTGGGCTTGTGCGAAGTCTTTCCTAAAGTATACATTGAAAATGCTACTTAGGTACTGATATGTAAGGAACTTAGATCAAAGGTAGCTCTAATCATGCTCTTATTGAATTTTTGATTTTGTAAGAGAACTCCCTTTGGAGGACACGGACTAAGTCACTACATTACAGCCTTTGAGTTATTTCACTCCTTGGGACCAAGAGTTTTGGTGCATCGATTGTCCAAGATGAATGTCGCATTGAGGTGTGAAAGGATGAAGTTGAAAGGCCTACTTAACACAGACATGGCACTGGTGACAGAATTAAGTGGTAATGATATATAACAAAATGCTATTACATGAAATAGGATCTTTTTCACACGGTTTTTTGATTTTGTCTGATAGGAGCAGAAGAACAAAATGAAAAACTATTCATCAATCAGAGGTCTGGCTAGGTCATACACTTTGGTCAAGCAATGTGAGTAATTCCACCTACCTGCACTATAATTTATTGCAAAATTAATGCCATAACATGCAAAGTCATTGTTAGACAAAAGTAATTCTTAACCCTAGGGGAAAAAAAAAAAAAAGCAAATTTTCTTTCTTTTTTTTTTTTTTTTTTTATCTCTCTCCCTTTTTTTTTTTTTTTTCTTTTTTTTTTTTTTTTTTTTTTTTTTTCTCTAACCTGACAAGATTAAACCTTTTTAATAAGTGGGGGTTTAAGGATGATTCACTTCTAATGATTGAAAAAGGGACCTTGAGGAGATTTTGATAGACTTTCTCAGTCATTGACTAAACCAAGATATATTAAAAAAGGGAACAAAAGAGAGTGCAAGTTATCCATTTTTGTTAAAGTTTGCCTGCTAAACTACAACAGAATGAAATCAAGGCTTACTGGGAAGAACAAGCTTTGATATAGTCTACTTTCTGTGAAAATTTTCAGGACAGTTTATTCTTAACCAGATTAAAATGCACTAATTCACGAATTCACAGTCTTAATTGCACTGTTATGAGCTAGGGAGATGAATGGCATATTCTTATTTTTAAAATGTTTAAAATTATAGTTTGTTGTCAAAAAGGTCACTTATGCCTGGTGTTTGATTGGCCTTGATTATTTCTGAAAATTAAAATGTTATATTAACTGCGAAGCAATTTGTTGTTTCTAAAGGTGTCCTAAGGTTTTCATTAAGTATCATACGTGTCTGCAGGAGGGACCAGGAAATGAGTGGAAACTTTAAAAAATACTCAACATGTCCAGAATTCATAGCAGATCCTCACAGTGCTCTCTTGAGAACATTATTATATGCATTCCCCAGTAAGAGAAACAGCTTGACAGAAAGGGCCATCCCATTTCTAAGAGACTTGTGGGTATTCTTTGAGCTGGACCTTTTGTTATTCTTGTCCAACAGCTGTTCTGGTATATGCTGTATTCTGCCATGCAATGTGAAAAGGAGCCAAATCTTGTAAAACTCTAGGGAGCAAGATCAGGAAAGAGCATGCCTCATATAAGTGTCTCCTCTTGTTATGCCTCCTGCATAGTTTGAAGGGTGTTGACACAGATGAGATTATGTATCTGTCTCTCTAGTCCACCACTTCATTCCTCCATCTCTTTTTTCGTATATATAGTGAAACCGTTACAGGCAGTTGAAGGTAGGTTAACAGGAGGAGGTAGAGTCATTCTTTGCAGAGGATTTGCCCATGTTGTGTACTGTTTCTTTGGGGTTGAATGAATGAGAATAGATTTAGGAGATGGAGCCTGAGTAGAATGAATCTGAATAGGAAGGAAAGGAATAAGGAGCAACTCCTGTAACTATGAAGCAGCTCCAGATGTGCTGATGTACATGTAGCATTTCATTTTTTTTTTTTTTTTTTTCTTTTTTTCCTTATGGATCTATTAACTCTGCAGGATACTTAGGCTCTCAGGTTTTGCCATTTATGTAAACCAAGTTTAGGGAAAAATGAGGAATAATTTAAGATCAGGAGTTAAATCAGAAATGTTGCTATAATTGCCAGATAACTTTTCAGGAGTAAAGGCAATGACAGATACAGATTCCAACATGGAAGTAATCAACTTTGAACTAATTTGTGATGGTTTTCCTTTTAAGTGAAGGTGAGACAGACATAAATAATAGTGAAGTGATGTGGTCTATGCATAGAGTAATATCTTACATATGAGAAAAAAATATATATATATATATATATAAAAGAGAAAAATTGCAAGGATATTGGGGCAGTCCATATCCTTTTTTTTTTTTTTTTCCTGTATTGTTTCTTTTGAAACTTCCACTCAAGGGTTGCAGACTGCAATATCTGGTGACCTGCATAAATTTGTATAGCAGCGAGTGTAGTGGTGTGATTCTATTATCTAGACTTCACATCTTACCTGCTGGGAACTTTCAAGAAATGATGTTATAGTACAAGTAATGCAGTTTTCTTTCTTTTTTTTTTTTTTTTTTTTTTTTTCTGTTGTGGCTTTCTTATAAATATTATGGTAGAAATCTTCAAGCATACAAGATCCACCTGTATGTGTGTATACATGGAATTACATCTGAAATTTGGTACTTGCAAACACCTGCAGAACAGTCTTCATTTTATATAAATAAACCCTTACATCTACTAGCACCCACATGCTAACTGCAGTTAAAGTTTGCTGCCCAAAAAGCTCATCTGGAACTATTTAAGAAGACGTAAGCACAGGACTTTGAATTGCATTCCTGAACTTTCCACAGTCTGGACAAAACTTTTAGCAACCATTTTTTAATAACCTTTAATTTTTCAGTTATTTAAAGGGTATGTGCGAATCTCACCAATTTTTGCTGTGTTGTAGGTTTCATGCAGTTGCACATCTGAACGACAGTTGAAAGTCTTACCCAAGTTTTCTGGGGTAGTTTAGGAAAGGTATAAAATACACACTGTACTGCCCCCAGCAGGTAGGTATAGGTGTTGGAAGCACCTCCTGGATGTGTCATGCTGAGTGCTATTCACAGTGCTTAAAAGAACCTAAACTTTGGCACTGGAACCGGTAACGTCTTTTGCAAGAACCTTCACCTGTGCAATCCCCATTGCAGAGTAAGCTTTTTGCTTTTAGGTAATGCCTATTTCATCTTGTAAAGACACACAAGAAAAAAAGCTGGCATTAGCCACATATCCATAAAAGCCTAGCAACCAAGAATATTATCTTTATTCACAAGAAGTATAGCACTTTTAAGGTTCAGAAACATATATAAAAATTGGGTTCTGAAATGGTCATTTTTTCCCTCTGCTATGCCATTATAGCGATCAGCCAAGCTTCTGCAAGGTAAATACTTTTGAAAAATAAGTGGAAATTTGCTGCAAATCAGTCCCTTTTGTGCATGGCCACAGGAGCATGTTGAAATGTTTGGACACTAATACCCATTCATTTTCTTGGCTCCATAAATAAAAGCCGCCAGCTATGTGGCGGCCGTGAAATGGTATTCTTCAGGACCCAGCAGGAAGCCCCATCCTTATTACCACTGCAGGGGGCAGGACAGGCCCAAAATAGCAAGACAACTAAATCAAGACATTTTCAATGTCTAACAAAATGACTGTGGTTTAGAGAGAAGCAAGAGGTTGGAAAAAAAATTGGACAGCTTTTATACTTAGTGTAATATCTTTGTTAAAAGAGTTCAGATAAGAAAATAAGATCTTAAAAAAACACAACACACACACAACATAAGCATATTTCTGAATATCATTTGAAATATGTAAAGATCTTATTGAATCATAAACAGAGCGCACTGCTATCTGAAAGGAGATCCCATTCAAGTCATTTTGCAAATGGTAAGCCATGGTTCATGGTAAACGTCTTCTGGCAATATTGTTGTGTTTCTTGGGTTTTGATGGAACCAGAAGGTTTGAAAAGAGGCATTGGAAATGTATCAGTAAATTGGAAATATTTTTTTGGCCCACAGAAAATTACAAAAAAAAAAAGAAAAAAAAAAAGAAAAAAAAAAAAGAATATTTATAAGAAGAGTTTTAATAGTAGTAGTTTTAATAACTGAGCTTCAGGTAACTGGGATACTTTAAATGTCCAAAGAACAATTCAAGGGATACCACCTTGCTGAAGATAATCAAGGATTAGACTGATAAGGTTTTAAGGAATTCATAGTTCATGGCAGTACTTCAAAACCAGCATGTGTCATTCTTTACAATTAAACCACAAAAATACATATGGGGAAGATCTTGATTTTACATTTAAACATCAGAGAAAAGTCAATTCAGTGTATTATTGAGTATTGCCTTGTAGGGTAACTAGAACTTTTGACAGTAAAAATAGTTTGACAATGAAAAGAAGGAAGCACAGTGAAAGTTCAGTGCTGTAACTACCGACATGCGCACAAGGCTGTCTCTGTCTCCATCTCAGCTTGCCACTTGAGACTGCCATCAGGCTCAAACTGCCAGACCATTCAAACTTTTTTTTGCTCTCCTAGCTCTGTGTTGCAGCAACGCACTGTCCAGGAAACTCCAGACACATCATAGGAGTGGTTCATTTTCAAGGTCTTTCCTTACAGGTGGAACAGAGAGATCTGGCTTACTCTGTATGGTTCAACAAACTCAATCCTGGAGAGTAAGGCAGGCAATACAGCCATGGTCTGTGCAACCAAATACAGTGTGATAACATACAAAGGATTCTGACGGACTTATCCTTGTTCTTAGACATACACACATACAAACATACTGAGGTAAATTGTTGAATCAGAACTCTGATATAAATAAGGAATGAAAAACACGATAGAAATTCAAGTATAATTGTTCCTTGTCTTTTCCATAATGATTGAAGGAAACATTAAGGGAATATCCTGATTATATCTGGAAAGATATACGGAGGTTTCAAAGGTGTCACTATGTATGTGAAAGCCAGAATAGTTCATCTCCATCCTATAAATTTCTCTGTTTTGTTTTGTTTCACATCCTTCCTTTATGGCACAGGTTTTGCAGAGAGCAGGTTGTGTCCCATCCAGACTGCTAGTAACCATAAGCCTAATCCTTGAGCGTACGAGCACAGGCGGCCTTCCTCTTCCCATTGCACAAGTAATTTAAGATACACCTTTGGGGCATTGACAGAGACCCAGATACATGAGGCTGCTTGCTGCCCATCTGTACAACTCACCTTCCTGACCTCTTGGTTTAAAAAAGCAAAGGATCAACCAGCCTACAAAAGAAACTGTAGCAAAAGATACACTGGTGTCAGGACTATCATTATCATAATTGACGCTACTAAAGTAATTCAGACATTAAGCCTGTAATCTGCGCTGCTGTTTTTATCTGCTTCACTTAAAAGTTACAAGGCCAAAATTCATTGAAACCAGCAGAGATTCACCCTCTTACTCATTTACATTTGGCCCGCTGAGTGCATGGAAAAATCTTGCCAAATTCTTTGAAAGCTTGTATTTCCAGTATGACTTCCAAAATAATTAACCCTGCAAGTAGGATTTAACAAACTTGTGTTTGATACGTGAAAGGAATAATACCTGAAACATCTTTCTTATGCTCAGCCTTTTATGACTCAGACTTTAATGCTTGCAATAAACATTAGCTTACCTAATAAAAACTCTGGTATTTCAGAGCTGGCGCACAGTATGTTAACTGCATCTGGTGTCAACTGGAGCTAATTAATATTTTTATAGGTGTCTTCTATCCACTGTAGTTTAAACGGAAATATTGTGGGGTGCTTACATCAAAGCTGGAGGCAATTGAGAGCTGTGGCTTGCTTTCTAGGCTGAACTGATAGCAAGTAGACCAATTTTTATAGGATTGTAAAAGCTAAATGTGGCCACGGTTCATGCAGAGAAGCACTTTTCCCTGTAGCTCTCGCAATTCAGCACTACTGCTCATGGCTTGTTTGCTGCAAGGTAGCTGGAGAGATAGACAGAGGGACAGCAGACAGATAAACTGGCAAATAGCTATGCCTCTACTTAGACAAAGCACACAGTGACCCAGACAAACCACACTTTTTTTCTCTCTTTCTAAAGCCTTTAAAAATGTGCTCTATCAAGCATTTACTTGTGGCACAGATAAGATTTATCTAACAAGACTGGGCTAAAATTAAAAAGAAAGATGAAATAGCACAAGTGGTGCTAATATGTGTTTTGAAGCGTACCAATCGGCCTAGTGCAATGTCACAGCCCTGGGCTACATTTGCAAGTGGTCGAGCATCTCCTTTTTAAAAGGTTAACCTACAAAGAGCACACAAGCCCCTCTGTATGAATATGGGCAAACACCCAGGGAGCTCCACAACAATAAGAAAATAATGACATCAACCTGACCATGCTTAAGTACATAACATGCTGAAGGTTCACGGTTGTGTGGCCTGGAACAATAAAGGAAAAATAAAGAAGCCTGCTTGGTAGGCCCCAGCTGTTATTAGCCATGCTGTGAGATCAAGGGAAGGTATGATATGGGCTGCCATTTCAATTGAGACCAGGTTAATCTCTCAATTTGTGGAAAAGAAAAACTAAAAAAAAAAATAGGGAGAGAAAGCGGTCTTCGCTCCATAGTGCTACATATGGGACAAATAACAATATCCTTATTTACATAATCTGTCTTTAACCCTTTCCTAATAGAGACTTAATTTCCTAAGAGTCACAAACTGCAGATTTAATTTCCCTGCCCACTGCAATGAAATATCAAACCTCCGTTAACTGTTTCTCACTGGTGCTGGTGACGTTTGCAGCTGACATCAAACACTGCCGATGTTTGCCTAGGAGGGAACGTTGGTTGCAGCAGGAGGATCAGAAACAGCTCTAAGTAGCTCTGGATGCCACTGTCTTTCTAGTACCGGGTAACTCATGGAAAATTTGTGCCATCATTTACAGCCATGAAATATGGCAAATAATACTAAGGACTCTCACCGGTGCTCTCAATTAATGCATTGCATTTCTTGAGTGAAGCGCTTTGTAAGTAAAAAATTGTCACATTTTAAAGTGAAAACATTGTGTGGAGGCAATGTGGTGACTTGATCTAATAGCTGCTCTGATGTGTAAGAATCTATTATTGAGAGGAGGGAGGGAGATCCAGGCTTCTCGCAGGTCGTACACGAGCATCCCTCACTCCAGGTTGAGGCAGGATTTTCCAGCAGGTCTGCTGTGGAGAGCTGCTTTCCAGCCAACTCGAAAACTGAAACATATGTTTTAGGGTATAATATAATAGATATATAAACATAGTAGTCTAGAAATACTATATTATGTTTTATTTGTAGTTTCTTATGTGTAAGCCAGTATGTATGCAGTCTGTGAGGCTCCCCTGGGGAGATGCTTAACTTCTCCTGACCGCTGTCCTCTGCAACAGCCCTCTGCAATTTGGGGGAGATTATTCCTTCCCCAAGAGCAACTGAGCTTGATCACAGAAGAAGAGGTAGGGGAAAAGGGAGACTGCAACAAGGGCTAAGGCCGAGATACTCCTGAGGACACAGAGCAGACAAGCCTCAGGCAGAGAAAGCACAAGGTTTCCAAGGGAGCTAGGAGACTGCGTGGAACTTGTCAAAATTTAGAAAGTCACTGAGCTGCTGATCTGAGAGCAAGCCTGAGGGAAATGACCCACCTTCTGAGGACACAGGAGGCAGGGAGAGAATTTTGCGGAGTTTTGCATTCCTTTTTTTTTTTTTGTGTTTCTTAACCTTTTTGAGGTTTCTTTCATTTGAAAAAATTAATTGTTCTTTTTTTTGCAAAGCTAGAGGTGTGTTCTTGGTGTGTTTCCTTTATAGGAAAAGACACAGGTAGAGTCATCTCAAAGCTCTACTGTCTCAGCATCGGCAGTATTAATAATTTAAAAATGTAGTGCTTTTTTTTTTCCTCCCTGGGTACCATGATGATTGATTTGGATATCTAAAAATATCTGTATGAAGCTGAACCAGGGGCAAATAGCAACTCTGTGGCAAGGCAGAAAACAAGGTCCCTAAAAATCTAGATAGCATGTCAGCCACTACGCAGTTGTTTCTGAGTTATTCCTGTATCCCTCATCATCTTAGAAAAGTTGATCTACCAGCAGTAGGTGTATTTTGTTGTTGTTGTTGTTGTTTTCAGTGTAGGCTTTGCTCTCAGCTGTGTTTTAAGACTTTATACTGTAACACTTTGTTGTTAGTTCATTATTTATTCAGACGTTAACTATTCTGACAACAAAAAAAAGTTTTCTTTCTACATACAGAGTACATTGATTTTTGTGGAAAAGTGTAAATAAAATTGCATTAAAAGGGTGAGATCAAGGCAAAAGTTGCATTCTGTTATGTAAAACCTCCTTATACTATATTATCATGGAAGATTTCTCACCATGAGTGAGAACTTTCTTATGCCGAAAGTACTACGTGATTAATACTAGCATGTGTCCTTCACAGGCACAGGGAAACTACACTAAAAACTCTGATTCTGTGCAGATCCCACTCCATTAAAATGTATTTTTATTTTATTTTATTTATTTATTTTTTTATACACATGCATGAGCATGTCTGTGTATATATAATAAATAGGGATATGTCATGGTAGTTGCTAGAGATGCTTGTAAGCAAGACATATATATAAAATACAACTAATTAAAGATTCAGTGAAAATCCTCTAGTTCATACCTATTTATTCACTTCTGTTGTATAAATCAACTTCTAAACTTTGTTTGTGAAGGGAAATACCTCAAATATCTACACAATCTAAGCTAAAATACTGCTTGTACTTTAGCTAGAGTGTTTGCTTAGGAATGGTGATGGAGGAAGTACTGATCCTAGAACTGGCTCTGAAAATTAACTTACTGAAACAAATGGGCTTGTTGAACAAGGAGGGAATACCAAAACTCACCCCTGTAAGATACCTTGACAAGGTTAGTTCTTATTTATTGTTGTAACCCTCTTGCTTGGATTATTATTTTTTTTTTTTGAAGTCTGCATCTTTTGCAAAAATCCTATTGGTAATACAAAGTAAAGATCATTGTGGTGAAGGCGTTATATTGGTAGAACTGTAAAGTTCTTTGTATTTTGTTACTGGAATACTATATATTTTTTATGAATGGTTTTCTATTACAAAGTGATACTGTGCAGCATTTACCTGGAACATTAAGGGTGGCCAATTCTTCTGCATTAATGTTTCATGTTTCTGATGGAGATTCTTTAGCATATACATTTTGCCTGAGATCAGGGACTATATTAGAACATAAAAATCTTTGTACTGTATTTGTAGACAATTTTCTTTGTGTATTTTCTCTGTTCTTCTGTTGCTTTTTTTTTTTTTTTTTTGGTGTGTGTGTGTGTGTTTGGGACTAAACACCAAATAACAAAGAATTTGAAAGCAGATGTTCCTTCCCATTTGTTTTCTGGTATTATCTTAATTCATTAAAAACATATTCCTGACACTACAAGGCCAAATGGTCAAACACTGGAGATCAATTAAAAAAATGTCCTGTCCCTAAGCTCCAAAGTACTCCTTTTTCAGAAATTATACAACCCATGTCCTAGAAGTTATTTCTCTAGTAACTTCTCCTTAGCAGTTAACTAACTTCTCCACTGAATTGACAGAACCAGCTAAATCTTTCTAGATTTATGCGGCACCTCAAGGAAAGACTGTATTTATGTCTGTTGAGCTGTATGTGGTCTGTGGCTACTTTCCCTCTGGTAAGGATTTTGTCTGCTCTTCAATACTTTGAATTCAACACTTCAGATTATAATGAAAACTTCCAGATGTAGAGTCTAAATTTTTTGTTACGAATGTTCATAGCTGGGAACATCATGGAGTCCTAGTGCTTGAATGAGTGGTATATATTACCTGTAATGTAAAAAAAATAGTAAGTTCACTATCACTTCCTAATTAATGATATTGTAAAGATAAAAAATAAATCTATAACCTACTCCTTTCCTACTCACTAAGTCTTGTAGCGAGAAGATATGGTTCCAAATAATGTGTCTGCACTCTATATGCCATGGAAACACGTGGCATGGCTTCCCTTACCTTTGCAATGGAAGGAGTAAGTTCTGAATCCTTATTATGAATTTATGTACAGAGAATCATTAGGAAACATTTCTTTTGTTCTTTTGGCAAATAGTTGCAAGCACACATTAAATCATATCTTATTTTATTCACATAGCACTTTACGGTAGTGCAGCCAGGTGTTAGATAATAATAGAGGAACTTCAAATGGCTTGGCAGTTCAATTAGGAGAAGCATCCAAAAGTTTAGATAGTTACCTGGAGCCCTCCCAAACCATGGTGGTCTGGAAACTGAACTAAAAAAAATCTTATAAAAACAAAACAAAACAAAAAACAAGCAAACAACAAACAAACCAAACAAAACAAAAAACAACCAACCAAACAAAAAAACACCCTGCTTTGTAGAGCGATCCTTTTTCTTCTGTTTTGTAAGGTACCTTAAAGGTTGAGTACTTGCAAATGATGCCATAACGTGTTATTTGCTAAAAAGTTCTTAAAAAACTAAGGATTCAGGACTTGCTGACTTTTGATACTATGTTGGTTTGTATTTCCCGTTCCTGTTACAATCAGAAGTACTGAGGGAAAAATAACCAGCAAATTAGCCTCTCAAAAAGTCTATCAGAAACTAAGAAAACATACCTTACTGTTTTTTAATAGTTTTTCAAATTCATTCTAACTTTAGTAAATCAATTTTCATATTTTTGATGATACTGTTCTCCTCATATATTCAGATATATGATTTGAAAGGACAGCAACTGAAAGGAGGAAAGAGTAAATCAAGTTTTGGCAAGTACAGTGTTTATTGACAGCAACAACTAGGTTTTTATCTATCTGTTCTGTGTTATAAGGCTGCTTATGAAGACAGAAGTTCTGGCTTCTCTGAACTTAAGAAAATTAATGTTCTGCCAGTGGAACACCCCAAATGTTTCCTCACTGCTGTAATCCATTACATTAAGACAGGAATTGCCCATCATGTGTGTTCAGAACAGAACCCAGATCTACAGTGCTAACTCTGTGGTCTTCACTCTGCATTTTCTTTTAATGTAATTCTGTTCACAAGCAATAGTGCTACCAAGCTGAAATCTTCTACCTATGGATTTTGAGGAAAAAATTTGTTGGTGCAAGATTTTGATCTGAAACACCGTTTATATATATCATTGAATTTGCTTCCAGAATAAATGACATGTTTCTCATTTCCTGGTGGGAAATACAAATATTGTAGAGGTGAGAATATGGTGATTATTTTTTCTCCATTTTCTCTTTGGACTTTATGTAAAAATAAGATACCGTTGGTGCTGTGGACAAGTGTGAGACCACCAGCTAATTTTGCATAGCCCACTGAACAGTTAGATGGGAATTGCTCTTCAGGGTGTTCTCTTTGACAATAAACAGAAGCCTCAAGTCTGTATTTGGCTGCAGTTCAAAAAATTACTAAGGAATCCTACACACTTATGTATATGAATACAAGCAACTGCACATTCCCATACAGTAAGCTTGCAACCACAGTTATTAACATTTTGAAATGAGTAAATGCAAATAAAATGACTGAGTAATACATGTTATGTTAAGATCAGCTATATGAAAAGCAAAAGGATTAAAAGTTAATTTCATCCTTTTTAATTCAAGGGACATATAAATGGCATTCTGGGTAGAGTCAACTCTTCTTTTATCAGTCCTTTGATGCTGCTTTCTCACTGATTCAGTTGTTCAAATGCTACCTACATAATAAAATCCTGAGTTAATTTACTAAGATTTTACACCAGTGCAAATGAAAGAAGGGAAAGTGCTAAACAAGGCAATTAGCACTCTGTTTAGTGCACTCCCAAAATAAATGTAGGCAATTTACAATTTGGCAAATGGCACTCTATCTGGATCCAAGTCATTTCTGCCTAAGGGGTTGGTGCAGTTCATTAGGGGTGAAGGGAAAGGGTCTTTGTTTTGCTTCACTTTTTAAGTACATGTGTGTGTATATATATGTATATACACACATACAAATACACATGTTGCTATTAAGGTCCACCCCATTTTAGAGTGCAGCAACAGATGTGACCCCTCTGGGGTTATTAGGATTTCTGGTGAAAAAATGTCAAGCTCTATGCTCTCATTGTCCACATAAATGACCTCATTTATGGTGATAATGCTCCTTCCAAAGTGAGGGCTTCCAAAATTGGCAATTCACTGATAATCTCCTTTGTGGCTTTCTTGCCAGAATGGTTTTCTACGTACTTATATGTTTATCATCACTGGAGCTATTCAGATCAGATCCATGAACCTGGGAATGTCCTGAGCGAAATGATAAGATAAAGTACTCTGCAACTACAACTGACTCTCTTTTTAATTGACAGGAAGACTGCACTATGACTTCCATGTTTATTCTCGTAAGCTCCTTATTAATGCAAAAATAATAGCTGTTATTAATGCGGAATCACAGCCAGCATTAATATTTAAGATGTAAGAATGAAGGAGGTTAAATATGTGTTTATATTAGTTTTAAACAAAGAGCTCTGCAAAACAGTTATGGCAAGTAATGATGACCGTGTTCGTAGAGAGTGTATGTGGCATGAAATACCTGCTCTGTTCTGGGATTTAAATGCATATTCTTAGTGGAATAAAGGTGTTTAGTCTCCTACACTGTCATGCCACGGTCCCTCTGAATTGCTACTGCTTCTTGAGAAACAGCACACAGACTAGGATTCTAAGCAAAATATGTAGTATATTATGATATTAGCACTGATTTTTTGTTTGTTTGTTTGTTTATTCAGTCAGTAGAGCTCTTTTATATGATAGATTATAAGGTAAAAGCATTCTTTTGTGCCCTCTAGCTGCTGGTTGCACAAATGAAAGAAAGAGGGAGAAAACAACCCTGTGATTATTAAATTCTCCTCATCTTTAGGGTTAAGTACCCTGGCTAATAAAGATCTCTCATGAGGATAAAGTTTCTTTCTTGGCAATGTCACATCCATTTAAGTAAAAATCATTTGGATGCTTTCAGGGATTCAAGCTGTTACCTTTACATAAAGCATGTACACCAATTCTTTGTATTGTTTTTATCCTCTGAGAATGCCTGACATTGCATTTCTTGGTTAAGCAAACCTCCCACTGAGGGTAGGCTGTGGGATTGGGCCCTTTTGTGCTATAGAAATCTCTCTGTTTCACAAGAAGGAAAAAAAATTCTTTATATGTTCATGTAAAAATACAAGAACTATTTCATACCATTGAACATGCACTTTCAGACTGTGACAGTTCATCCTGATCTTGCACTGAGCAGTCATTAAGTCTTTTATATTCAGACTTGTTTTTGTTTGCATCACATTGGTGGCTGATCTGCATACTCTCATATTCCAGGCTGTTTTGTTCTCTTTGCTAGGTTATTCTACTAATACATTTCTTAAGACAAATAATTAAGTTTCCTCATTGTTTCAGATTATAAATCATTGCTCTCTCTATATATATTTTTATTTATTTATATTTTTTGGTCTGAAAATTCTTATCACTTAACAACTACCATGCTTAAACCCCTTGAAAAACAGTATGGGCCAAAGCAGCACTGGACTTCTCTATGGATTTCATTTGTGTATGCGCAGATTTGGGTTTATGCAGGCTGAATTCAGAGCAAAAAGGATCTAGTTTAGACAGTAAGAAGAACTTGATAGCTTTTCAGCACAGTTAAGCACTGGTGTGGATTGGCAAGGGAGGTGTAAGGGGCTGTGCTGCCTCTGGTTTTCAAAAAGAGGTTGGACAAACATGTCAGGAATAGTTCAGGTATCTGATCCTGCCTTGAGGCAGTTATGCCATATAGACAATCTCTCTCAGTCCTTTTCAGCTTAGTATTTTTATGACTCAGTGCTCCTGCACTTTCCAGGCGAAGCTGAATGCTTGAATTGCATTGCCGTGTGTAGAACTATTCCTTCCCCTAAGGGCTGTGCCTGTGTTTTGGAGACAGTGAATGATACCAATGCCCTTCCCCTCCCACTCTGAGGAAGAGAAGGAGGTTCATCAGCCTCCAGGCTGTCTGTCAGCAGGCTGCTCTCAACAGCCTAAGCTTGGCATACCTCTTCACCTTTGCTCATGATCTGTTCAGGTGGGCATTTTCCTTGTCAGAGCTGAATCTCATACAAACTGAAGCAGTCTTTGCTGAACTGTATGTAATGCAACGACAGTCAAAATACATCTGGATCTTATTTACATCTCGGAAATAAAAAGGGGGAAACTCTTTCTCTCAGCATCAAATATTAGTTATTATTTTTTGTTATATCCTTCTTATTTCATCAAACTTACTGAGACTGTATGGGAATACCTGGAATCTGTGTCTCTGTGATGCATACGCATCTTTTCTATTCCTGTGTAGGACTGAACAACACTAGGAAAGGACCATGCAAGATAAAGAGGAGGAACATAACTTGTGAAGAAACTGTTTTGCTCTGCTTTGGATGTTCCCAATATTGTCAATTCTTTGTTTTGAATACATTTTTTCCCCTTTAAGAGAAGTATACTCCAAGCTAGTCTTGTGCTACAGCTTCTTTACCTTTGTCTGCCTAACTCAGCTGGTATTTAATTGGTCAGCAATAGGAGGGAAGTCTCCTTTGAGGTAATGAATATTGACTGTTTATGTTGAAATGTCACTGTGAAAAGAAAGCCCAGCACCAAAGAGGCGGAACTCAGTGTGAGAGTTTCAGACACAAAGGAGACACCAGCAAAGCACAGGCATTGAAAAGCAAAGCAGCTGAAATTCAAAGAAAAGATGAAACAGAAATGGTCTACATGTGTGGGAATTTTAAGCTGTCAGTTGACAGGTGAAAAAGTCATTATTCCACCTGTTAGAACTAAGTGTAATTGCTTGTTTTTCCTAAAATAACACAGAGGCCATGACTATACATATATATATTTTTTAATTTAAAATTAATTTAAACTTATTTGCAAATACTTTACTTTTTATTTCAAGGTAAGTGAATTAAACTCATTAACCAATTTCTGTGCCTCAAGTATGCAAGAAAGAAAGTTTTACATCTTGTATCAGGTATTAGATAATCAAATCTTGTATTCAATCTTCTCTTTCATCAAGCAATTTGAATAGCAACTTCAGAGTTCGACATGCAAGTTTATCATCCATTCTATAGCTCTCATTGATTTAGAATGAATAAAGGCTGTTCTCCAGAAAACAATCTTTACATCAATCTGCTGCATGATGTATGGCCTGGAAGTTTTCACTGTTGCATAAAAGCTGTTCTTTGTTTCCAGATGCGTAATAAGGAACCACAGTCCTTGTATGAGTATCTGATGTATTTTAAGCTATTTCTTATCTAGATGACATGGAGAAGCCAACCAGCAGATTTCTGGGGTCCATAATTGAGTTTTGGTTCTTGAAACCACTGTTCCTTCACCTCTGTCATTTGTTTCTGATGACCTCTAGGGAACTCTGATGAATAGTTTTTGCAAAATTGACCCACTGCTATGGAGTATAACCTCTAGTTGTTCCATTTTGTTCATCTGAGTCCTTTAGTATTAAGATTTGATACAAAAGGAAATTTTTATTGTTAACACTGACTTCATTGTTTTGGTTGAGATAATGGAGTTCAGCTAGGGACTGGTCTCATAATTTTTAGCCATAGATACTGTTAATTTTAAAAATTACTCATTGTTTTGTTTTGTTTTGTTCTTTTTAGATTCCTTTCTATTTGATTTTATATTCCACTTTAGTAAATTCAACTAAATATCTTAGGGAAAGCAGGAGTAAATAAGTAAAAGCTCTTAGTAAGTCAGTATGCCTGAAAAAAAAAAAAAAAAAAAAAAAAAAAAAAAAAAATTTCCAACACTTTTCTGCTTTTTTATGAAAAACTGCTCAAAAACTTAAATCAGAGCAGCTCAAATATACTTTTATATTAAAAAAGGGTATTTTTAAATAGATGTGAAGATTGAATGGATTATACAAGCGTTCCTTTGAAAATCTAAGCCTTTATTTTCAAATCTCCATTTTAGTTTTGGCACTTAAAATATTCATGTGGTGTTTTTAAAATGTTCCCTGAATCAGACAAGCATTTGAATCCAGTAGGCTTTTGTTTTTTATTTTCTCTTGGTGAATCATTGAACAATTTCTGCATTAGCTTCAATCTGGACCCATTCATGCAATGTGCTCATCTGAGACATTCTGAAGTCCTGCAAACAGTGTGCTGCTTTAAATAGAAAAGTGTCACCGGGACCTGGACTATAAACAAAACATTATTAAATGAATTAAACGTGTAAAAAACATCTGCAAAGAGGTAAGCTAAATTTTGTTGCCAGTGCCATCTCTATACAGTCAGCAAAGGGTTTGAAAGTTAATGCTTTCCACTGGTACTCAGATTTCTCAACACGATGGATGTTGTCGCCCACAAAAATTATGATGATGAGGCAGTACAGGTAGGTCTCCTTTCAGTCTACAAAGGTAGTCAGAATGTGGTTGGTATTCGTGTATGTTTTTTTTTTTTTTTTTTTTTTTTTTTGTGTAAGTGTCCAATGGCTTTAGTGAACTTTTGGTAAGTCTGAAGAGCAAGCTGCTTTCTACTGGAAAAAAGCCCTTGGATTACTTGAGGCTCCTAATGGGCTCTCTTGTGCATTAAAAATATATATGTATACATAGTCTGTGCAGAATCCAACTTAGAGGCAAATATAAAGTATTTTTACAATCTGAAATGCTGTAGCTAAACATACAAATCAGACACTTTTGTGTGAATTCTCCAGCTTGGAGCAATGAGCTACAATAGCATACCTTATGCTCCCTTCTTGTTTATCCCCTTTTCTCTTTTTCTTTTAAACATACTCTTACATGTTTATTGTCATATTTTTAAAAATATTTGAACTATTCATGATTAAGGTCCTCAAAATGCTGACCTTTCCAGCAAATGTTTATTTCATACCTTGCTGGGTCATTCCAAAATACTTAGACTTCTATTACTTTGTTTTGACTGTGTATCTCTACACAAATAGAAGATAACATCTTTAGTCACAATTCTGTGTTATGCTTGAACTCTAACCTGTGACATTCACCTAGCTCGATCTAACAAGCTTTGTGCTCCCTGTCCAGATGAAGAGTGATACTTCTTCATTAGCAAGATCAGTTTCACCTTTAAAAACCCTTTGCTTCCCGTTTGCATTAAGCCAGATTGAGATATCTTGGGTCATGATGACATTTCGGGAGTATTCAGAGGCAAAAGAGGAAGTCATTACATCTGCAGTTCACCTGCAAAGAAGATGTCATTAAAAGAGGAAGCAAAATGAACCCCTGTCAACTTGTTAGGGCCCAAAAGGTAATTCTGCCATCATATATGGAGCAGAATATGATACAGGATCCTATTATTACTGACACCAGATAACTTGCTGGTGTAAAAGGTTCTCTTTTCCAGAAAAGTTCAGGTGATACTAAATTTATTAATGTGTCAGTTTGAGGAGACGTGATGTCATTTCTGTTGTCTGCAGGGATGAAAACTGGATTCTCCTTGATCCTGTCAACACACTATCATCTTAATTTCTTTTACTGTGCACCTCGTTGCCATCTGTGGAGGGGAGAGCAAGGGATGAGGGTGAAGTGTCAGGGGATTTGCCTTTTTAAAAAGAACTACTAATATTTGACATTTATCATTTTAACCTGCTTTTTTTCCAAAACACAAATTTATTAGATCAACATATCTAGTGAATGGTTGGCCTGATCCTTTCAGGATCAGACTCATGTGAGTAAAAGCCTTACCTGATCTTGTAGACTTTTCTAATATTCCTCAACTCAGAAAATACACCAAAAAGCACAGATTATTTTATTTCCTGGTTGATATATAATCCAACAACTGCTTTCCACTCCAGTGTAATTGGAAAGGTAGTTGAGATTTTCAGATGACAGAGGTATGCGATACTGTTAGGCAGACATACTGATAGGACCACAACTAGTGCTAACGATTTAGTGTGGCTAAGTTTGAGGTATGTACATTATCTCAAGTACTGTGCCTTTATTTTTTATTTTTGGAACTAAAACTATTATCTTTTTGAAAGATCCTGCTTGTAGAAACCAGGTAAAATATTTAGCCATTTTTAACAGCTGAATTGCTTTTCAGTTGTATTGCACAAAATACTTTAATCCTGGAGCTTTTTCTGAAGGAACTAATCTGAACATTGTTAATGAAGATGGTGTTACTAAAAGGGAGCATTTTCTAGGTGAAAAACATTTTATCCTGTCCACTGAATGCAATCTGGAGTTTTTTGTATGAACATTGTAGTAACAGGAAATATTTTCTTTCAGTTCCAAGGTGTCACGTGCTGATTCTGTGCAACACATTTCAATATGGGTATTATAACAGCTCATCTGATACGGATCTTAATGGATTTTTGAACTGCTAATATTTCAGATTTGAACTGCGTGTACTTCAATTGATGATCTGAACATTCCACAAATACCAGAACTAGCATGTTTACTGCCCTGCAGTTGATTGATATCTCATAATGAAGAAAGCACCTAGAAAAATGATAAAGGAAAGTTACTAATTAGTTTAACTTAGGTCAGCCACTTCATATTTTATAAATGAAGAAACTTTTAAGGAATTGCTGTGGAGCCATCTGCTAACTAAATAAAAATGAATGATAATCATCAGGTTCCACATGCCGTTTACAGAAAGTATCATCATCAGAAAAAAAAATACAGCTGGTTGCGTCGAAGTAAGAGCAATGTAAGAACTCAAATTCAAAGCCCCTAATAATCGCCTATGTAATATAAAGTGTTAATCAGTTTGGTATATACAAACCTGTCAACAGTTCTGGATCCCTTCACTATCTATCAGAGAGACTACTTGTGGTCACTTTTAAGAGCTGCCAGAAGAATTTACAATAGCAAATTATGATTTATTATTCATTCCAGGATATCTGAGGTTTCTGTTCCTAATTCTGCTTCCCTCCCTGTCATCCTTTTTTCCAGCTAAGACCATATCAGGCTGGGAAATGCCCAGGATATGTGTGTTTCTCTTGTATTGTGCATAATTTTGCAAGTGATTAAACTTTTTTTATTGTGTTTTCTAACCCTCTTACTAACCTATCTAAAAAACTCTCAAAGGAAAATGAGTCAATCAGGGAAGAGACAACTCTAGTTCCAAAGCAAAAAAAAAAAAAAAAAAAAAAAGGCAAAAAAATTAAAACGGGGGAAAGCCTGCATTTCAGGAATGCATGTAGGACTTTGGGCCTCGCTTATGGAAAGACATACTCTATATTTTAATTTATTTCTACTGTCTGTGCAATTCTATTGAATCTGAAAGGCTACTCATGTGCATTAAATTAAGCACATTCATAAATGTGGGAATACTTCCAGCTACTTTTTAATATGAGGAATGCTACATAAGCATACTGGTAGGGAGGTTCTTCTTATTTAGTAAGCGAAAATAAAAATAAAGACTTGCAGAAAATCTATATGCTACTTCATAGAAGTAAATGCCGGAAACCACATCTTTCTATAATAAGGGTCCATACTGTTTACCCTGCTGGCATAGCAGTCCTGAGAAAATTAAATTTCCTTCAGTGTAAAAAGACACTTTCTTCCTGTGTTGGCAATGCTTTTCTTGGTTGTATTGCATGCAGGAGGCATAATTTACTCTGGACCATTTAGAACAACTCAGTTCAAGCAATGCTGGGCGTTCTGTCAGGGTGACAAAGGAGAATTACATTGCACCCATATATGGGAGACAATGCACGAACAACATGTAATATTCTCTGTGGGTAAAGTTCACTTCTGGGCAGAAAGCCAACAAAAGGCTCATGCACCACTTAAGTCCCACTTAAACCCTATTTTGAAGGCTTAATAGTACATAGGCCATGTTCTGGCCTCTTGCCCAGGAGTGAATTTTACCATGTTAGCTTCCCCTCTCTCTGCATGCAAAGGGGACAAAAGGGCAAAGCTTTTGTGCTGGGCAGTGAACTGATTTCTGGAAGACAACATCAGTCTCCTTTATTCAAAAGAAATCAGCAAATCCATAGAACAACATCTGTCCTGGTTTAAGGCTAATCCACCTTCCCTGATGTAGCAGGAGGTTACACACTGTACCAATAGTTCTATCCTACAGAGATGGAATCTACCTAACTACTGATACACAGCTGGCACTGAAATCTCTATCTGTGGCTGTCCTGCACTGTTAAAGATCTTCAGCTGTCCTTTTCCAAGCTTGGATTAATTGTGCCTCAGTGGTGATCATTAAGAAAGTCAGATATTTTCCTCTCTGTCATCCTAGAGATTTCTGAGATTACTGTGCCTGTCTCTCCTGTAATCTACAGGGGAAAGGATAATGCCTTATAACTCTGTGCTTGTAAAGGTGTTTTCCATTTCAAAAGCTCTCTAAAAAAAGTAGGGTCTAGAAAATAATTATTTATCATTGTCATTAGCTTACGGTACTCTGTACTTTCACCTTATATCTGCAAGACTGAGGGTGTAGGTACTACTTGCTTGCAGGCAGTTATGAGCACAACTCCCAGAGTAAAAGGCACAGTGTTAAAGATGACCATGGTCAGTCTCTCTCTTATAGTTTAGGCTTTTTTTGTATGCTGTTCCTCTTGTAATTACTGAATGCTCAACATGCAGAAGTATTATGGGATATGGCTTTCTGTGAATGGATATCAATCCAATACTGATTTAAGTAGACTGGAAATCTTATTTCCTGATCAGATTTTTTAACAGTGCATTTCCTTCCTAATTAGCAAGCAGAACATAGAGCACTGTGAGTATACAGTTCCCTTTAATAAATATATTTTCTTTATTTTAAAATGGAATACTTTAAAGATTTACTTAGAATATCCTTTAGAGATCATTTAAAAAGACAAGCGTATGCCCATTAAAAACAGAGCTACACTGTGAAAACTGACTTTGTGTAACCAAATACTTGTGACGTTCTAAAAATATTTTGACACATTTTACTTTTCAATCCTTATAAAAGGATTTTCTGTACATATTCATATTGTGTTTCCATTTCCAGAATTGTTTTTAATTAAAAAAAGACTGTTTTGTTACAATGGATGATTTCAACCCACAAAATATCCTATTGTGCTTGCTATCAAAACAAACAGGTGCACACAGCAGCATGCACGGTATGCAGTGCAATTGAGCAAACAGTTTATGTAAAGATTTAAGCCCAACAATGTGAGTTCAAGTGATGTGAACTGAAGCCAAGTGTGCTGGATGAAGGGCTCAGTTCTGAGGGGCTCTGGATGGAGCCCAGAACCTGTTGATCTTTGTGGGAATTGTGGGCACATTATACCCTATGAGAGATGACAGCCTCTGTCAGGAGTAGTTTCTCAGTTTGAAATACCTATGAATTTTTATCGATAGGAGAGCTACTTTTCTCTTGAAACACCATGCTCCCTCCTGCCCACATATGAAAAACTCTGCTCAGATCTTTGCACAGGTTTCATAAGACAGGAGTACATAGAAGCCTAAATACACTAAAAGTCAAGGAAAGGATGACTAGAAGTTAGAGAAAGACGTCTATGAAGTTTCTGGATGTCTCATGTTCCTATGTGGTTGATCTTTATGGATGATGTAATTAATTTTTTAAGCCAAGTTACCCACTATGAAGTTTTCATAGACAAAACACAATTTACAGCAATTGTATGTCTTGTCTTACCACAGCCTCAGAGTTGTGAGACAATGGAAAACAAGAGAACAGTGATAGAGTAAAATTCTCCTCACTGAAAGGCAAACCAACCTGTCCTTTGCTGACAGTGTGCTGTGTGGCTGTCTATGAATATTTCATTAATGCTGGGCTGGGGCCACTGATTCAGTTCAGAATCCCAATTAGCACTCTGCACCCAACTGTCTGTTGTTATCTCTTTTTACTCTGCTGTGATGTCTTCATTTATCTCAAGTGGATGGTTCCTTTATGTCTTACCCTTCCTACCCTTCTGCTCCCTTTCATGATACTTTAATGCCTGTAAATTCTATGTCCTCATCCAGCAATGGAAAGAGTTTTTCACTAGGAGTCCTGGGGAGCTCCCTGGGGAAGAAGTTCATTGTCTTAGTTTCGTTGTCTCATGGACATCCTAACTATGACAGTGTGAAACATTTTCCTAAGCTGGTCCATGATGTTTCATCTTTTATTGGCCAAGTATCTTGACTTCTCAAATGGCTCCATCAGCTATTCCTTTACATCTCCTCTATATGAATAGTCATAACATGCTTTTCTGGTTCTAATCTAGATTGTAATCTCTTTTAGATAAACCAGGAGCTTTACTTTTCTCTAAAGAGCATTATGGACATCTATAGAATAATTTATATTAATAATATAAATTCATTGTGATGACAGAAGATCCTGGACAAAGCAAAAGATGAGTCCCTCGGGCTCTGGAGATGCAGGATACCCCAAAAGGAGTTGAGGAATTTGGTGTTACTAAGAAGTTTCACATATTTTTGATGTGAAATTATTTGAAACTCCAGTCTAGGATTCTTAGATATTAAGACTACTTGAATGTCTACAACTCAGGACTGTTTAAGGACTACTCTATCGTGAATTGGCATTGGAGAGTGGAAGGAGGGAAGCTCTTTCCAAAGTCAAATTCCTTGCTAGACTGTCGTCTTTTCCCAATTGACATTTGGTAGTCAGTTGCTTCTACATGCTAAAACAGTTAACCATCAAACCATAGCCACCAAAGCAAAGGAGAAAACATCTGCTACACCGATTTGCTTCTGATGACTACTCATTGTGTTATCCTCTAATTATGGATGCAAATTATAAAATTTTGACTATGCGTACATAGATGGGTACAGTTTTGGTGAACAGGCAATGGTTCGGTTTTGTTTCTATTTTCACTAATTCCTACTTCCATTATCCTAGAAAAATGTTACATTCTAAAATATGTGTACACTTAGACACTATCACATGTACATGCATGTTGTGTGTAAAGTGTCTTTATCTACCAACTTGATATAGAATGTAATGATTCTCTCTAAAATGGAGTAATGAAGGACTTTTTTTTTTTTTTTTTTTTTTCCTCGGAGAGCTGTATTAAGAGCTGTGAGCTTTATTCTATAAATCTAATCTCATGGACATTTTGTGAATAATTCTCCATGGGCTGGTTCCTTCTGGGTTCTTGCTTTTATTTCCTGTAGTCAAAGTATTAATAGGGTTAAAGGTGCTGGCATGGTGAATTTATGGTTGACATCTCATAGTCCGTTAAAGCAAGATCACTAATGGGTGACCTTGAGGTTCGACCGTTCCAGACTCAGGAAGATCAAGTCTCAGACCCCTCCTGCAAGTGCTCTGACCTCTCCATTCTTCCCCTGTATGGCCTAACCTTTAACTCACTGATCTTTGACCAAATTATTAAGCAAACACCTGCTTAGGTCTCTGACCAAGGACTGTAGACCAGGAGAGCTACCATAATTTCATGTGAATTAGCTTTAATAATAACAATACCAGCCTAAGGAGAAAATCAGAGGGTAGGTTTACAGTAAATAATCATGCTGCTGCAGAGCACATACAGAACGGACCCTTCAACAGCTCTTACCTACAGTAAATCAATCCTAATCTATTTGACTGTGATAATAATGGCTCGTCAGCAGATATAGTTTCTTTATTTGACTTGACTAGGACAATGACTAGGTAAAATTTATTTCCTATTACTAAAGCACGACAAAGATTAAAATTAATCCTTTGATGCCAGGGATTTCCCATTGGTAATAATGCACATACTGCATTAGAGTTCAACTCAGTTGCTAAGAGTAACTGGAAGGCTGAAAAATATCTGATGTTGTCAAATATTAAGCCTGCATAATGTTATCTGAATTACACATGGAAGGAATGGTCTGAATTTCCCCAGATTTCCTTGGATTGCCCCGTCCTTTTTCAGCTTGTGCTGTGTGATTTTATAAATCTGCATCATCTGCTACTCAGAACTGAGTTGCTGTAGCATATGTGTTCTTCCTAAGTAAATTGACTGGGATTTTTTTTTTTTTTTTTTTTTTTTTTTTTGTCTTTAATCACAAGAAGCACTGGAATCTGAAGTATTATCCAATAATACCAGACCCATAACAGACCAGCATAATTTACTAAATAGAGAGTTTTCATTTTAACTGAGCACAGTTATGAACACGTGCTTGCTCAAAGCTGACTATCTGCTAGCCAGCAATGTACGCATGCAGTAACCTCATGTGTCTGTCTGTGGAGGCAATCTGCAAGGGCATGCTAGGCATTTGCAAATGCAAGTGTAATGGTGCTATACAAAGTCCATCTTTCAATTCTCGTCTTTAAAAGTAATTATAAAGATAGTTTATTGTTATAGGGGATAGCTCTAACCTTTGGTGTTACTAATAGGAGAGGAAAGTTAGATGAATTGGATGAGTTTTGATTACAGTATTAAGAACAACTAAGTGAACTGCTTGGAGTTAGTGGATGCTATCTGAGAAAAAAAATAATAAATAAATTGAAATATGTACAGCTCCAAATATATGAATAAATTTTGTGTTACTAACTTTGAAAGCCAGTGTTAATACTGATCTAAAGCCCACTGGCATTTATCAGTCTTTTTATTGACTTCTGCAGCATTGTATCAGGTCTGTCTTTCCCCATGTACTTAGAAATGACTACTGAAAAATTCTGCTCTGTTGATTTTGAATATGCACTTACATGCGTTTTTAACAATATGAAGAAGAAATGAAAATATCACTGATCTAAATAATACTTTCAAAATTAAATGGTAAGTCTATTTCTTTTCTGTTCACCTGAATGGCTCTCTTTCTACATTACTCTGTGCTCTTTTGATCTGTTTTCCAGGATATTGGCTGTCCTTCCAGAAGATATATAGTTATATTTTCATTAGTAGAATAAAGTCTAGCTAACAATGTTGTGAATGAAATTAGAGGCAACTTAATATAAACTGTGCTCCCATCTGCTGCCTGTAAAACAGTATTAAATGTTTGTTTGATCAATACATACTATTTCCTGTGTACGATGTTATTCAGACTGACTGTCCAAGTTTAAAGTGATTTATGTAGATTATTTTCCATTCCCTGACTAGATTAGTTGTAAGGTTAAACCCAGTTCAACTGGCTAGATAACGTCATGGACTAGATGCATATGTATAATTAAAAATATATTACTTTGCTTTATATGTAAGTATTTTCTCTCAGAGAGGCCTACAGAAACTTTACAGGAAGGAGGTCTAGAGAAAAGTTAGCTTGGTAACTAGGAAACTGTTGCATGAAATCTGGACTGGCTGGTACTATGTCTTTAATCAAAATTGGTGGCTTCTTGTCTGAAGTAAGAAATGGAATTACTTATGGTGAGGTATTGGTTTGAGAGGAGGTAAGTTAAAAGATAATCAATATTGAGTAAAAAGTTACAAAGCAAGGACTGTAAACAGTAAATGGATTTTAAAATGATGTCTATTTGAATGTTCTCGCTTTACACAGCCATTAATTAGTGAAACACAAGACCAGATGATTACAGCACAACAGAGATGTTTAGTTAAATGCATTGCCTACCTCTTTTCCTATCTGTCAATATACAAGGTCAAATTTTGCCCAGATTTACACAAATGCAGCATCACTGAACTCATTTGCTGCCCTTAGTCATACCTAGCAATTCCACAGATAATGAATTTTTCTGTTTCATGAAAAAATATAAGAGATATTCAAGACCTTGACTGAAAGCCCATTAGAATCAATGAAAGTCTTACCTTTGACTATAGTGTGCTTTGAATAAAAACCTATATTTCTGTGAAATATCCATAAAGTATAGATCACATCAACCACGTCACGTTTGGATTGTAGGTATGTTGGAAATTACATAAATATGAAGAAAATGCCAGTCTATAAAGTTTACAAATATGATAGTATTTTTTTCCATAAATGATAGCAATCCCTTTTTATTTATAAATAAAAGAGATCATTTAACAATGTAAAAATTAAATAAGTCATGATAATATATGACTTTATGACTCATTTTTTAACACAGATGTGGGCAAATTTTACTGGCATGTACTTTCCATTCTTGGTTGCTTATATCCTACTGATTCATTGAATAATTACATTTATAATACCTGAAAATGTGGGGGTAAAGAAAGGTTTTCTTAGAATAAGAAAGAAAAACAGATGCATTTTTCCCTTTGTTCATAGCTGCTCCTAGTGGTTAAAGTTTGCATTATTTTAACTCTAAGATTAGAAGACATTTTAAATGTAACATTACAAAACATGGAAATACAATGTGATTTTATTTGGAGAATGGACTAATTTTGTGTTTCTTTATAATTCAAGCAGAGAATTATTTTAAAATATCATTGCAGGTAACGTCAAAAGAAAGTAGGTCCTTTGGCATATGTAAGATGGAAAAAAGAGGGTATTCCTGAAAGAGGAATGTACATCAATCAAAGGCATCAATAAATAAAGCACTTTTTCATATGTAAATGGGAATTTATAAAGTAAAGAAGGTATTGTTTTATAAATAGTGAGATAATATTCTTGAAAAAGGTTACCAGTGATTACATAAGTTATCTCTTCCATAAAGAAATTTAGAGCTCATAGTTGCTCTTTTCATTAAAAAGGCTTTTCATCTAGTCTCATGCAGAAAGCCAAGCTCTGCATTTTAATTAGAGATAATAAATAATTATATCACTTAGGAAACTGAAACTATTAAAGTCTTTTTGTGACTCTGTATAGCTATAAATCTCTCTAAATATATAGGTATATACATTCACAGATCATATTAAAGGAGATAATAGCTATATAAATATGAACGATATTCAGGGCCTTTTGACAAAGGGTAAAATACCTTATATACTTGCAGCAAAATAAAGCATCTTAAAGTCTGACCAGCCTGGCCAAAGTATTAAAGTGGCCACACTATATATGCATATAAAGATAATAACAACTCCCTCCCTCAAAAAAAAAACACAACTAACAAGACCAACAATAACAAACAAAAACAACAAGGAAATGTTGGGTGACTGGATTTTAATGGGGAATACATTTAGCTTGATGTGAGCAAACTTGAATGAAGTCCTCCAAGAGCAAAAGTAAGGTATTGATTTTAATGCAGCCACATCAGCTCTAAAAGCAATATTGAAACCTTTCTCATTTGAGCTTTTCATTGCAAATTCTTCTTCTTTTTATTATCACACATAGGGGTATCTTCTCTGCATGAAATTAGTGCACCAGAGTCAAGGGCAGAAAAAAACGCAGAGACAGACAGACTTCTCCAACTTATACACCCCACAGGGACCAGCTGACGTTGAAAAAGCAGAGAAGTGAGCCATTAAAGTACGGTTTGGGATTGACACTGACCTAGGCCTGCCATCCGGCATTGTCCTGCCATCTGCACAGACGTGAACTTTGCCTCTAAAATTTGGCTTCTCAATTAACATGTCCAGCTGGGGGGAGAATTCCGTCATTTGCCTAATATCATTATTGCCACTGCTCTGACATATTAATATTAAAAATATATGTGAACAGATCAAGGATTTGCCTAAGCACTTCTCTTTTTATTTCACATAATAGGCAGGAGGTGAAAGAAGACACAATATAATTTGAAAAGCATAACCCTGATTAGGCCGCGATTGGTACACAGCTAGAGCTTACATTTAAAAACATTTTCATTATTAGCAGTGTCTGTCAAATACAACTCTTTTTTTTTTTTTTTTTTTTTTTTTTTTCTGTTGTGCAAGTAGATGCAAGATCATGTGATGTTTTGAGGTTTCAGTAAACAGAAAATGAGTTATATCTTACCAAGGTATTTGGAGAACAGACATTTTTAGAGAGTATTTTTGCAAGTGGACATTCTTTTTTAATTGGTGATTCTGTGAAAGCTAGACACAGGCTCCAGTTGCATCCTTATGGTATGTTGAAATCAGTGTCTTCTCTGGAAACTGGATTGGGCCTTAGGGTAATGAATGAGACATTAAATATTGGGAGTCAGGGAGACTGAAGATACAGTATATTTATAAAGCTTGGCACGATGCAGCTCCTTCAGAGCTCAAAGATACTTTAAATGGATAACTAATAATAACATTATATTTATTTCCAGTCCCCACTGGAGAAAATAACACGTTTTCCATAGCCTCTCCAACAGTATGTTGTATGCAATGTTGTGCTGTGTTTAAAAAATGCTTCTAACGTGAAGAAGTGACCTTGAAAATATTTGTATTCTGCCTGCCTCCAAGTTCTGGGTTGTTTTCAGCCATGAGCCTATAAACGTGTGTGTACTTGCTTACTTTTTTATACCTAGGAGTAATCATATTGAACTCCCAACAACTTGCGAGTAAATCTAAGTATACCAATAACCAAACACATCTCTGCAAAATCCACAAGCTCCTTTAAAAATTACTCCCTTAGCATGTTTGTAAAAGGTGGGAATTTTCAGAAACATCTAAGTTGCTCAGACATACAAACATCAGCGGTTTTTAATCAGCCCCCTCACTACTTAATGCATATAGGCACTTCTGGAAAAAAAGTACAAACTATTCCTTTCACCACAATGCAAAGGTTTTCTCAGGTGTTTCCTCATAACTCCAACAGTCCAGGGTAATTCACTTCTCTGTTATAATGAGGCCTTTTTGAGCTAGATGAAACAGCGCAAGTTTTCAGCTATTAATATGAGTCTTTGTATTGAATTTAATTTTTCCTGGTCTTGTCTTAAATCAGTATCAGTGCAAAACACAGATTAGAACTGAGTTCCATTAACAAAAGGTTCTGAGGTTTAAATAGCTTCTTTAAATGTATCGCATACTTCTATAATAACAAAATAAAGCTGTGCTGTCCCTTGTTGAAATACGCTTGTTTCTGCTTTAATCATAAATGAAATTCTACATCCTTAGATTCTGGATGCAGTAGAATACCAAACTTACAGTAACTCATCTGTCTGTTAAGTGCAAAACAATAGGATTGTTCCCAAAGTTTTCCCATGCTTGCATTAGTGACACTGTAACTTCTACTGAAGAACTTGTATGGTGGACCAGTGGTAACATGACAGGGATCTGCTGCTGGCAAGGAGGTACAATCTGATTTTTTTCACAGGTATGCAGGCTGGAGATGTCCTCAGACAATAACCTCATCCTCTCCATGATTTCTTTTCCCTTCTCACTGAGAACAAATTTACCAGAAATACTTCAAGCTTGGTTTTACAGCATTTGTAGCTCTTTTTTCCCTCCAGTGTTGTTTTTCATTGGGAGGTAGATGATATCCTTCTGTTGTTGGGTTTATTCCCTCTTGTGAAAAAGAAATCTGTTTTCAGAAATGCTTCAAATACTTTCCTGCAAGCATTTCTGTCTTCTGTCTTATGCCCCGAAGGCACTCTGAGCTGAGCTGATTTAAGGATTTTTGAAGGAGGACACTGGAAATGTTGATACACAATATAACTCTAAGGCACCTTTGTAAGCATATGCTAGAAATGGATTATGGCTTTTATTCTTTACTCACACTTTATCTTTCCAAATGGCTGATTACAATTTTCATCTGTTTATTTCAACATCATGTAGTAGGCAAGAAGAAGAAAAGTGAATCCTATTTCTGCTCCCAGCTTCTACTACTATAACATGATTGCGATCACACCATTAAGGTCCATATTTCAGAACTATGCAAGAGTTTGGGTTTTGTTGCCCAGGTTGCCATGTCCTCAGTGGGTATGAGCATCAATAAACGCAACTGAAACTGTGAAAGCCCAGGACTTCTGATATTCATCTCTGTAGTAAAACTGAAGCCAAAATGACTGGAAATTTCTGGAAATGTTACTTGTATATTCTTGCTATTCCCATTTGCCTTGCTAAGCAAGATCCCAAATGATTTTATTGACACTGGTGAATTGGGCCTAGAAATTATTAGAAAAGTATTTAGGATGAGTCAGGACTTTGTCTTACTGCATTCTTGGATCCTAGGACTTAGACATTTTTCGAATGTAAGTCTCATGTTTACTTTTATATGAATGTTGGCTCCTACTTATCAAAGCAATTCTTCAAAAAATCAGATAGTTGCATTTGGTATCTTCAGGTACTTAATTTCTATGTAAGTATAAGGCCAGGATTATAGATGTTGGATGAGAACTTTAAATTCTGCATTTTCCTTATCCATTGCTAAATGAGGTAGCAATGTTTTCTGTAGATATTTATACAAAAACCTCTGGAATGTTGTGGGATAAGCAACATAAGGACAACGTGTCTGTAGAAATGAGACCTCCAGAATTAATGGCAGTTACAAATGTTAAAAGTTGAAGTGAAATCATCTTGTGAGGATCACATCGGAAATTGGTTCTTAAAGTTTCATCAAGGTACTTATGGTATCTATGGTGTATATGTTACCCTACCAATATACCCTACCAATATATCTAAAACCAGAGCTTTTTTTTTTTTTTTTTTTTTTTTTTTTGATTCAGAGTCTTCACTATCTGTTACAGCTCAGAAACAATTAACACATCTTCCTTCTTTCATAGGCAGTACTTATTCAAATAATACTGTTGACAGTTTCAACTGAAGGCTGAAACTTCACATTTTTTCTTCTTTAGAACATGAAATTCTCTGCCTTATTTTTATTAAATGGAAATACTACATAACTATTGCAAGGAGACTTGCATGGAAACTGGACCAGAAATATTAACCAGCTCAAATGAGAAATACAAACAAAAAAGCTGTCTGTCCATTTTGGAAACATGCAGATAATGTGTATGTCACTTGAAATTCACATGCATTTGGGATCTGCAAAGAAAAGTAATATACAGCAATGATATCTTTGATCATCGAAAGAACTCAGAAACATAGGAACTGTGTCGAGTGTGGTTATCATCAACCCATTTTCTATTCCCAGTGCACAAATCATTTCATGCATTCTACAACCCAAGCCACGATGCTGGGCTTCAAAAGCAATTTCAGCAGCAAAATAAGGTGCTTTTCTTCAATTTTCAAGCCATTTGTATGAGGTTAGTGTTGTTTACCCACCTGGTACACTGATATTTACATACCCCTTTAAAGAAAATTGGTAGGTATGATTTATGGAGTACTGTAAGAGCACAATTTTCCATGTAGTGCACCTAATCTGAAAGGGCACTTGCAAAGGTCACTCTGGCCATACAAATACCAAGTCTTCTCTTTGGAATAAGTTAGGATATTCATTTTTCTTGGAAAATGTCAGCAGTACCCTACTCCAGGGGTTAGTTTATGCAGATAAATGCATAAGCCTTTAATCTTAAGGCAAAAATACTCTACACAAATGTAAGAGAAGTCCATCTATCACTGTTAAGACCTGTAATTTGTTTTTATTTAAATCCCAAGCCAGGGCAGCCTGGGCAACAAAATTGTTAACATGGTAGCTCACATCTGAGCCAAGATTAAAGTATATAAACATACATCTGCTTTCAACCTGGGTGAACAATACACCATGTCTTCTGAAAGCCATAATCTGGATTTTGAGCATCTTCAATATCTGTTCTTGTTGTGCTACTGTGAAGTCTCAGAGTGCCTGACCCTAGCATGTTAAATTGTCCAATAAGTGCACCGTGCATTTCCAGCATTTTATCTCTCAATGAAGAACAGTGATAAATGTTTTTATAGTAAACAGACCATAACTAAAAAAAAAAAAAAAAAAAAGATTCATTTTCCAACTTCACACAAAAAGAACATAAACCTAAGAATTGCTTTAAATAATTCCAGTGCTATTTTTCATATAAAATATTGATTTATATATTTTTTTAATGTGTGGAATACTTTATGGGTTATTTTTTTTCCAGTTATAATGGCCCATCTTAATCATTACTGGAAGTTGTTATTGACAACAAGAAATGCTTCCATCTTGGTTGTTAATCATATCCATGTGGGAAGTTGTTTTTACAGTTAGTTTTTCATGCCTTGTTTTAAATCATGTTGCAGAATATTTTATAATGAGGAGTCTCAGCTTTATTTGAGCTCTCTCAATAGCCAGAAACAAAGAATGCGATCTTAATGAGGTCTAGGAGATTTTTAAATGGAAATCATGTTGAAGTGCTTTTAAAAAGTGATGTTTCAAACATCTAAACCGGGGAAAATAATACATACATTTTTTAGAAAATGCTGGTCAGTAGTACTGAAATTTGTCAAGGTCTATAGTTTGCCATATATTTCATACTGCATAAGGATGATAGATATACTTGGTGGATCCAAGTCTATTGCTATTGTCCTCCCACTTATTTTTATGCCTATTTAAACAAGGAAAGGGCAATGGGATATATAGTGCTTCTGCATCCTTATTTCACATGAGCCATCTTAAAAGAGATCTGGACATCGTGCAATTTATTAAAACTACAGCAAATATGTGTGGTTCAAACAAGGTGAAGCAATGAATTAGAAAGCTCCTCAGGCCTTGATGATATGGAAAAGGTTGTTTTGGAGGAATAACCCACTCTCATGTATATCTGAATGTGCAAAATAGGACTTCTAAATGAAATTTTAATACATATTTTTGTTAGCTATCTTGTTTTGGTTTTATTTTATTTTTATTTTATTTTTCCCTGTGTGCCTTTTACTGGTTATTTCTACAGGCCATTTTGTTTGCAAGGTAACATACAGGAACACCTGCAAGTCTAATCCTTTCAAGTCCTTGCTCACCTTGGGTGACATACTGGCCCCTAGAGTCAAGGCGGCATACACCTGTGTATCAAACGAGATACTGACACTGTTTTATGCTTCTTAAAATAGGAATTGACCAGATAATAGACTGAACCACAGTACTGGCCATGAATATGAATCTCTGTAAGATGTTTTTAATTGCAGAGAACAAAAAGGCAACCCCTTTTCTTTCTAGATTTGTGGATACTGTTGGGCTCATCTTTCCTTTGGTGCTTACTTTATCTGTACACTCTTTCATTTAGAAACAATGCAGCCATGAAATGGAGATTAGCTGCAGTACCAGAAGCTCAATAGCTCTGTTAGCATATATTCAATAAGGTTAATTAATCTTGAAGTAGCTCAGCTGTTTCTACAGGGTACTGAACTATATAGTAATATCCTAAGGAAAAAAAAAAAAAAAAAAAAAGGTCCTATACATTCACAAAAGGTGTAGCAGAAGCAGACAGAAACAATCTGGGGACAGAGGTGCAGGTAGCCTTGTTACCACAACAGATAGTAATTAGGAATGTGTGAACCTTTGTGAAAGCTGTGTGAAAAGGACCCCACTCTTGTACTCAGATATGAGTCAACTAAAGAGCTGAAGTGGGTGAAAATACTGACTTATAACCATTGTTTCATTTAAAACAAAACAAAACAAAACAAAAAAATACAGTAATGATCTTTTATAAGCTTTTAAAAAAGCACATCTCAGACTTTTTTAGGTTGATCTGTTGTATTTTTCACCTCATTAAAACAAAATCTAATAGAGGGAAATGAAGTCCTTCCACTGAAGAATGTAATACTGGTCAAAATAAACAGTTTAATTTTCTTTTTACTAATACTTCTATACTTCTGAAACTAATTTTACTAATGCATTCTGAAAATGCTTCTGTTACAGGATCTAAAAGTTTCAGTATGGATCATGTTGAAATCTTCTTCAATATCTCCATATTGCCATTAAAAAAGTAACACAAACTGGATGAGATTCCAAACAGGCGATTAGTTTGCCATTGAAGCATAACCAATGCCTTGACTAAAACAAGCAAACAAGCAGTCAAACATGTTAACATAATTTTCTATCATTTCTTTTTGATGTGGATTGGATGGAAAAAATCTGGGATGCAAGCCATGATGTAGATTTTCAAAATTGATTAGCATTTTTGGACAGTGGCAGCAATTTCTGTGGTGGTGCAATTTATTTTAAGCTAAAATTGATTAGTGTTTTTTTTTTTTTTTTAATGTGCAGCAAAATTGCTATGCTAATCGACATAAATGGAGACATGAAATAATGGTAAAAACACAAGCCATAGCAAAATGTAAGCTCAATCTAGTTAAGGCCAGTCAATATTGCGCTGTATGTAAGATGACTGTGAATAGTTTTCCTTGTTTTTAGATTAGCTATTTATAATTGTCAAACACTTCTCACAATGTGTAAAATGGTTAGCATGTTTGTGGAAGAAAGGTTGTTTTGTTCATTGTCATAACATTAATCATGGATAAATTCACTTTAATTCTAATGTGGATGTAACATATAATTCCACAGAAATTGCATTGTAGCCTAATGCTAATGTCCACTTATTTTAATGTTTCAGTGACTTTAAGAATTATCATTGCAAATGTTCAGTCAAACCCATCTGACTACTAGTAGAAATGGATTGTATTTTTACAGCTCTTTGACTTCCCCTCTATTTCCAATACATAAAAACAATCCATACAGAAACTATGTTCCTTTGGTGTTATCAAGCACAAACAGAAAGTTAAGGAGTGAGTCATACCAGGGCAATTCTCAAAAGAATGGGATCCTTCAAAGGTCAGCTTTTCTTGCTCGTCAATTGTTGACATTTAAGCATTTATTTCAGACGTAGCTGATAATGTTTTCTGAGATAGTGTAGAAGAATTGCTGTGGTGGTATGCAATTATGAGCATAATGAAATGCAAAAATGCAAATAAGGTGGTACGTGCCAGTCCTTTGGAGTGCCTTTTGTCAGAATTGCAGGCACCATGAGACTTTGATAGATACCATGTCAGTACTCATTGCTAGAGCTGTGATATCTTTTAAAGAAGCATCTCCAACATGTTATCACTGGATGCTAATTAGAAGTAACCTTTGAAGATGAAAAATCCAGAGGTCATATTCTGTAAACTCTAAAAACAGCATCGAACTAATTGTGTCAATATCGTTTTGCTGCAGAAGCCAGCATTACCCTTTTTTATGCTGCATTTATACATCAACACTGTAATACTCTGTTCAGTGATACTTGTCATCCCTTCTGCCCTACAGATTTTTTTCACATGGCTGTATCTGAATCACTAAAGGCTCTGCATTTCTGGGTAAACCATGTAGATAGACTATTCTTGCAATTTTCTTTAAAAATTTAAAAACTTTGTGAGGTCTTCATAACTCAGGATAGTGTTAGATCAGAGAAAGAACAGTTGGATATGATAAGCCAAATACACTGAGGCTGAAAAACAGAAGAGCAAGTGTCAAAGTGGAGTAATGAAGAAGTGGAGCAGAATGCCTCAATAGTGCTAAGATGAGAAGTGAAATACTTATATATATATATATATATTTTTTTTTTTCTCATGATGTAGTTGCCTGCAATAACTGGGACATTAATTTGCTGAATTAGAAGGAGCTTTCTAGTTCTCTGTCCTATGTTCCTAAATAGTATTGTACTTTCATAGTCGTATACAATAACTGCTATACTGTTAAGGTGGAAGTAAATATATTTTATACTTTACACTAAAATGATATTGATCATGGAGCATTCTGGTCTGTTAGCAATGGTCTTCCAAAGCAGATGCTTTAAATTTAGCATTTGAATCACTTCATTAATTTTGGCACCCACAATTGCACACTGGAATGACTCCCTACAAAGGGAGGTGTTTGAGTTCACTGCTGGTTTGGGGCCAGTATTTCAGCCCATCAGAGAATTAATCTCAAAATTCTTGATGGTTATTCCACTTTACAACATTGGTACAGATAATCTTTTGCTTCTTTGGTAGTTTAAGTGAGGATGACCTAGAAATAATAATTAAAAAGCTGTATCCATGGAGTTCTGCCTGTCATAGAAGGAGAACTCAGGCATATGAAATGTTCACATTTTGTCTGACTTCAGCTAGCTGAGTTCACTGTTGCAAATTCAAAACACATTCAAATGTCAGGCCCAGAGCAGAAATGTGGGTAGATGTGAAATAAAAATGTAAAACAAAAGGAGAAAGTACTTTAAAACAGTGGATTGACTTAATGAGTCCTTATACCAGTTAGCTCTTTTAATTCCCCTAGAATCAGGGATGAATCAGTTCCTGAAATGATTTCTTCAAAAACTGTTTCTGTTGCCAAGTGTTCCTGTGAAACTCAGAAGAAAATTCCAAAGGCAAAAATAGTTGTTCAACAGCCACTGAAAAAAGGGGCATGTTGAGCTTAATTGCAGTGGAATAGCTACAGCTGTCAATACTTTATTCTCTTCTGCAGCATGTAATGTATTCAGATTTAAAATTTTTGACATGGAAACCTTAAAACAATTAGAATATTTTCTCTGTTTGTGGGTTGTTTTGCATACAACGTATATTGGCTTTGATGTTATTTCACTAGGGAGATAGTTGTCAGTCCCTGTGTATAGTTTATTCCATAACTTTTTATGTGGTTTTCTTTTATGATGCTCTCTCAGATATAAAGCTACTGTACTTTGGCTACCAACTTAATCAATCCTCATTATAATTATACTCAGCATATTATAAACTTTGTATCACACTCAAAATTACTTGCCCCTAGGGAATGATGTTAATAAGAATATGAAACAGATCTCAGGCAAAACTTCTGTCTCTCATGTTTCTTGCAGATTTAATTTTTACAGGGCTATCTCTGTCACTTATAAAATAGAAGATGCTACATTCTGAAAACTCCTTTCTCACTCTGTCTTTCATATTTTCCTGTGATAGATTCTAGTCATCAGTTAAGCCTCCCATGTGTTATGATAATGTACGTGATAATAATTTTTACCATCACTGCAATATTGTTTTGCCTCTGTCAGCAAAACTTCTCTGTAATATAAAAGCTCTAATATACCAGGAATCACTATATGATTTAAAGCAATCAACATGCACCTGATCCTTTAGCCCTATTTTCAGCAGCATCTTGGTAAAGTTTAGTTTATAGGGTTGGTAAACTATAAAGGTATAGGGTTAAACCCTCGGTGAATTTTATGGCAAAATCCATTCACTTACTTGTGTTTGCAAAATTTATTTACAGTTGCCTAAATGAAAGTTCTAAAATTCAAGTATTTTTACTGCCTTATGTTCCAGTACCCCATTTCCCTATCAAATTATGACCATGGTAACCACTTCTAGTTAACATCTGGCCTGTGTAAGGATCACTCCTCTGTGTTATGGCCCAGAGAGGGACACTGTGAACCAGGGCATCCTTGTCTTGGATCTGTGTCTCACCACGGTAGATTTCTAAATATACCAGTTTGGTTCTGTTACTGGGTGTAGAGACACAAAGTCCAGCCTGTGCCTCATTCTGCCAATCTTGTTTCTCATCCAGAAAAACAAGAGCATCTGCCCAGACTGGGTTCACGAGGAGTGATTCAGTTTTGGAACTTACTGCATTTATTGGTGGCTTAATGACATTGCAGCAAGTAAAATTAATGCTTGAGCTTAATTCAGGAAATGAGAACCAGATGAATATTTCTAGCAAGAGACACATGCTCTCAACAAAACTCTAAAAAATTATGAGCATGCAATGGTTGTCCTTCGTCTAATAGTCTCTCTGTACAGATTTCCTCACAGTTATAAGAGGGCCGATTATGATTATTTTCCAGTGAAGCTGACTCCACCCTGATTCTGCGTCTACTCCTCAGCTGATTTGACATTTTCATGTGACATATAGTTTGAGGGAAAAGTCTGCAGAAGTTGCAAATCATTTCTCTTCTTCAGAAAGGGTGGGAACAGTATGATTCATTTTCCCTGATTACCACTGAAGCTCACAGGTGTTTTTCTCATGTTGCTGCTAGGATATGATAGATGTGAAATCTACGGACAAAATTGGTAGCCTACTCTTATCATAGAATACTTTGTTTCCTGTAGTGAGTCACTTTTCTTCTAGCTGTCGTAGCAACACAAAAGAAAACACGATTAGGAAGGCATATTTTGACCCAGAGCATTCCCTCCTTGAGAGTATAAAGAGTTATCTCAGCCTGGGTTTCTTAAGAATTAGACTCTTGGTCCATACATGGTAGGAGAACATCAACCTAAAATGAGTATGACCTATTTCTTCTGGGAGGAACCAAATATACCATTAGTTGATATATTTGCATTTAATGGGTGTTAAACCACTAAATTTATTTCTAAGAAGAAGGGGATGTGGCTACTGTGGCATTCACCTATGCTATAGTGGCACCCCAAAAATCAGTGCTCATAAAGAAAAGACAAACATCTCCAACTTACACTGCTCAGTCTGTCAGGTCAAGATAAACTTGGCCAAGTTTCCTATCTGTTCAGACCAGGCTATTTTTCAAAGCTGTGCTTATAATTCCCATCACCTGAAAAAGTTCAGATCTACATTTTAATTGAGAAAGAGCCCAGCATCACACATACTCATATAAATATTTAAAATCCTTTAAAATCATGTTATTTAACACAGTCAAAGTAACCCAGGCAAAAGAAAGGCCATCTAACAGACTACAATTCCCAGGATCGCACAGAGGCAGAGGCTCCTAATTGTTCTCAGGAATAAATGCTTAAGCGTGGGCGCACAACTAGAGTATTAAGGGTGTGTTAGAGGTGGTGGTGGGTTGTTGGGTCCTGTGGTTCATATGCAGATGTGTGATTCCATTACTTCTGTGTGAAAGTACCTTTCTGGTAACAGCTATGTTTCTTTTTTCAATGTTTAATTGTTTCATTCAGTATCTATTTTCCTTTTACTGAATGCTTTTGCTATTACAACAGCCATAAACCCAGAAACTTTTTAAGATATCCTTTTACACCTGCTGCTCTGTTTTACTGTAAGCTTTAAGCTTTGTGTATGTTCTGTGCTATATTAAGACAAAAAAAAAAAAAAAAAAAAAAAAAAAAAAGCCCTGCTGGCTCTCCTAGCATTGCTGGTGGTTGTGATGGAGTCGTGCACCTGTGTGTGCAGGTACGGGCAGTGACCTATGTTTCTGGTGCCAGGTATTTCTACCCTATGGTCTAGGCAGTTAGTGAACACTGTAATTATAGTAAGCTGTTGCATCCCTGTAAGTATTAAGTGGTGTGCTAATTAATCATGCATGCCACGTGGAGAGAGAGAGACACCCTTCTGTGCACTGTGAGCAGTGATACCTGGGGTGGTGGTGGCGGCTCCCGTGGGGGCAAGAGGAGAATGCTTAGCATCAACTCTGAAGAGTTTACTTCCTTATTGGGTTCCCCTGCCTTGGTGTTAGGAGGAAATGAGAACATGTCTTAGTTCATCCAGCTCAGATGTGGCCTGACTGACCCAACTAGTGCTGCTGGCACTGCATGAATTTCTACCTCTGGATTCTCCAGTGTAAGCAGCCAATTTATAGTTCCTTATTCTGCTGTTGGGGAAGCAGTTCTTTGTGCTCTTTGTGCCCCACTCATAAAAGTCTGGACTTAATTTGGCCCATGTGAATTAGGCCTGTAAAAACAAAAGGCAGGTGATGTTTGCAACACCAGGCTCACTGAATAAATCAGCTCTATTTTTTTTTTTTTTTAATATGTTAATGTCATACAGTGAGTCTAAAGTAAAATCCTCATTAATGAAGGAAAAATAAAGCCTCTCATGAACTGTATGCCACAGCCATACATGTGACGCTCCTCCACTTTATTAGCCTGCTCCCGTATCTCGCCAGTGATCTCAGCCTGCTGAGCTGAGTTGCCCATTTGTTCCCTGGGATGGGAGGGTAATTAGTTCTCCATGCTGGCTGTGTCCTGGGCCTCTCCTGAGCAGAAGCTGACAACCATGTGTAGCATTGTGATGTGGAATACTGGTCATTAGGGACAGAGCTGAGATTACCTATCTTATTTCCTTTCTGACCTATGGTCAGAACTGAAGCACAGTCCCTGAGGTGAAGGGCTTTTGCTTTGTACCTAACAGTTCCATGCTAACTAGTTCCCTAAGAGTTGGCACCTTACAGAGACAGCAAATCCAAAATAAACATCCTAACTAACATAAGTAATGTGAATGAAATGGCCCTCTCTGTATAGAAATGCCCTTTGTCATTTATGGTTCGTGTTACCAGGGTGGCAGTCAAAGAATTCAGTATGTGTATTTTGACATATTCTTGCCTTAGTGAGGGACAATTTTAGTCGCATGTCCATATTCTTCACTCTGGTTTCCCAGTGTAATTCCGAAGGAATTAAAAAATCACATTCAGAAGTCAACAACTATTTTTTTGTTGTTGTAAAAAGACCATAACAGGGACTAATTCTTCCCCGCTACTGGAAATCCCAAAGTGTTATTGAATTAGACAGGATTCTATGAGTGTAGGAAAAAGGTGTCATGAAATGGGATTCCCGGTGATAATATCACTGTGCCATCCTTATATTCACTGGCAGTCAAGAGCATTGACTCTGACATGGAGAGGCCTTCTTCTGCAATGCAACGGTGGATATGAAGGCTGTATAAAGAGGGAGGCAACCAGTGAAGCAATGAGATGGCATCAGGGACCTGAGGGGAGTAGAATGAAAGGAAAAAGGACAGTACATCAGGTTTCTGGAAAGAGGGGCCCAGAGTAGCGCTGAGCCTGTCCAGAGCAGGTAAGATCGCTTCTCTGTAATGGTGCTCTCTTGACTTCCTGTGGAACTTCCTGGGCCTAAGGAAGTCTTATCTATACCACTGTAAGTGATATACGTTATCAGTCAGACTTGCTTGATAATCTGAAAAAAATACTATTTGAGATTTAGAGAACAAAATGTAAAGGAATCATTCTTTTTTTTTTTTCCTACTTTTTTTTTTTTCTTTTTTTCCCATTACCAAATTTACAGTAGTGTCATGTTCTGTGAGTATGGCAGACAAACATACATAAACAAACATGAGATCACTTAAAACTGATAGAACTGTCATTAAAAACATGTTCGTTTGCTTGAAATTTACATTTAGCAAACATTCATATAATACAAGATTTTTATCTCTGTATCTATATAATTTATGTAATACAGTGTACTTGATTAGCCAACATTAGTTTAAATTCTTCATGGTATTCACTGATTTCATATCAGTGACTGTTTTGTCACAATCCAGTATGTTATTTTACAGCTGGTTTCTACCACTGCTGGTAGGTAACTATGTGATATATAACTTGCAAGCAGCCCTGCTGTTTGTTACTGGCAATTAATTTCTCTGGTGCCTTTCTTCCATTCAGCCCAGGCCTTTATGTTCTAAATCCAGCTATTCTAATACTCCCCACTTCTGCTGTGTAGAAAAGACTCAGACTGACAGATTATCGCAGGGCAGTTAAGCATGTAATTGCTCAAATGAGTTAAAATCCCTTCAAATATCTGTCTTTGTACCTCATCACACCACTTCATGGACTCAAATATTTGACAATTGATGAAGATAAACTAAAAGGATCTTCATTAGCTACCAACCACCGTGACAAGCTTCTTTCAGCTAAAGGCTGGTGAAGTTTGGGACTTATTATCTACTTAAAAACTGCAGGAAAGCAGAAAAATACTCCAGTGTATTTTAGGCTAGAGAAAACTAGAAGCTTACATGGTTGTTGGGGTCAAACAAAACCACGGTTCGGTAATCTAGAGTTGTACTTGTCATAAGTGTGCAGTGAAATACTCGGGGAAATTTACAGGATAAAAATATTAAGGAAATAATTGAATTTTCTGATAGCAGCAATAACAGCAACAACAACAACAAAACCTCCCAGTTAATGGTAAATACAGTGTTCATATTCATTACAATGTAAGTGTGCATCAGAAATGTTTTATTTTCACATTTCCTGCATAGAAAGAAATGGGTTTTGTGAGTGCTAAAAGATTTATGCCACCTGTATAAAAGGTAGATATTTGACCTAACATAAGGTGAAGTGGTATGAACAGATAAGACCATAATTTTCAAAAAATTCTGAGACGTAGCTGCACTTCAGGTTTCATAAACATATTTTAACACATAGACTGCATTTGTACCAGTTCAGTGTTTTGCATCATAGGTGTGCCAGTGTTTTGAACCAACTCTGCAGTGTTTTGCCACAGCTGCACAGAGGCATACAGCAGTTATTTGTGTGTAGTAAACATTTTGTAAAGTTGTGTATTGTATAGAATTAGGCCAGTACAGTAAAGCGCAATGACATGGACATAAATAACCAGAAAACAATAAGGATTTTTTTTTTTTTTTTTTTTTTTTTTTTTTGAGGCTGTTATGTAATACAACAGCGTAAGGCACTTTCTATCATGTGTGCTCTTAAGCCACAAATAGTAAATAATATTTTCTGTTACAGGTATGAATTTTTGTCTTCAGAATACTACTCCAAATAGGAGAAATCTGGCATGTGCAGTCACATAGACCACTTGTGGGCTACAAATAATAGTGGCATCCATTCATAGCCTGAACTACGCAACGGAAGTGTCTTTATAAAATGTGTTTGTTCTCATTTTTCTTGAATATTGGTAGTTTTAAACAGGCAGGTGACACTTCACTGTGTCATACCTCAGAGGTATTCCTGCCGCAGTGTGGTTTCTCACAGGCCGTGCTCCCTCAGGGGTGCTGTGCTAGCTTGGGATCTTCCACGGGTCCCCCCCAAAGCCACAGCATTCCTCTGGGAGCACACCTCCAACTATGTCCACAGGCATGGTTCATTCCCTGTCTTGTCCTTGTTTTCTTCAAAATGCACCCTTTCTGTGGGCCTTGCCTCATGGCACGGGCCTTGCCTCATGGCCTCAGCCACACAAAGCTCCAGCGCAGGAGCTCGCTTTGTTTTCTGACAGAACAGGCTGCGGTCAACACAAGGCAGTTTGTGGTGGCGTTTAACATGGTACCTGTGACCAAAACAGGACTTTTAAAACAAAATAGTACTGCTAAATTCCATTAGATCAGGATTTGCAGTGTTGCTGTAGTGGGGGTATGTTACAAAAACATCCAAGGGGGAAAAAAAAATCTCTAGTACTGTCACACACGTCTCGGTAAGGCCTCGCTTCATGTTTCGACCCTTCTCTATCAAGTCTATTTAGGGGGGAAAAGAAAGGTGTTGTGGGCTGGAAGGCTCTTCTACTGTATGTTAGATAATGTTTAAAATCATTCATGTGGTGTTATGTTTAGGGACAGAGCATTGGCAACAGACCTCTGATTCTGTTAAAATGGTGTAGCTTATACAGGTTTTCTTCTGCTTCACCTCATGGCTGAAGAAAGTGAATCCCTTACCTGTAGTTGGAAATTTGACTTGTTGCATTTTTATCTACCACATGAAATTAAAATATGTTACTTCAGCTTTTCAAATGTGTTTCAAACAGTATGATACCATAAAAGCTTGTGGCCTTTCAGGCATTGTATGTTGTTTCACCTTATTCACTAAGTTTAAAAATAAAAACAAACAGTAACAAAAACAAACAAACAAAAAACCTCCTTTTTTATTTTTCCCAGGTCCTACCGCATTCTAGAGATCTGAGTGACCAGGGTATAGCTCTCCACAACTTTATTTTCCTTGCACTGAGACAAAGCTTGAAGTGTTCTGTGAAGGAAGAATCGTACTTGATTCCCCCAGCTCACAGTAAGTTGAACTTTAAGCTTTCTATTGAAGTTAATCACACTTTCTCTCATGAGTGAAAATGTTTTTAACATGAAACAATACTCCGCTGAGGCTTGACAAACTATATTTTAATTGTAATTGATTTATACCAAAAGATAAAATGAGTTAATTAGGGCATGCTATCAGAATCAGTGGCAAGGGAAATACTTTATACAACTGGCAGGTAGGGGGTAGGAGACGAGAGATTTTAAAAGGGAATAGGACATTGGCATTTTTTAACCTCACAGTGCTGAACTGGGTAATGAAAATATTGTACCTATGGCTTTTGCACAGCATGAGTGTGTGGATTTTCTGTAGTATGGTGTATAGATGGAGGTTGAAACCAGTCCAAAGAGATTTAATTGGATTTGTTGTAGTGGTACGCCTTTGTGTGATATGGATAGCTTTTTATTATTGTTATATCAATGAGATAAAAATGCTTCTTTGATCTCAGATATTTCAGCTGGTATAGAATTATGTTGTGGTTCTGTAAGGCTGTGAAGCTGAGCAGGTACTATGCAAGAGAAGTAAGCTTCAAAACAGTCTCTTAGTTATTGGTAATGCTTCTGGTCATATTGACAAGTTCCATTTCAAGCTGTTCTAAGCAGGTGTCATTTTATGCTGTTTGGCAGTGGTGTGCAGTATGTCATCATTATGGCTGTAATTTGGTCATGGAAAGCTTAGCAAAAATCCAGTTATCATGGTGGAGGCATTACAAGGGGTTATCTTGTTGTCATCAAAAATGTCTTGTGCAGAGTTGTTATTGTGGAGAAATAAGTAATGGAATGTGTTAAAAATCAGATATACGTTTGGCTTATATCCGCTCTTCAGAAAGATATTCTGTCAAGGTAGGGCTGTGTCAGTAATCTAAGGTAAACCCTTTTTCCCATTTGAGTATAACAATAATTGCTGTTGTGCGGAGTGACATAGTGTTTTAAAAAAATATGCTTGTTTTTATCTGAAAAATAAATTTTGTTCAAGTTTTTCTTTGTGGAATTATTTTCAAGATGACCTGAAAATAACAATTACAGATGCTTTCTTGGTGTAAGAACATTCAAACCTCAAGAACGATATTTAGGCTAAATTTAATTAAATCCCCTGAAGATTTGAGCTTGGCAAGGCTGCAGTTTTGGTTGTCACTTCCACTGTGATAGTATTTCTTCTGCGAGGTATCTCCAGGAGATGCTGTACTTTTTAGATCCATGTATGCAGACCATGTGTGACAGTCACGGAGGAAGCACTGTTTCACTCACAGAACTCTTAGAGATAATTTATACACCTTTTCCAGATGTAGTTGCATATTCTAGTTTAATATCACAAGGCCCAGATTTGATGTAGAAGACCTAGGGAAGTTATATGTATCACTTCAGGGACGATGAGATGGTCCAATTTACTCCCCTTATGGAACTCTGTCAGAAATGCTTCCATGCCAACATGGTATGTTTCTCATTTTTTCCTTGCATGTTTTAGATAACTCAGGTCCTGTTTTAGTAATATCTAAAAACAAAGTAATTACTAATGAAAGTCTGTAACAGTGTAGATTTAAGTATTTCCATGCCATTTTTACATGTGAAGGAACTGCTGTTCTTAGGAAATGCTTAGAAAGTACAAACGTTCATTTTACAAAAAATCTTGGCCATCTGCGTACTGCTGTCTCATTGGTTTTAGCTGTCCTTACATCCTGTGGTACTTGGAGTACAAGTTAATTCTGTAAATTTTTAGGATAAATCTCTTTACAAATTACAGACTTTCTAATAATAAAAAGGCAAATTCAAGAAAACACACAGGACAACAACAAATAATTAGGGAAAATATTTTTGGTGAAATCTAGTGCATTTCACCTTTGTCCTTCTCATCCTTTTGTGGAGTTCTTTGCCCTGTTTCTGTCCTCCTCCTGCATGACAGGTGAGGTCGGATGCAAGATAGTCAATAAAGTTTCTCATGTATATTTCAAAGAACAGCAGTCAATTAACCTTGAGAGAGTTGGAGATTCTCTTGTCTATAACAATAGGCCAATATGCTAAATGCAATCAGGCTGTGGGTATGTAGGGGGAGACAATAAGTCACATTCAAATAAGTCATACCGAGGTCCCCTTCCATCTTTTAAAAATTCCTTTAAAAATGCAGTATCTTTATGCTCCAATTTGACACTCCGGGAGAAATTCTGCTACAGTGTATTATTATTACTAGTTCAATAGAATCACAGCAAACTCATCTTTTATGCGCATGAAGACAGATAGGGTCACTGATCTGAGAGCATCTAAACTAAACTTGGTCAAAGATGCAGCAAGAGAAATTGTCAGAGGAATGAGGAAGCAGGTAGGATAATCATCGAAAACAGCTCCTTAATGCTTCAAGTGGTATGGCCAAATTTTGGGTTCTCAGGCTTTTTGCCAGAGTAGGTCAAATAGCTTTGTAATTCTAAATCTGCTAAAACTTGTGATACCTCTAATAGCTTTGGGAGAAGTGTCAATACTCCTTAATTTTCCCTCTGTGATTTGTCCATAATGAGCTCCAGAAACAGCTATAAGAAAGAGGAGTCAAGATAAGAATCTCAGTTTTTGAATTTTTTCCCCCCAGACTGTTGCATTCCAAAAGATAGCCAGCAACAACAACAAAAAAGTCTGCTTCTCCTGCAGTGTTTTGATTAGAAAAGCCTAAGAGTAAAAAATGATGTAATGGGAGAGACTGAGGTAGAACCCAGTTGACTTCAACTAATCAATTTGCAATGGTACCAATTCAAGTACTTGAAGCTGAGCTTGCTGAAGTGAATTAGGGTCTTCCACCTAATTAGATGTTACTAGGATTTGGACAGCAAGAAAAATTTTTGGAAATGTTTTTGTTGGATTGGAGGCCATGTAATATTAGAATGGCATTTTCAGAACTCTGCTTTACCAATTGCATTGGGGTTTGTACTTTGTAGTCAGGCCATTTCAGAAGCCCCTCAGGAAATCTTTTAAAAACTCTATATATTCCATACTCAACTCAGAATTGTATTTTTTTGTTGTTGTTTTTCACTGTAGCAATCACATAAATATATATATATATTTATAAAGTAACTAATTATGCTTTTAAAGGAAAAAGTTGATATTGCTAATTAGTATCACCTAGTTTTTTCCATTAAATCAAAGATACATGGGAAAATGGGAGTAGGTTATGTTGTATTTTAGGAAACATTCTCTTCAGGTGAGAAGACTTGTATGTATGTGAAAGGCATTACATATGCAGAAAGGATCACACAAAAATAGCAGAATGGAAATTACTTTTTCATATCTGTTAGAAAGAAACCCCTGTAGACACTGATATCCTTGCAAGGACTCATCTTCACCTTCTATAAGGACTGCACTCATCTAGTTATTTTAAATTGGTTGTGGAACACAATTATACATAAAGAAACACAGCAAAGAGCTCTATCAAATGCACTAGAGCAGTAAATACTGTTTTCAATTAAACATTAATCTAAAGGATATTATTTCACTGTCCAAGACCTTTCCATTTTTTTTTTTTTTTTAAAACAAACATATTTTAATTACAGGATTTCATTTACTGGCTGTGAAAATTTGTCCTTTTAATGAAGAAGGTAGTTTAAAATTGCTCACTGTAGTTACTTGTAGAAGGCCTCATCCTGAATTTCATTAAGCACATAAAAAGCCGTCTGAAGTGTGCTTTTTCAACAAAAACATTATCAGGCTTAAAGTTGGTATGCTACTAAAAAAAAACAACGTGTGGGTCAAAGTCTCATACTGTGCAAATCAATACATCTCTGTTGATTTAAATAAAGTTATGTTAATTTACTTCAAAAGGGACCCTGAACAACTATTTTAATATCTAAATATGTAGTATAAGATTTTAAAATAATGTGAACATGTATTCTTTTAGTGTTTGATTTCTTGTGTTTTGTTTGAACCAAATATTGAATAGGCTTCTGTTATTCTTGCAACCGTTTGCCTCATAGTGTATCTGCAGTACTAATTATACTGTATTTTTTGGAGTTGATTAAACAGTTATCCAATAATGAGATCCAACTGTAAACTATTGCAGGAAAAAAAAAAACACACAAACAGGTAATTAGAACTCTGTTCTCACCTCAGTTCAACAACACAAGCAAACACCCCTTTTCTACGGGTCACTTTGGGATAGCACTAAACAGACTGTTAGTTGGATGTGCAGCTTGCGTGATGTTGACACTGAGCTGAGTGGATTGCCATACAAACTAGCAGTTGACTTTTAATTTTCAAAATGCACAAGCACAGAGATACAGGCTGGAAACAAACAACAAAATATGCTTTAGGAAGTTGTTTTGTAGTTTCTTGATGGTCCAAAGCATTTTTAATTCTTGCGATTGGCATTTATATGGCAGGTAATCCATATACACGCTGACTTTGTCGATAGTAAAGGGTAATCAATAATCACTCAATTCAATTGTAATAGATAGCTTTGTGGGTCGCCGCAGAGGTAGAAGGTAGTACAGGTTCCCTAAAAGAAGCTTTTTGTTCTCTATTCTTACATCAGCCAGATAATTTCTCATTCATACAAAGCAGAGATATTTTTTTCCTTGGATTGTTCAGGAATGAGGGCTGTTCAAATGATCCATTGTAGCAAGGATAAATTACCAGTTTAGGATCACTGTAAGAATCTTACCTATTCACAGACTTGCACATCAACATTCTTAGACCAAGAACCAACTCACCAGACCCAACTAATTTCACTAGCCTGGTTCATTAGAGGTTTGGGCATAGGGGAAAGGTAAGGTGGGAATGGCATTAGTTTACCAGCAAAACCGTTACTCATACATATCAATAAAATTGCTTGCTTCATTTCTAAAATGGGGATATGTTTGTCCTGGAAGCAGGTCCTCTTCTTGTTTATGTTCAAGATATATGTTCAAGAAACTTTGTTGTAAGTATTGCTGGGTTTTCCAAACACCTCTGGAATAGGTGTCTTAATTCCTTTAGAGATTTATATGCCTAAACCCATTTGAAGCCCTCTGAAAATCTCACTTGTAGGACACGGCATCAGTGGTTAAACAGTTCAAGGCCACTTTATTCATTTGGAAGAAGTACCCTCTAGATTCATTTGATCTCTTCCTGAGAAGACGTTCCCTGTGTTTTTGAAGGTATAACTGCTTGTTTAAGGGGCAGAAAGGTTCCCCGCTGGCCAGTGTGTTTTATTTACTACTGCATGTGACTATTGTAAAGTAGTTATCTCTAAACCTATGGTTGATGGTTTGAGTTCAGGTAGCACCTTTACCGTAATCCACTAATGTTCAGCCACTTTGGTTTTGTAATGATTTCTGTCTCGGCTTGTTTCATCATCCAGGATTATGACCTCAGGAACACTGCAGCTCCACATAAAAGATTACTAGGGTAAAATTAAAACATGTAAGAAACTTGTTAAATTTTGTCAGGGTTTATAATTTAAAACTGCTATGTTATTAGATATTGGAACACCACAAAAGGTAACTCGTGCAAAGGTTTTAACCTCTGGCCCCTTCTATAGCAATTAAAGTATAATGTATAATGAAATTTTAATCTCATATAATTAAACACAGTATTAATTTGGTAAAACTAGAAAGCCTTTTTAACCTGTATTAATCTTCCTTTTTGAACAAAATAAGTGTGCTTCTTGCAAGTTGCATTGTTTCTTTTTAATTAAAGGAATGAATCAAATTTCTGTGTTTATACAAGTTCACGAAATATTTTTCACTACCTATTTTCTCTTAGGTTAAATATCAAAAGCAAGTTGTTTGGTTTTTATTTTTTTTCCTTTATGAAAAACATTGTTGAACGTCATCGTTTCCTCAGTGTAGGATAATATACTTCACAGATTTAATTAATCAAGAAGATATTTATACTGTAAAATGTCTAATACTATCATTAAATCCTTTCCTTCTTTGCCACACTATCTCTGCTTATAAAGTATTAAGGTCTTCATGTCTTAATGAGACTTATTAATCTTTTTAAACAAAATTCTTGTACCTCATATATGCATATATACACACATGCACACATTTCTTGTAAACATTCTAATTTTACAAGACTTAGTGGCAAGATTTCTGATGACCGATACCAGAATATGTACTTACAGGACAGAAACAGTATTGTAACATGAGGTTGCTGGTAAAATATCTGAGACGCTTATAAAGAAATATCTATAGTATAATAATTGCTTTCTTTAATTTTTATTTTTGTTTGTTTGTTTTTTAAGTGCAGCAGGAAAAAAATCCAAGGATCCTGATAAAATTGCACATGGTATCTAATATTCAAAATGTATTAAAAGCTCAAAGATAAGCAGTCTGAGTATAATGGATAATTTGGACTCATTACCGATGACATCTTAGTGTATCATCTTGTGGCCTTGGAAGCATAAGCTTTAGAGCAAATGAAGCAGAGTTCTGTTTTGCACAGGTACATGCACTTGAGTGACAGTGCTGAGTCAGTAGGACAGGGAGTGGGTGGAGGGACCGTAGAGTACCTCAAGGCACCTACAGCAAACTACTGCCCTAGGTTTTGTTTGTTGGTACCTTCCTTAGATTGTGATAATAAGGAAAACAGTGACATTTTTGTATCTGTTGCATTCTCTCTCCCCTTTGCACACCCTTTTCCCCAGATAGATGGCTGTATTAATGGCAGAGCCATAAGATATGTAGTTCCAGGTATTTCTCCAAGACTAGGCCAGACTTCATCTGCTGGTAGCTTATATAGTCCAACACTATTGTACCTTTTGTGTAATGTGCCTCTAGAACCTTTTAAAATATTACATATCTTCAGAAAATCTGAATAGTATGAAGAGGCCATCTATTACATGCCCAAGGCTGTTCCTACAGGTATTACCCAAATTTCAGAAGAGGCATCATGCTTGATGAGAAGCACAACACTGCATTTCTTTTATGTGTGTAACTCACAGCGTTCTCTGATGTTTTCATGCACAGACAACAGTTACTAAATCTTGTCATAGGAGTTTACTTCTAAAAGTACTGAAAGCTCTAGTTCCTGGTGAAATAGAAGGACTGAGATTTATGGTGAGGTTGCCTATTTCAGAACTGGGTTTATTATTTAGAACACCAGATGGAGAAGATAGTAAAATATGTGTGACTGCAAGTTGTGAAGGAATGGTGGAGCAATTATGAATGGATGTAACTTCAGTATGCAGAAAACAAATAGAACTAATACATTTTTTTCAGGTGAAAATTCAAGACATTCATGTTTTCTGTATATGTCTGGTTGCAAAATTAGTCTTTTTCAAAGGTCTTTGGCAGAGTTCTTTAAATTATTTTGGTCAGTTCTAAACTCTCTGGTATAAAAAGTAATTGGAGAATTGTCTTTATTTGTCCAGTAGTTTCCTGTAGGATGACAGATGAGTGAATCCGAGGGATAAATTTGGTATTGGTCCTCGCGTGTAAAGTAAATAGCACTCTTCATTCATCTGACAGCCTATGGACCTAGTCACACTACCACAGGGGTCAGTAAAATAATGATTAGGCACAGAAGACTATGTATTTCATTCAGCCTGTAAGTAGCACAAAGCTCCTAACTCTCCTGTCAGCATGTTGCCTCGTATGGCCTCGCCCCACTTAGAATCTGTGTTTCCACTAAGAGGTTCTTAGATGGCAGAATAACTGCATGTAATTAAGAAACAAAAAGTAGGATTTACAAAATAAGTCTTGTTAGTGAGACTCTCAAACCTGGCATACGCTTATTTAAAGTGAGCAGTGGTAGTAGAAAACATGGAAGCCAAAAAAATAGAAAACAAAACAGGACAATGGAAGGAAGAGGGAATTCAATAATATTAAAATAAAAAGACTCTGCACTGGGCAAATTTTCCCCAGATTGCCTGCCTTTAATATTAAATTACTGTTTTCTGGCAGGATCATCTGCAAAACTCTGATTTTGTTTCTTCTTCTGTTCATAGTCTGATAATTGAGGCTGAATTCCCTTGTCTTTAATATGCCATATATTCTCCACCTGGCAAAGGACTCAGACAGATACAGATAAATACCCTGTAGACATACAGACAGAGAAACTGCTGTAATTGCTTTCATAATGACTCTCAGACATCAAAGGAAGGCAAATAATGGTATTTAACACTGTTTCCATTCTTTAGCTGAAATGTAATTTTATAGAGTTATTGTCAGGCAGTACAGTGAATGTACAAGTGCAACTGTCATAGTCTACTCATATTAATTAGTTGCCCACAAGAGGTCCAGGATAGTAATGGCAAAGTTCTCCTCATTTCAGATGGTCTGATATTCAGACAGAACCGTAAGTACAATAGCTTGATTAACATAGTTGCTTAGATCAGGTTTTCCCTAGGAGTATGTCAATTGGCATTTTGAAGAATCAATTAATTAGCACTCCAAATAATCCATTCTTGGGTTAATGAAAGTATTTTGTACAGCTGCAAAAACTTACATGAAATAAAATCCAAGCCTTTCCAAAGTGCTAAGGTGGAAGACTTGTAATTTGGAGAATTCTGTGTACTCCGTGAACAATTTCATAATAAAAAGTTACTACAAGAAATTCAGTTGAACAGAGCTTATCCAACAGTTGAACTTGTTTTAATTTGTTTATCTTCCAGAGGAGAAGGGTATTCTGGGGCATATAACAGTGGAATAGAAATTAGAACTTTACTATGCAATAATATGATTAAAATACAAGGTTAATTAGGGTAACAAAACATCAACATTTTGCCTAGTGTTACTTACCACTTAAGGAAGTTAGATCTCTTGGAGATAATTTAGTTGATTTAGACTCTGCAAAGCTTTACTCATACAAATAGTTAGTCTAAACCCATGTGATTACTTCCAGTGAGGTCACTAAATTTTTGTTGGTAGCCCAAAATTAATGGAAGTGTTTACCCGAGGAAAGCTCTTAATGGAAGGGGATTTTCAGAAATAGGCTTTTGCTTTCAAGTCCCCTGGCACAGAGAAACTTAGGATGTGAATCCTGTACAGATAGAAATTGCAAATTGGAGGGAAGATTTTTTTGAAATGAAATTGCAAAAACAAAGCATACTGTAAAAATAAAGCATTTTTAGAAGGACACTTGATTATCATTGCGACATGTTATGCAGTGTTTTAAATTTTACACGTTATCTGTCACGTGCTTTTTCTCTTTTTGAAGTTAATTTATCACTTTTAATCTTTTTGTTCTTATTAGAGATGTGCCAAGGTAGAGTGCTAACATGAAAACGCAAACTAATTTTCTATCAGGCTGGCTGTGTGAAAAGCCAGACTTAAACCACCCGAGGCATCATGCTTTCTGAAAATCAAGGTATATTGCCACACCAAAAAACTGGCTAATCTTAATAAGCCACTAAATTTCATTCCATAAAATATTGAAGCATAAATACTAGAACATGCCTACACTATTTTATGCTAATTCTAGAAATGGTCTTATTCTCCTCATTGTCCCTAGTTCTTGATCTCTTGCTTTTTTTATACAGTTTTTTGTCTTGTTTACCTTTTCCATCTTCCTGTCTTGCCTTCAGTCTAGTGGGAGCCAACAGAACACTTCTTTCTCATACAGAAAAGCAAGTACCTTTCATCTATTCAAGAGCAAAAATATGAGAGAATTAAGTTATTCCTGTGCTTGAGGACAAGGTTGTTAGGATCAGCTTTGGTCCTTTTGTTTTTCAAGGCCATATACTATTTTTTTCTCCTGCTAGCAGAATAAGGAATGACTCTACCGAAAGATCTGGAGCTATGCTGATGTGAAACTGGGCACAGATTGGCATCAGGGTAATTACCTACTTGCATTTGGGAACTCCAGTTATACTTTAAGCTAAGCATGGTCAGACTCTTGTGTTCTGTAAATGACTGGGTCTGCCAGTTTTGCTTCTTGAAAGGGAATTTAATTTAAGCTCTTGAATAAGATTTGGAAGTACGTGAAATACCCCAACAACATGTCATCACGTGACTTCAGTAGGTATTAATAAAAACTTCAAATCTCAAAGCCAAGAGTTTTTCCAGATCGTTTAGAGTTGTTTCTCTAAATCCATGGAACCAATGTTACTGATTGTTTCAGTCATAATATGGTTACTGTGTTAGTTTAGAAGGCCTTGGTACAGATTATGGTGCGTAGGTGGTTGTGGTGTGAACGCTGTGGTGAGGCCTGCAATCAGAAGAGCTGCTTGTTTGATAGCTCTTGTAGCTTCCAGAATTAGGTGAATCTCATTAGAAGTTAATGATTACTGCAATGGGGGGAGGGAGGGGAAACAAGTAAAGATGAAATTTCAGTGGACTCATTCCCCCTTTGCCAATGGAAGATCTATCTGTCTTCTGTTTTTAACAGATTTGTAGTTCAAACAGCTGCTGCAAACTTAAGTTAGATTTTACTATTTGCTAAACACTGTTTTATGGTGAGTTGTTCAGTTAAACTAGCTCATTTAAGCACATTCAGTGAGAATGTCATTTGGTATCATTGAGCTATTTCAAAAAACTGAAATGCCACTAGATAAAGCTCTATCTATATTTTAAACAAAACTTACAAGGTTGCGGTGATCTGCAATAAAAAGGAGGGTGGCATTGTGATAAAGGCGATAAAATGGGCTTCAGTGGAGCTGGATTCATTTCTGACCTGCAAGAGTTCTTCTGCATGTGTCACCATGACTCAGCTTACCATCTTTAAAATAAAAATAATGCTTTTTGAAGTCTTCATTTAAAGCATGTTATTTTCTACAAGGACAATTTCTCATGAAAATGTACATGTGAATCTGGTGATGTAGATATGTGTATAAAAAACAGGATTTTTGGAGCTTCAATTGTACTGAGAGAAAGATCACTGGTATTCCGTAAATCATTTAGCTGTATGCTAAATAAAACTCAAGGTAATGTAATTTCATTTACACATTCACCCCTGTTTCCATGGAGGGAATGTGAGGCTAAACAGTGTTGTACAAGTGATTCAAAATGGACTAGTTTTAGTGGTTTTAATTCTAAGTAAAGTTTAAATAGACCCATGTTGGAAATACAGCTTATTCCAGCTTTGAGAAAAGCTGTTATGTTAGTAATGTTCTAAATCTTCCTCGTACTCAAGCCAGTGCTTCAGAAACTGGTTAAGGTCTATTTATCCCACATTTGTTGGTCCCTTTTGTTTTAAATGCCTTTAAAGAAGCAAATGTAAAGTTAGTTGTCAGAGCTTATTATGGACTAACGCCAGAAGTGAGATCTTCCTTATTTTGCTAATCAGCTTCCTCCATATCTGCATGCTCATTTTCTGATATCTGATGAGGCGACAAGGTCATTGGACGTACAAGTACTTATTTAAAAACCGACATGAGAGTGAGATAGAGGTTAGTTGGGTCTATCAGAGCTGTCAATCAATTAATGAAAATTATTGAGCAAGGACACCGTGGGGGAAGCGAACAGAAGGAATGAAAATGACCATGGAGATGCAACATAGGGAAAATGACAGAACTGACTAAATGTGCTCACATGAGTACTAAAACCAGACATGCTCACATAGCAAATTAAAGACAGCGCCGGGAGAGAATATATGCCATTATATGGACCGAAAGACTGACAGATTACTTCAGCCTTTTGTCCAAAAGCACACCAAATGTTGCATTTGCTAAGTGAAGAATAAAGTTGAGCAGTCCCCAATGCATTCTGAATGGCTTTTGTTAAGGTTCCACAGACTTGCTGCAAATTTGTAGCATGTGAAAATGGAATGTCTAGGGCTAGGCTAGAGTTTGCTGCTAAGGTCTGGAATTTGAAATTAGTCAAGGGGGTATAGAATAGATTCCTACCTGTAAATAAACTGCAGATATAAATAGCAAAATAGGGCAGCACTGACAGAGCCTCACAAAAGCTCACTTAAAAGCTGCACTATCACTACAGTACATGGTGTACTGGCACAAGACAAGAGTATACTGTTTATCAGTACAAAAAAGAAATAATTTATAACTTGATCCTTGGGGGGAAAATGGAGAAATAAAAAATAGACAAAAAAAAAGAAACAAGAGAGGAGAAAAATTGCCAATATGTTTGTGTGAATGAAAGATAGTGAGGGGAAAAATGAAAAGAGAGCGAAGTCAGAAGCAGGGAGATACTGACACCAAATCTCTGCAAAGCGTTCAAAATTCTCCAGCTGCCACGCTTTTAATTTGCTACCATTCTAATTAAAATGCAAATTAAATTTATAATTAGCATCAGCGCTTTCTAAAGAAACCTCCTTGTGTGCAGCACAAACATATGGGACGATGGTATAGTGTAAAGTTTGTAAAAACAGAAGGAGAGGCACAAATGGAAGGACAGAAACGTTGCAACCAAATAAGTTTCTGAGTAGGAGGGGGTAGGGGAGAAATGAGGAGACAGGGCAGATTTTAAGGGATGGAACTGGGTAAGTGTCCCGGTGTAACAAAGAGATTGCTGAATATGAAAGATCTGTCGGGGAGTTACTTTTTGTTGAATCAGGTGTCAGAGGTCATGCTGCATGTCATTGGTGTTGTATAGAGCATGCCAAAAAGGCATAAAGGGTCACAGCTTCTAATCAAAAAGTCCATGACCAAAAATGAACCGCTGCTTGCTTCCAGATAATTAATTTAAAAATTGATGGGAAACAAAGTACTAAAATCACATCATGATTTGAGCGCATATACCATTTTAAAGCTTGCCACTTCCCATGTGAGACTTGAAACAGAACAGTCAGAGTCAATGACACGGAACTTGCAAAATCTTTGTGCCTTAATTTATCTGTGTAAGTCTGGTGAAATTTCATTGTACGTGAAGCTTTTATTTTCTTAAAATTAATAAATTTGACTTTATAGCTGATTGTGGCTTAAAAGCTAGAAGAGATTAGAAAATACTCAACACTTAGGTGTTGAAACATATTGCTCTGTTTAAACGTGTCAACATCTACTTAACTGAGTTTTAGTGGGAACACCAGTTGTGTTCGTATATATTCACAATTGTCCCTTTAAGATTTGCATGTAAAACTTGCACCACAAATGCCCTTGCAACACCCAATCGAAGAGAAGAAATGCCATCATGTGATATACTAGACATCACCACTGAGACAGTATCCCAAATTAAAACGTTAATTAGAACAAACCATGGCATACATGCTCTATTTTTTATGACTACTATTATTATTCCATTTGCAGAAAGCTTGTGGCTATTTCATGATGCATACAAAATCAGCTGCATTAATCTGATAAATGTTTTTTTTTTTTTTTCAAATTTTTCCTTCATCTCTACTGAGAATGCAGTTGGGTGCTAGTGCTGTCCTGTTTCTATATTCATTGTATATTAAGCAGCTGATGTGGTATTAAAGGTTTGATAAAACTACTAAGGACAAAATTGGTTTCATTATAATAACGTTTGGTTGTAGGGGTGTCTTTGAGTTCTCAGGGGAAGGGAGGGGGATGAAACAAGTCTGGTTTCAAAAGCAGTATTTATTTATTTGTCAACTAAGGATCCTTGCAAAAGCTTGAGTGCTTTTAATATTCTGGGAACTCTGCTTTATCTGTTAGCCAGGCTCTTCATCATATATTTTAAAATTTGAACGTAACAGGGATGAATATTTCATAGCTGGGTGTTAAGCTGTTTCTAAACTGATGTAAAGCAGGATTGTAGGAATATTTTTATAAGTCATAAAGTCAATTAAAAATGATAAGCCTATAATATTGTCATTGTGATAGCACAAAAATTCATTTTGCATATGCTGCCTTGGGCATGCAGACAAATTGTGGCAAAACAAGTTTTGCTGTTGAAACTCACTAGTTTTTAGTTTAGTTTTAAGGAGGAGTGAAGTGCTATGTTCCAGTGCCCGGTCTGGTGCCTGTTGGCCAAGAGAAGTCTGTTGGCATTAGAGAGCTCAGTTGCACTAGCTGTGGCTTAGACTTTTTATCTTTTACTAAAGATCAAAAAACCACACCATTATCCCCTCCTATTTTAATTAATATTTTAAATTGTATCTAACAGTAATTGAACGTGTAATGTCTGTCAAAAGTATGCCTTTGTTCTGCAAGGTAATGTATATCCTGCAAGCAAACATGCAGCAGCTCCGTTCTTTATTCACCATTGGCTCAATTTTCGGAAGTTCTAATCACTTGCAACTCCCACTGACTCTGTTGAAAATCTTATTGATTAGCTCTGAAAATCTGGCTGTGGGTCCCACTGTCCATATGGATGATGTCATTAAATCCTCTTCCATATCGACATATGTCTATCAAAAAAGCTAACGAATTGTGATCAACTGAAATACAGGAGAGGGCACCGTATAAAACAGTGATTAGAAAGAATTCATCATAGTGGTATGAAGTTTCTGGGAGAAAAAGTTATTTTGGACTTTATGGATTACAAAGACTGTATGGAAACTAAAACATGTTCTAAATACTGATTGTCCCACACCTGTTTTTCAGAAGTATACAGCTCTGTGCCACTCTGTGGAACTTGTGTTGCACTACTGTATGAGTGTATCACCACTACTACTAGTCTGCACAGTCTAGAGACTCGCTTTCTTTATGCTGCTCCTGCATGTAGCCCCAATGACTGCAGAACTACTTGGAAAGACAGGTGTTCAGAAAATATTGTAGAATTAGCTAAACGAAACTTGTCTGAGCGTGGGACCTGATGCCAGGGTAGAGAGCACGTCCTCTAACCTACAGTTAAGCAATTATTTGAGAGACTTAACAGCAAAATTTCCTTTTGCTCTGTGATCACTACAGATGGGTAAAAATTTGCATAGAGAAGCTCTCCCGACCTCAGAGGTAAATTGTGGAAATAGCTTTTTTTTTTTTTTTTTACTGTGGACCCAAGTTAAGATAAGTGATATATCCAAGAAACAATGCTTCCGCAGCTCTGCAAAATTGTAAGTTAACAAGATCCTGCACTTTGGAATGAACTTTGGCCTGCATTGTACAACTTTGCAAACATATTGAAAATAACTCATTCATTTTATAGAAACTGACAACATGCAATTATTTGAGGCTTTTTCTAACAGCAAAACACCAGCACCATGATTTAGGAAGTATTGTCTTCACAGAATTTAAGTTCCGGGTATTTGAGAAGGAAGGCAATGAGCCTAAGTCAAGTCTTCTGTTCAACAGACAAAGGGAGGAAACCAAAAAGGCATAAAAGGATTGCTTTGTGTAATTTTTAATTGTTGTCCTTTTCTTATTCAGTAAATGAAGTCACCTTTGTCGTGGTTTCATGAACCGCTGGGTAATCAAAATTATTATGCTGCCACCTGTTGTCCGTTAATTATTCTGAGAAGATACTCATAAATCATAACACTGGACAATAAATCAAACTGTCAGGGCCTGGGTCAAAGGTTATGCATGAAAAGTTACAGGTCACCAACAGGGTGTGAAAGATCAGGGTTGGGGAGCATCACTCATTGTCAAGTAACGTTGGGAGAAGTGCCACCAGAACAAAAGAAAAACTAAAGTACAGAAGAATTCAGGCCCAAAGATAGGCTCCAAGCTCAGGCACAAAAGGAATCAAATTGACATGTCATTACACTGCAGATCTGACAACCAGCAAGATTGTCTAGCAATGCCCTGACTCAAATACTTTTGTCTCAACTGATCCTTGTTGCAAGTCAAGGCTTCTTTTGAAATGTTTCATGTATCTGGGCCAGATTCTGCTCCTCCAGAAGTCAATGAGTGTCTTGCCCTCTGTGTGTTTGGAATTGAAAGGAGTGTTAACTTTTTTGCACTCACTGAAGAGCTTGTGACATTCTGTACTTGCCAGGGCTAAAATTCCTGAGGCTCTTCTCAAGTCTGAGTGATTGGGTAACCAGGGTTTATCTTATTTGGGAAAAATTAGTTCTCTGGCAGAAAAGTAAATCCAGTGTTACAAAAGAGTTCTCGTTCCAACCTGCGGTCAGGTCTCCATACTTCTCTGGGAAGGCATAAGCAGATCTACCTTTCCTGAAGCCAAGAGAGCAGGCTTCATGCTGCTTCAGACCATCACATTCTTGGCAGGAGAAGCAATGCCAGGGTCACCTCTCCTGCTGGATCTGTCCTTATGTCAGGAGAACAGCCTTCTGAGGAAAGATAAAGGAATGCATACCATCTGATGTAGTTTCCCCAAGCTAATTCTTTTCCTCCTGTTCTTCCAGCCCTGTGTATGGGGGAGGCTGTCCCATTCCCCATGATATTGGTAGTATAGATGCATTTCAGATGGAAGCAGCAGAGACTAACCGGTGAGTGAGTGCAGTGGATTTGCTCTGCAACTTCTCGTCACCTGTCTCATCAGGTGTTTTCAATGCCTAGATCCATCAGCCTCACCCTGTGCTTAACCCAGGTGGTAGGGGAAGGCACGTTTCCTCTCTTGGAGCTAAGGTGCAATAGTATTCTTGAAGTTCAGGTCTGCGTTTCCCTAGTTACAGACATGGAAATCGGGTCTTCCTGGAGGGAAATTATCATTGGATGTCTTTGACTTGGATTCTGGAGCAATGGGTGAGTTCAGTCCTTTTTTATATTAAAAATGAGAGGTTTCAGCAAAGGTGCTTTGTATGCTGGCATGCTCTGAAGATGTGTCCAATGGTGTGTGTTTGCTCTTAAAAACTTGAGATTCAGTTAATATCCTTCAACTTATTTATTTGAATCACGTGTATTTAAAATAATTACTTGAAAGCAAATGTTCATTGATAGGAAATCACTGATTTGACTGGAACTTAATCTCTGAGCTCAAAACCGGATGAATCTTTTTCTTGTCATTCTGGAGAGGTCACTGAAGATTTGAGACAGGTCTTGCCTAAATAGAGAAAAACTTGCTTGTAAATTAGAAGCAACTGAGGTTTTGATTAGATCTGTTCATTTCCCTTTGGTACTAGTTCCTGAACATTTACATAAGTGGAGTTCAAAGAAATGGCCACAAGCAGTGTTTTTTTTTTTTTTTTTTTTTTTTTTTTTAAGACTTTTAGAAGGTTGCAGAATTCACTGATGATGAATAAATTTACAGTGTACAACTTTAGAACTATTAAAATCACTTGGGGCTTTGCCTTTGTTTCACTGAATTTTTATTTGTGGGAAAGTAAATTAATATTTTTAAATTTTATAAAGAGCAACATTTTTTTCCCCTTCTGAAACACAGAAAAAGCTTGAGAAATCATGAAGTCCTCTGGAAATGTGGCTGTATCCTTATTGGATGCACTGGTGGCAGATAGTATTAAAAACTCTGAAATTAAATTTTATCTGCTATGTCTTCAGAGAAACAAAGACTTGTGACTTAACAGTAAATATCACAGCTCTAGTACTAACATTTTATTGCTCAGTACCTGCCATGGATTCTTTGAGAAAAAACTAATGCAGTCTATCAACCAGCAAATTTATTTGAAGATCTGTAATTAGAGTGAATTCTTAAAACCTGTGATAAGTTCATGGATGTTCCCCCAAAAGGAGAAACTTTACAGTGCTCACCATGTTTGTTAGAAGTTTTATTAGTCGAATATCTTGAAAATCCAAGAACTGTATCTATGGGGACAACCCAACATGTCAGCTGTGAGCCTGGGGCAGCACATTGGTTGCTAAACTCTTAAAGCTTTCTTACCTTTCTTCACTATCATACTTGATCTCCTAGTAATCTCATGTGAATAAAATGAGGGTCTGCCTGCAGAGGTTTTGTTTTTGCAAGCCTTGTTGTTGTAACACCATGAAGAATAACTGCTAAGTAATCTTTCTATCTTCTAATGAGTGGAAACAACACTGAAATGTTAGGTGATTCTTCTTATTTTATCACTTTGGCAGGATCCTGAATATCATTTGATGAAATTTAATATGCATGTTAGATGTTCGTGCAGTGCAGGAAAACAGCCAGTGAATAACTTAGCATTTGTAGGAACTCAGGCTCTCTGCTGCTAGGCAGAAATCTGCAGACTGACTTCCAGCCAGAGATATAGGAGGAGAGAGCTCCTTCTGTGGAGGAGCTGGAAGAGGCCAGACCAGACTCTAAACTGTGAGCAATGCATCGGGCACACAGATGCACCGTACCTTAGGGCTCTGTTGAAAGCATCCCAGTGGTGCCTCTTGGCCTGTGAACCTTTCCACACTTGGATTTCCCAGGGTGCATGGGACCACAAACCAAACCTTAAAATTATTATTCCGTATCTTTTGGTTTTGAGCAATTATCATATGAATGTGTGAACTCCATGCACAGAATGAGATGCTGAGTGAAGGTCCTTGGCCATCAAAATAGCTGTCAACTTTCTATTCCAAAAATGAGGTTTCACTTCTTGCATTTAGCTTTCTTGTTATTCATATAGGTAATTATTTTCTTTTTTATTAGCTTGCATTGGTACTAATGAGCAGTGTGGACACCTACTATATTTTCATTTCACATAAAAGCAATTTCGGGCAACTCGGTGAAGGTCAATGAATAGTACCCAGTACCTGGATATGAAGCACTTAAGGACATGAGTAACTCGACCCCAGAACTTTTTGCAGAATCTGGCTCTAAGTGCTCAAGCAGTGTTCCTGTGGTACTTTGTCAGAAAAAGGCAACTGTACTTTGGAATAGTTGCATCATTTTTTTGGGGTGATATTTGTAATCAAAAGGGTTTGAAATTAAAACTTTGCAAAAGTTGTTAGTAAAATGACATTTAATTTTGATAGAGAGGCAATGAGGCAGAACATTTTGCATGTTTGCAAAATAAGTTTCATTTTGATGCGTTTGGCATTACTGATTATATTAATTAACTTAACAGTAAGTGTGAAGATTATTTATGATGCATTAAAAATGATTGGATCTTAATTGCTTCCCTGTAAGAACAAGGAATTTGAATTTCTGGTTGTAGACAACTCCACTGTTAGACTTCTCAGTGACTATTTTTAACTGATGTCCTCTAAAAGCAAAGTAATTGGAATAAAACTAACCCAGACTACTGAAATTGGTAACTGGATTGGTATCATTAGCTGAAACTTCTCAAGCACAATGTGGTTTGTTCTGCTAAGTTTGTTACTTCATCAAGACCCCCATTTTTAAAGATCACATTTGATACCCAGAATTGAGTAGGGAAGAGCTTGCAGTCAGACTCAAGAAATGGGTTCCTTCCCAGAGATCAGTTACTTCATGTGAGTGCCCCACTGTGTTACTAGCAATATCAGTTGTTGGAAATTTTGATTCTGCACCCAAATGTTAAAGACCTCCCTTACTTTAATAGTATGTTTATCTTTATATAGTAAACTTTGTGTAAGATGCAGCTTTTTTGATGTTCTGTTGTACTGTCTGTTACATCAAGGTGAAGGTATTCCCTTTTAACACATTGAAAAAGGACTGAGATTTAGTTAACTTAGTTTTCAGCTACCTTGATCAAAACTTAGTTCTGTGCCTAGCATGAAGCAGATGCTACCGTAGACCTAAAGTGAGAAAGATCTATATCCTAAGCAATGGCTTGACAAACAGGGGTGTTTCAGATTATAATTATTATAACCACAAAAAGCAGGGTTGTTGATACCTTTTTATCCTTAATATATTTTAAATTGTTTAGTTGATAGCATACTTGGTATGAGAGCATGTGTAATATCTGTTTGATAAGTGTCTTCTCACACCCTGAGGTCTTTTATAGGCAATTTGCATTCTACAATGAGAGAAATCAGCTGGAGAGGGTTTATTGTTTTGTATAATAGAAAGGAGTGTGAAAACATTCCAACCTTGCAGATGGTGTTGCTCGTTAGCCCTGAACATACACACATAGAAATATTGTTTCACTTTAAAAAATGGGGCCTCCTTCACACAATATATTTATGGAGGGGAATTCATAATTTGGTTGTAGTGTAATCATTAGTCCTTCTTGAAAGGAAGACTAATGGGATAAAGTCCTGCTTTGAGCTTCAGTATGCTGGCTGGTTTAGAGATGACATGAAGGAAATGCTTCCTATCTTTGCTGTTGTCTGAATACAGAGCCCTAGATTTGCTTTTTTACAAAAAGATTTTTGTAAACCTCAACCTTTTCCCATAACAGCAACAAAATCTGTTTTGATAAAAACTTTGAACATATAGACAAAGGTAGGCTGATGCATGTGTTGGTCTGAAATCTGACAAGTTTCACGTGTCAAAAACTGAAGATGCTGAATGATGAGTGTGGTGTGAGAGTGAGTCAAAGACCCTATGAATTTGTTCTATTATATAATATACAAGGTTTGTATATTATATGTATGTATGTTATATATACAAGGTTTGTGAGGTGGAAGAGTTCTCTATGCCTTTGGATTAGGTCTGAAAAATTGTACTTTGCTTAAGTCAGAAGCTGAATTGAAACTTTAATTACTCCGATGCAGCAGCCAGCAAGAACACAGAAATAGCTTAGCTTTATTGATGGGAGGACACAGTGTTAAGGTGATTTTGAACACATGAAAAGTATTCAGAATGATACAAAATCAAAATTAAAACTCTGTTCTCATGCCTGAAGGGGAAAAAAAAAGTTAAGAACCTCCTAACTGTTAATGCTGCAGTGGGTACTGGAGGTATTTCACCAGGAAGTTCTAGTTGATTACAACTACTCTGGTGCTGCAGGAGGCTGCACACAAAGGTGACTCTTACTTTCTGGTGCTCTCCGTTTTGAACGGCACTATAAATTTTGTAAGACCATTTCCTTTCTGGTACTATGCCAATGCCTGTGACTTTTTTGCCCAAAATAGTTGCTATTCCCAGAAGCTGTACATCGCAAAACAATCAGTTGCATAAAATAACAGAAATGAAGGATGTTTGATTAAATTAGTCCTAGTTAAGCAATTGTTGTTGTATTGTTATGATAATTGAGAATATTCAGTTCCTAACCTGGGTTCACAGTGCTGTCGTTTGCAAATCTGGTCCCAAGTCTGCACTCAGAAAGTGTTGAGGGGAATCTCACCGGGACTGAGGATGGCCATAATCTCTTCACGTTTGCTGTATCTCTGACCCTTTCTCCTTCTTCAGTGAAAAGGAGCGTTCACAGATGCATGTGTCTATAAATTCCATACTGAGTAATTGGAGGTGGACAGATATGGTAGGAATAAGCATAATAAAAGAACTGAGAGAAAGAATCTTCCTTTCTTCATAGCCCTATAGGTCTTCAGTGTGCTCTGTTGAATATCACCTACTTGTCAAAACCTGCCATAACACAAGGAATTAAAAGCAATCAGTCTTGCAATACATGCAAATTGGAATGAAATACAGATTTCTAAACTAGGTAAATAAAGGGAAGATTCATCCAAATGGTGGTGCCCTTCTTAAAGTTAGACACAGAAAAAATATTACAGAATTACAGTTACTCAATATCAATTGCATTATAACATTGCATGAAATATAGGCTTATTTTGAAAACTGTAGCAAGAACCATAAATGACTCTGATGCTTAACAGAATTGTGCATATAGTTATCTAACTTATTTTTTTATATATATAAAACTGCATTTCATAGGTGGTGTTGTGAATTGTTTATGTCAATTAAGTACAGCTCATTAAGAGACTGGAGTGTAGTGTATCAAGCACTTGCACTGTAAAAATAATAAGAAAAAAAAAATGCTGCTCATGTGAGAGGTTTTTGGCCTTTGATTATACCTATCAAACCATATGCTTTCTTTTTTCTTACACTTTGCATGATGCCGATAGCTTTATGCAAGGCAGTTCCGCTCCTTTCTAATGTCCAGCTTTTAATATTTTGGAATCACTTTCTATAGTGGCAGTGTCCTTTCCCCAGCTTATCTATATTTTTATTTAGTTTCATCTATGGGCAAATCTCTTCTGGACTGCTTTTACTGGCTATTGAAGTTCCTTTTTTTTTTTTTTTTTAATTCACTGAAGATTTTACATATTAAGTCAGCATTAGCCTACTGCTACTTCAGAAATAAGCCTGCAGTTCCAAAAGCCTCTATATAACTTAATTTCTGCTCCGTCTTTTGGCACTCTGAATGAGAGCACCGTCAGCAAATCTGGTGAAGTGCGTACTAAATACTCGCAGAACCCCACAGAAAGACTCAAAGTAGGGGCTAAGGTGTGACACTGCAGTATGGGAGAAATTGCTCCATCATGTAGTACTGTGTGAATGGTGTGGTGATTTTTCCTATAAATATCTGGATTACTTCACTGGTGGAAGCAGGAGATGGAGCTAGATAGGCTTACAGCTGTTCCAATTGCATATTCCTATAGAAAAGTCGCTCTGCTTAATAACCTCCAATGGCCAGTGGTTCATCAAGGTATTGATTTTAAAGCTTTATAGATTGTTTATAAAACACTGCACAGCCACTTTCCAAGCTATTTAAGTGATTTGTTTGTCCCATATATTTTACAGTGACGAGACTATTGAAAATCCCTGTGCAGATTCACTCAGACCATTACACATTATTAGTTTTCTCTTGCAGAATTTCCCCTCCTCCAGGGATTCTGAATGTGAAACACCTTGCTATTGCAAGGTCTTGTACGGGGTGTTTGTTTTATATATGCTCATAACAGGGTAATTATATTGCTACCTGAAACACTTTGGCATGCATGCAAGGAGAGGGGTCTATGTAATAGTGATTGATAGTTTCAGTTTAAAAATAGTTATGGTGCATCAAAATTATAGTAATGTTTATTACTTTCTACACGGCTACAGGCATTGAGAATACAGTCCAGGCTCCAGAGCTATCATAAGTCTTCAGATTGCAGCAAGCACAGTGGGTGATCTTCTCCTTGTGTTTCTCTTTCCACCTGTTTTTACCAGGTGGACTGCCCACTTTAGCAGCCAGCTTATTCTTTGCTTTTAATAGCAAGCAGCTAATTACAAACAAAAATCAAGGAGGAAAGTCTCCAAAGTTCATTCTAAAAATATATGTATAGGGATTTTAAAGCTTCCTAGATCTCAGTGTTCAAAACCTTTAGGGAGACTTGAAAGCTCACATCAGGATTGCCTCCCACCCTGAAATGCTGGCATAAAAAGCAGGACAAACTTAGTTTTATGCAGTTGGTTTGGGCATTTTGTTTTAGGATTGTTTTTAGCTTTTTGATACATTTGGGTCACACTTCTTTATTTTTTAATTCTGAATGAAAGCCAATATACCACTGTGTCCAGATGATTAAAAGTTTCAGAATTTGTGCTGCTGGGTGCATGCATGTCTACATCCCAGAACTGCAGACCTTGCTATGTATAATGAATTAAGCTAATGAACCCAGCTGATGACTGACTGTGTCAAAAATGACATCAGATATTGAGGCAAATGAAAGATGCTCTTTTTGCAGTAAATACGTAAATTCTCATCCAAAAGTAATCCTCTTCTGTCACTGTTACGTTTAGATTTCATGCTATAATATTGATCTTAATAGGGTCCCAAAGGAATGGGTTAAAAAAGCTGATTTTTATTTTGTACTGTGCTCTTTCAAATTCCCATTACGATATAAACCAATACTGCCCCTAAAATTCTGAGGGATAAATATTGTCCAGTGAAAACAGAATAAATTGTTTGCAAACTTTCAGTGACTACTGTGATATATATAGTACTCTATAATACTTACACATTCCACAGTCCTAGCTATCTGCAGGTTAGACCTAAGGGATACACTTCAGAAAAGTTACATAAACAACTCTGAACCCTCAGCTGAGAAAATGTATACTTTGAACATGTTGAAACTATCCATATTAAGTCAGTTTAGCACTTTGATTAAAGAGTTTAATCAATCACCATCCTAAGCTGTTTATTAATCACTTTATCAAGCAGTTGATGCATTGCTGGTTTTAATAGAATCCATTTATTTTGATTTCTACCTACTTCATCTTTCCAAAGGGCTTTCTGAATCAGCTGTGATAAAAAAGCAAAAAAAAAAAAAAAAGCAAAAAAAAAAAAAAAAGCGTGGTTGCATCTAAACACTGGAAGGTAAGAGCCCAGACCTCCCTTGCACATACTTCATTATCAACATTCTACACTGACTTAACCAATTTATTAAGGGTAGAAGGAAAAAAGAAAAAGAAAAAAAGGCAAAAAAACCTGCTTGGAGTGAGTCTTCTGGTGAACCACACGGTTTAGCTCAGATAAACAGAGGCCATTCGTTTGCTTTCACACCTGACAACCTCATGATATACGATCCTAATAAGATTAATCTCCTACCTCCCCCCCCATACCAACACTTTTGTTTTGTTTAGTGGCCTGACTTCATAATCTTCTCTCATTCCCCTCATTGGGTACTTTTAATGCCTTTGGTTTCGGTTGGTGGTTAGAAGTAAAACAAACAAACAATCAATCCCCCACCCCACTTACAAGGACTTTCTCATTCCAAGGGAACAAGCTTAATATAAAGAGATACAGAGTGAGCACGGGAATATTTGTTACAAAGTGGAGCGTGCATAGAACAAATTCCTCTTTTATGCAATTTGCCTTGAAAAGCATTAAGCATGTGGATAATCCGTATCATCAAATACATACTTGGTAAATTGTGCAGAGGGGAAACAAATAAACCCTGAACAAACAAAAGCACCGAATGAGAAATCTGCAACTTGGGTCACAGCTGACTTCTATTTCACTGCCTTTCATGAGGTTTCACTGTAACTCTCTTGCTTTATACGATCTCCGAACTTTAGAAATCTAGGGGGAAGTAATTGAACAGCTTTGCCCAGCTTGCTTTCAGTACAATGCATTAATGTGTGGCTTTGCAATATGACAAACTTTCTATTTCGAGCATGTTCTAGTTTTATCAGCAATATGCTTCATGCTATATTACCAAAAACAAAAGATTATTTTTGTCCTTTTTAAAAGTTTGTCGAATAAAAGTGAATGGGGGTCTTTAGAAATATGAAGTCTTTGGCAGGAATGTGAAAGTACACATCTAGTTTAAAATTCCACTGTGTTATTTATCTCCCATACTCAATCAGATGATACAGCAGGACAATCCTGAAGTCCAAAATCTTGTAATGAATTTTATCATTTTAAATTCCAATGAAGATTGCCAGGCATTGATTATTTTTAATATGGGCTTAATTATATCAAATGAAGGGTATGTATTCGTTCTGTGTTGAGACCAAGTCTCCCTTTTCTAATTAATCTGATAATATGTATTTCATGTGTTTACACTGCAGGCTGTTACTCTTCTAGTTGTACATTACAGGATCTTATAGAACCTCTTGTAAAAGCAGATCTGCTTTGCAAAGTGTCTGCTGCAGAAAAGCTAGTCTTGGTCCCACTGAAGTCAATGGGAGCATCGCAATCCCCAGACGGTGGTTGAGGAACTGTCACTGCCTTGCAGGTAAACAGGCACTGATGAGATTCTTCAACAAAGCTTTGTTTCGTGAATAAGAGTATCTAATTTTAGAGGCTGCCATTAACTCTAAGGTACCAGTGATGTGCTTGAAGTGACCTGCAGAGATATCAAAACAGTGACTTGTGGCGGCATTAAATCTCTGTGCTGGTGCGTGTACCGGGTTAGAGCTCAGTTCTCACACAGGATCCAGCTGGCTATCAAGCGAGACAGCACGGTCACCGAGCTGCCTTGCAGTAGTTCCAGAAATATTAATTACGGCTGTAAACAGCGCTGCAAAATTAGGGATATTGTGGCCTCCCTGGGCATTGGATCGGCAGCCCAGCTGTGAAAACCACTTCCAGTCAGCTATCAATTGAGATGGAATGGCCATACAGCTGAATTGCAGTGATTCCAAAAATGTTAATTAAGAATGGGCCGCTGCTGTGAGGCGGCAGCTTTGTAGCCCTTTTGAAGCTGTACCGCAGTTATAAGCGCTGCGGCATTGTACTGGTGAAACTAGTAGGCATCTGCCTAGCATCACCCACAAAAATCTACTGCTAATGAGCTGAAATCAGGAGATCTTCAGGGCCTAAACTGGTAATTCAGATGTCAATCCCAGTGCCATCAGTTCCTCTTTTTCCATGGTAATACTGTGCAACTTCACGTGACTTCTACTTTGAGAAAATGGGGTGTTGCTTAAGGACCAAGCTGAAGCATCGGGACTTTATCCTGGTTTTACTTTCCATTATGAATCCCCAGTTCTTTGGTCTGCTGATAACACCTCATGGCAGTAACTGTATTCTGTTACAGCACCACAGTGATGGCATTGGGGTCCAGAAGAGTATCACTGTTGTCAGAACCTTTTCATTAAGAGAAAATACTTCAGCAGTACTATCTGCCTGGGCTGCTATTCCGTTCTCGAGCAAAGGAGAGCTTTTTATTAATTTTTGAAATAGAGGCCACTTAATAGACTTGAACATGTTTTTTGTTATTTATAATGGTTAGCATAGGAAATGTATTTGTAAACAAATATGTTTAAATATACTCTTACAAATCTTTGGATAATTTATTAATGAATTTGTTGAAGTACAGATGAGACTTTCATGTGTGAAATATGACCAGCCAAGCACTGTAACCACTCTCTGAAAATACTTCAAGTCATGAATTTAGCCTAATCCATTTGAGGATGTGTTAAATCCTATTTATGGAGAGATAGCATGATCTAATGAGAGGGGGGCAAAAAAAAATCTGAAGTAAAAGTTTCATTCTGTTCATGCTTTGCTTTCTTCCTCTTCTCTGCCTTTAGAGAAGTAATGTCACAACTCCTTGCCTTTCTTCCTGTCTGCCATTTCTATCTAGGCATGGTTATTTCACAGCAAGGAATTTCTCTTTATGTATTCGTTAATTTATTGACATGATCCTGTCAAAATTGTGGCGAAGGTAAGATTAAATTTTATATGCTGAGCACTGACATTGTGCTCTGTATCAGCTCATCCCTTAAACATTCAAGTGTTTAAGTTTAGTGTGGTGATAGTACTGGCCGTCATACGTGTGGTATTTTCTAACTTTATAAGTTTGGCTCCAAAATATTAGCATAAATATTTGAGTTTCAGTAAGAGTCAAAATAAAATCAAGAAGGCTAAATAGTCACAGAGATCCTTGGACAAAAAAGTACGTGTTTTTTTTTTCCACCACTTGTTCTGACCAGAAAAGAGTATGTCAACGAACCTTTGGGGAATGTCCTGAAATGAGATTTTCCTGAAAAATTGCCGATAGTTCCATTTGAATGCAGCCAGAATGAGCCAGTTGTAAGATCTCTGGGGTGGTGTAGGATTACGGCTTTTTTTGTTTTGTTTTGACCTTTTCACTTTTGGACGGGCTGTACGTAAATTCTTTGCACAAGTCTAACAGGGTTTATATGCAACAGATGGTAAGAACAGAAATAACTGCTCAGTAGTAGGTTTTAAACTGGTACTTAGGTGGGTTTATAGAAGATAGTGGTGAAACAATAGGATAATTTTACTTAATGAGATAATTTTTAGAAGGAAGGAGTAAGTTATTTGGAGGTTAATTGTAGAAAAAGCTACCATCATCAGCTGATCTGTGGTAGCTAAGCATGTGGCAGACTGGTAGTCTGGGGTGAATGCTGAATATTTAAAGCAGTTTAGGCCATGCTTCTTCAAATCAAGCCAGCTGGAATATATTTGTATTTGCCTGGACCTTGAAGACTGCGTGGAAAGTTGCCACAGGTGAGACGTAGTGACATGTGCTGGTGCACCTGTCCTTCGGGGTGGGGCTTGTGCACCTGAACCCTCAGCTGAAATTTGGGGCTGTGCTATGGGAGAAAACAAAGCTGTAACAAAATAACCCTATTTTCAGTTCAAGAAAAAAAAAAAAAAAAAAAAGCTCTGAGAAGGAAAACCATACAAGCAAGAAATCTCTCTCATCTTAATTTTCTTTCAATGATAAAGAAAAAAATGGCATTAGTAACTAATTTGGAAGTTGTGCAGTGGATTGTTTAGTAGCATCAAGTTTTCAGTAGTTCCACTGATTTTTGTATTAATGCATGAAAAGTTAGGAGCATGTGGCTGTCTTGTACTTCTGGAGGGTGACGGAAAAGCCTAAGCTATGGCAGATAACAAGTTTTCTGCAAGGAACTTATATGGAAGTAAAAGTTTCAGGGAGGACAGTACAAGTTTCCAGGTGAAATTTCAGTGAGTACACTGGACATAAAATGTCCTGAAGGGAAGCACGTTTACTAGCTCTGTTAAAAGCCTTTTAACATAGGGCAAAGTATTTAGCATTTGGTTGTCTGGCCACTGTGGCTGTCTTAGCCAAGGAGAAGCTATTCCTAGAGCTGCTGATGGTGTTAGTCACTGTAGATTTATAGAAACAGCTATTCATTCTTTAAAAAATTCTTTCAAAAGATAGTTGATGTGGTAAGCAGTAATAGACAACCTTGAATATGGCTTTTTACCTGTGTGGATGCCATTGCACATTCAAATTCTCTGTTGTGCTTTGCTCCAAATAGAGCCTTACACAAATCACGGCTGCATACCTTCTCTTCCAAAGAGAAATGACAGCTTGTGGATATAATGGTACAGATAATTGTCTTCTTAAATACCAGCATGTTTTGAAATGACTCTCAGCTTACAAAGAAGTTTCAGTATGGAGAGTATTTTTCAGTGCTAACTACTGCTCATAATTATTCAATTCATTGCTAATTATTGGCTGTATTGTTATTAGTGATTGCTTGTAATTACTGCATTAGATAGCATCAGTGAGAAAACAATGTATATTAAAAAGTTTACCACTCTTAAAAAGTAACTTGTTTGGCCTAAAGTGGGTTGAGTTCTATTGATTTTTTTTTTTTTATTAATAACTGGAAAAGTTGGTGGGGGCAAATAATAGTTCTTGACTTGAACTAGTAGAAAAGTAATTTTGATTATTATTTTCCCTTTTTATAATCATCTAAATTTTAAAATTCTTTGATATACATACTCAAAAAACCCTGATATAACTAATAAAGAAAACGATCGTGGCAATTTCGAAATGGGAGGGGAAAAAGGACCAATTTCACAGAAACTCCACCTACACGGTTTTCTCAGCAGGGCACTACAACAGTCTTAACAAGTAAAGTGCAAAATGGAAACATGACATCATTAAAATAGTCTAATTAGCTTGTAATTTGTTCCAGAAAGGTATCTGGTTACCAACTAATTGATGTAAACTGATTAACCCTTTCTCCAACATCCCATTCACCAATTTTTTTCTTTCCATAGAATATGGTAAGGGTCAAGACTCTGTTGTGCTACACACTGTGCAAACACAAATCAAAAAGACAATCCATACCCCAAAGAGCTTACAACTTAACGTATTGCTGGGGAGGTGATACCTGCGCATACAAAAAGACTTGAGAATGAATGGCTTCATACCAGTTAGCATTTTCGGCAGAGGTCTTACCCTAGCAGCAGTTGGACAGTTCTGTCTTTCCAGACATCAAAAAAATAAATAAAAAAATTGAAGACATGTAACAAGGTGTCTCCATACATGTGTAACAGTGGAAAGGTACTTATTTGAAAAAGGTAACAGGTGTGGAGTGGAATCTGGTGTTACTGGCTCCTTGGAGATGAGGCTCATCATCCTTGCAAAGAGTTGATTGGTAGCATGGGTGTGATCTCTGAAGGGCCTTGAAGCGAAGACAAGTAGCTTATGTTTGATGCAGTTTGACAGGGGAGGGCAGCAGAGGGATGTAAAGAGAGAGGTGATATGGCCAAAGCAATGGGCCAGGAAAAGGGATCTTTATGGAAATATTCTGAAAATGAGTGGTTGCATTTGTCAAAGCTGGGAAGAAAGGTGTTTCCTTACTGATGATGCAAGGTGATGATGCTTTTAGCCAGAATAGACAAGGCTGTGTTTTTAAGAAGCACTTGGGACAAGGTCCTCTTCAAAGGTAGAGGCTGGGTTATACGTCTGAGGAATAGACAAGAGAGCAGTCCTCTTCATGGTGACTGAAAGAGGTAGTGTTGGGAGAGCAGAGGACACTTGGTGTTGTTTGTTACACTGAGCCTCAGCTGGCTCCCAGACCTGTGAGGTGCTGAGCCCAGGGTTGACTTGGATAGGAGGCACATCAGGAGTAAATGTAGAACTGCATGTCATCGGTGTACAGACGGGAATCAAGTTTCTCAGCTGAGATGAGGGTTGGAGGGAGAAAAATGGGTCCAACTGAGATGACTCAACAGAAAGGTGAGTGGTGTTGAGATCTTCTAGAAGGTGAGGGGACAGCATGGTAGCTCAGTATCATGAGAAACAACAGCAGACTTTAACGAAGGACATCATGGGAAATTGTGTCAAAAGGACTTTGGCATAACGAGAAAGGTATTGTTGGAGCTTCGACTAAGAAGAGGTCACCAGAGGCTCCGGTGAGAACTGTGTCAATTGACAGTAACGGGCAGAAATTAGATTAGGAACAGTTTAGGACAAAATGGAAGGAGAAGAACTGACAGCAGCTATAAACAGCTTGTACAATGAAAATGAGAGAAAGCAGCGATTGGAGAGACAGGAGTGGGCTAAAGTGTGTATGTTTTCACTTTTAGATGAGAGACACTACAGCATGCCCATATTGCGATGGGAAGAAATGGGAAGATTAAGAGCGGTAGAAAGTCTGACAACTCTGATGGAGTTTCACAGAGTTTAATCTGATAGGGGGAACTCAGCGCAGCTTCAATATATCTGGCCCTTACATTAAAATAGCTGCAGGCAGCACATGCTTTTCTGTGTGATTTAGAATGTACTAAGTGTTGTACAAAGCAATAACTGTAAGATTCATGTGTCCTGTTATTTTCTCCTGGTTATACTGTAAGCAAGCAGGGCCTACGTATGGTACACCTTGGTAGTACAAGAGTAAATCCTCTCCCTTTCATCCAAATTAACACTGAATCAGTTGCTTATATGAGTGGTCATTAGGTGCCATACAGATATCATTTTGGCATTTCTTTCTACAAACACCTAAAAAAAAAATACATTTTGAGTTTTTTTCTGTAAATGAGCTTCTGTGGAGAAAGCTCCCTGTGACAAAATAAAACGCCATACTTTTACAATAACAAAAAGTTTATTTAAACATCTCAGTTCAGCTGCTTCCACGACGGAAGTGCTGAAACATTTTCCCTCCCTTTTCTGCTTTTCATCATACTTTGAATTTTAAAAGTTTTCTTTGATTTCTCCCTTACTATTTTTTCCCAAACACAGATTTAAAATGAAACATTTTGACTTCTTGGAGTTTTATCTCCTTATGCGTTTATTTTTTCTGACTAGCTCTCCGTGTTACCTGCATGCATTTTGGGTTTCCAAAGTTTGAATGGTGATGCACAAAACAACAGCCAGGGGATCTAGATTCATCTCCATGAGCCAGAGGTTACGTGCATAAATTCATGTCCATCACTCTGTGAATAAATGCTTTTGTTTATGCAACAGTCTGTGCAACCAGAACACACTTGCAGCTGAGCACCAGTTGGTTTGCAGCTTTCTGTGCCATTCTCACTTCTGGGTGGGGTGAGTGTGCTGAACCCCCCAGCTGCTAAAACCAGCCCAGTCCACTGAGAAGCACAGCCCCTTGTGTGCATACCTCTCGAGCACTATTCCTTGGTCTTGTGAGTGACAAAAGGCAGGGAGACTTCTGATGAAACCAATGGAAAGATTTGCATTGACGTCTCGATGGCACCGTTCCTAAACTTGAGAGGTTTCTGCACATATGTTTTCAACATGGGCATGCATGCATACATGGAGGTTTCTCTGTTTTTTGGTTAGAATTTGGCATGTTTTCTTGCAGGCAAAAATGGAATTTCTGTCATGATGAGTGAAGGAAAGAATGGCAAGAGGTGTGATCTGCCTTCTCTTTGTGCTGACTTCACTGGGGCTCAGTCCACTGATTGAGTGGATGGGGCTTCATCTATTGATTGTGGATGAATTGGTGTTGCTTCTGATTTACAGAAATACAAGTGAGAAGAGAGTCATTTTAGAGGGGAGAATATAGTTCTTACTTTGTAGAGTAAGCACTGTTTTGGTGGAATTTTTTTTTAATCCAGAGCTGCTTTTTTTTCTACTTTAAGCGGTGGGGAGACACCGTTGAGCAGCCACCTAGGGAGGTCTGCAGATTGAGAGGCAGGAAGCGGCTTCTTGTGGGGGTCGAAGACATGCATCTGGTTTCCCCCCCCAGTCTTGCCTTCCTTGCCAAAACACAAAAGGCCATAACCGAGCCCATCTCCTGGTGCTATGTTGATGAAATATTTGCACACCTGTGCTATTTCATGTCCCTCCCCGTGCTCCCAACTGATGCATGTGGCTCACCATGTTTGAAATGAAATGTCCTCAGACAATCCTAATCATATTGTCAGTCAGATAGTCATCTTCTGAAAGGGGATCCTTCACCTTTAAGAATGCACGTACAATAGTGATATGTAAGCAGCTCAAAGACTCAATACCCCTTTTTTCTGCAAAGCAAGGCTGGGTTAGGAAAAAATCAATATGTTAGAAGTAAAGGTCATACAAGGAAAAGTGACATGAAACAGTCTTCATGAAGGATATTGTTCCCTTAGTTCTGTTTGAAGTTTTCTTTACCCTTGTGCTAGCCTTCGAACAAATATATTTTGTCCTAGAATAGAAACATACTTTTCCTCACCTTTAAAAATCTGTATTTTAAATATTTGTCTATTAGGGCACGTTCATGTTTTAGTTGTTTTGTTTTTGTCCTACGGGTGAAGTAATCCTCGGGGAAAGGAATATTGTGTGTATGCCATCCCAGTGCATTCCCTGGTCAGGGTTCCTTTAGAAATGGAAGTATATAATGCACACAAATGTATTTGCCTATCTTTTTAACAGTTCTCAATTTACTTTTCAAGTGGGCCAGATGCACTACTATAGCTCTTAAAAGGGTCAGGAACATCTCCTTATTTCCCCACACTCTGTACTTATTGCTTGGGTATAGTTTTAAAGTAGTCCATGAACCCTTTTCACTCTTGCAACACATTTACCCACAATTAACAATCAAACCATCCTTACTTCATTCAGGCTCCCATTCTCTCCCTGCCTCATTTTCCCTGCCTCTCTCTTGATCTGCCATTGTGCCGAAAGCTGTTTGTGCCATCGCAATCTGCCCTCCTTACCAGCCACACAAGGATGGGGAGGGGGGAGAGAAAAAGCACACAGCATTCAGGCGCTGAATAGCAAATTGCTCTTGAGTGTCCTTGCTTCCCCCATCTCTCCCCCTTCCCTCAGAAGGACAAGGGGGCCCCTGAAAGCAACTATACATTTTGCTTAGTGCTCTTGAAAACAAGCGTTTCACACCTGAAGCCTTTCACGGCAGCCCAGAAGCACCCCTTCAAACCACTTAATTGCCAATTGCTTCTGAGCTTGTTGTAAAAGTCCATTATGTCAGCCAGCTCTATGGCCAGTGACAAAGTATGGGAAATGAAAGAGTCCTCCTTGCAGGGCCAATGCAGCCTTAAAAATCCCCAGTTCATTGGTTTGCTTGCTGTTAACAGGCAGTTACTGGCCACAGTCAACGGTATGCCAAAACCTCTATCTTGTGTTGATATTGTTTTGTTAAATGGAGGATGCTGCTTTCCTTATGTTCTTTCACATGTGACTGTGTACAAATGTATAAGCAAATTTTGAATGTGGCTGGGGAAAATATCTTCACACAGACCTCATCCGTACATGTGGACCTCAGATTGTATCATTGCCACTATTGTTCTGCTTAGGCATTTTTTTTTTACTAGGTGAAGAAATAATAATAATAAAAAAAAAAAAAAGTGATGTGATATTTTCAAGGTTGAAAAAGGGAAAATCATGTAGAAGAGAAGTGAAATAACAAAGTCATAGCCGGAATGAACCTCAGTTGTGAAGAATCATTTTGAAACTATACATGCCTTCCTTGTGACTAAGCAACTGGGTTGCTTAGCCTGTGAACCGAGCTTAAAGCATATACGTGTAACTTTATATAGCAAGGCACGTGCTACAAACATTCCTCATTTCTATTTGAGTATTTTAATTCATTGTTTTTATGATCCAGTTTGACCTTGATGTATCTCAGCTGAAAACCTCCCTCTCGTTTTCAAGAGTTCATAATGCTGGGCCCTCAAGGTTGTACTCCTACCAGGGAGATGTTCCACTGAACTGGTTTACGTAATTGTGAAAGAAATTCAAGCTAATGCTTGAGAATATTTGCAAAAAAAAAAGTTGGTTTATACAAAAACATTGTGTGCATAGTATAAAACCTGATTCTAAAAGCATCTCTCTGACCTATGATGGAATAGGAACAGCGTCATATGACATTGTGTCAAATCATGAATATACAATGCAACTCACACTCGGACTATTAAATATAGCTAACTGATTACTAAGGAGATGCAGATCAGAAGAAATCGTTTCATTTTTTGAATAACAAGTTCAAGAAAATTGCTCTTTGCATAAAGACAATTCATGGGTCAAAAAAGGGGTAGCATTAATTGCTTAAACTGTTCATTATGAACTAATCACCCAGTTTTAATTAACACCTTTTAGTGGATTTTAAAGAAAAACATTACATAAACAGATGCAATGTGAACTTGAGTAAATAGAGTACTTTTAAAGACAAGTAAATTCTTAATAATACAGTAAAAACCCATTTCTAAACATATTCATAAATCTGTACTCAGTTTAGGGTCACATTAATGAAATACGGTAAGACAGAAATCTCAAAATCGTGAAGGCCTAAAATGTGTCCTGAGCCATTTGTAGAATTCAGACTAATGGTTCCTCCCCGAGTCAAATATACTTCTAAGAAGTCTGGGCAGTCTTGCTTTTTGATTGGATTTACAGAGCTTATGTTCAAGTGCAGTGTTCTAACGGGTGCTTCAGTTAGCTATGTTACCGTGTGCTTAAAGACAAGCTGGTTCTTACACCCCAGAAGTGAACGGAAATAATTCCCCCCACTGAGTATTGTGCTCCAAAGGCAGTAAGTAAACTAATTTAGCAAACTTCACTAATAGGAACCTTTCACTAAAACCAAGGCCATGAGATACCCTGAATGGAGGTAGAGATATTAATACCCGTAGTTTGAGGAACAGCACCTGCTGAAATGCACGCTACATCTTTATTTGTATCAATGCCTGTGTCCTGTTGTGTCAGTAAGAATTAATGCTACTCTTATCTTATCCATCAAAAATGTCTCTTGAAAGTGCTTAGCTATTCAGTAATTTTTGTTCTTACAAATTATGTCTCTGCAAAGTTGATATCTTTAGAAACTTGGTAGATGTTTTCATCTGGGTCAGTGTAGGACTCCGGGAACTTCTGCTGTCCAGCATTTGGCACAAGCTTTCAAAGGCCCCCGTTCAATGGCATGACAGAAGAAAGTGTGTAAGAAGATGCAATTTTTAATAATCTGTGTTTGGTTTCCCCTTGTATTTGTAAGGAAATACCGAGTTTAGTAAAGAAATCATTGAGGAACTTCTCCAGGATCCCTCTTACAAACCTCCGCCCCCTGCCTTTTTCTCAAGGTGGAAATCAGAGGACACATAATGTGATTTTTTTCTGAGCAGGGATGACTTCTCAGACAGAATTATCTTCCTTTGCTGCAAGAACACACATTCATCACTCCTTTTCATCGTACTCTTTACAGCAATTAGACATTTTCCTATATATTTCACACTGCTATGTAATTTTTCCTGACAGCTCATCAGCCTCTTTGACTCGTGACCTGTAATGTCATCCTTGTTTTTTGAGATGTTTGTTTGTTTGTTTTTTCCCCACCGGGAGATATGTGCACACATTATCATAGATGCATAAGGCCTATCAGTCATTTTTTCAGAAGGTATCCAGTAATAGAGCAATACTGTTCCCTCTCCGCCCACTTGTGATTTTTTTTTTTCTTACCAATTTCCCTCAACTCCCTGAAAATAGCAGGTGCTTCTCTTCATTCACCTCCGCTTCATCCAGCCCATCTGTCTGATTCTTCTATGAGAAAGATTAATGGGACATAACTCACTTCATCTCATGGTTTTTAACAGATCAGGGCGGAGGGGTAGGTGGAAATTCTATCCAATTTTAGATAGATGTTTCATGATGAAGACCTGATGATGATATCGCAGCAGTAAATTTGGGATCTTTCATAGTCTTGGTCTGTTTCCAAAGTATTTCACAGGCTTGTGTTTTGAATGTCACCATAAGTAAGTTGCTTTCTACCCATCCATCTACAAAGCCATCACTACTGTACCAATTAGGTGCCTTAAGTGTGGTTTTGATAACATTGCTTTAGCTTCATAGGGGTAAATACACGTTGATCCCTTACTTGGACTGCATTCGTGTGTGGGATCTATCATGGCGGGAGTGTTTGTGGCATTTATCAGGGTTGTTTGCTTTGAAACACATTTTCAAGTAGCCTGTTAAAAGTCCTTTTCCCCTTTCTGATATACCTCTGTCTGTTTTCCTTATTCTAAACCTCACAATGTAAGTCTTTTGTGTAGTACCAGATGTCCAAGGTTTTTTGTTTGTTTGTTTGTTTTTGTTTTTTGTAGTTAGATTTTGTGACTTTGAGTACTATTTTGCCCTGATTGTGGTCCTTTTGAAATAAATTGAAGTACATGAGTAGGAAGATGCTTTTGTATATACAATACCATGAAATGCCCTGACATCTGTTTCTTCCCAGATCTATACTCGGCTTCTCTTAGAGGTCTCTGCTGGCATTTTAGTTATGCAACACAGCTATTTTCTGCCCCACTCCAGTGGATACTCAGTAACACAAGAAGTAGCTTACCTTGTCCCAAGGAGCAGATGGTTTGATTTCTACTTCTAGTTTGTGTTTGCAGCAGGCACGCGTATCAGACCCAAGTCAAATGACTTATTCTGAAGGTGAAACTTTGCCTTGTCTTGAAGCACGCACCAACTACTAAAGGTGGCTGCTTCGGATGTCAGTGGCAATTCTGAAGAGCTTAGGTTTGCCTAGAAAAATGTGTAAATACTGCATTTGCAACTGCAGAGTGAGTACAAGTATGCACTTCTGAAGCAGTAATGATCATATGTACACTTTGAAGACATTGCTATTTGGCCACCCCTTGAGAATTTAGCCCTTAAATTCTCACTCTGCATGACAGTTTTATAATCACAAAGTCTAATTTTCCATTCAGTACTTCTACCAGTTTTATTGACAAGGAGGAAAATGGCCTACATGTATACTCTAAAACCTATTGAAATCCTTTTTGCTTTTTTCAGAGCATTGCCCAGAGTGTAAATCAATGCCAAATTTTGGCTTTAATACTTTGAGTCTGATCACATCCACTAGCTTCATCGTTTTTTGCGCCATGGTGTGAAAGAAAGCTGCCTTGAAAGAGCATTACACAAACTTCTAACCGAAGAGAATCCTCTAGGTAGCTCAGTGTCTGCACATAGGCACTTCCTGATGGATTGGTTGTAGTCTGTGATACCAAACCAGTCTCCAACAGTTTTTGATTTAACACAAGATAAGACCTGAAGATGAAGGGAATAAGTGACTACATGAGGGCTACTTTTCCTCTAAGGCTGTTCCATGTTGTTCCACTAAGCCTAAGAGCTTTTTCTCTGTATTCCTGGTTCTCAGCCCACAGCTCTTATATGTTTTCTTTGAGATCTTCCTGGGTTGTTCTTATTTCTTATAGTTTTATGTGTAAGGATAGGCTGACGATGAAGACACGGTAGTATGCTGATTTTGTTTAATATCATGCTGTGTGATTATAAAGGTCTGAAACCTTCATTCTGTGTGGGAAGAGAAAAACTTGAGTGTACAGATACACCACTTGTGGCAACTTCTTGTTCTGAATCTTCATGAGCAATGACTTTTTCTCAAATATTGAAATATTAAGCACTTTTGGATTCTCTGCTTCTAAAAAGCAAACAATGGGAAATAAAACACTCTCAAAAAAGTAGGTGCTAGAGAAAAACAGGATTCACTTAGAGGCAATGCAAGCAGTGATGACAGCGTGCTATATCTGTCTTTGTGACTTAAATTCTCTTCTACTTGATGAGTTGGCTCTTGAAATGAAACACATGCTGTATATAATGTATAGTGCATTGCCTACTTTGATTTTATTATTTCTCTGTTAAGAAAGAAAATGGGCACCAAATCTTTTCAGTAAAAAAGAAACATTAAAATTCCAGCACTTCTCTCTTTTTACTTCCCCCGTGCAATGAAGGGTGGTATTCACTGATCTTATCCAAGTAGCCAAAAAGCCCAAAGCTGTAAAGCTGCACACACTATAAAACCAGACTTCTGTCCTGCAAAACTTCATTGTTTCCACCTACCTGGGACATCTGAAACACGTACAAATTGTCTGATGTTCAAAGACCTAAGCACCAATAATATAAACAGAAAATACTAATTCACTGACATAAATATGCATCTGATACACTGGCAAGAACATACAACTTTTGAGATAAACCTTCAGGTGTGGGCCAAGGTTAGAAAATTGTATTTTGTGTTAGTGTATCATGATATTAGGGGGCAGCGTTATAGGCTGTACTGCCGTTGGGTCTGGACCAAGATAGCTGGCTTACACTATACAATGAAGTTAGGGTATCAATTCAAAAATCACTGTTCCAATTAAAAATGTGTGTTCTGATGTAATTGTCTTGCAAGCAAAGCTATCAAACATGATGGGTAAACATTTATGTTTTTTTTTTGTTTGTTTTGTTTTGTTTTTCTGGAATCAAATAATTCACTTAGGTATATAAATAGGAAAGAAATGGGACACATTTCTGCATTCCAGAGTTAAATGGAATTTTACAATACTCTCCAGTGAAAATGCAAGTTACCTGTTGTAAAGAGCGTGGTTGGAGAAGATTGCATCAGTATAAATTTTTGAAGTTAAAACTCTACAGGAAAATCAGATTTAAAACTCTGAGTTTGTTTTTATTTATTTATTTTTACTGCAGTGGATACCGGGCTATACTATGACCATAACCTGTGATGTAAGTTCTGAAACTGTGTGTTTTATATATATTGAAATTAATCTGTTACAAATAATAATAATAATAATAATAATAATAAAAATCCAGTTTTTGTGTGGGAGAAAGTCTTCAAGGTCCCAGAGGCAATTTTTGCTCTAGAATGTTCTCTAGCATCAGACAATGCTTAATCGTGAACAGGGCTTCAGAAACTATAATTTAGCAAAACAACTCTTCTAGAGATTTAGTTATACTCTAAAATGTTGCAAATCCTGTATTTGTTCCATTAGGAAATGAATACTGAGTTTAATATTAGAAGTGAACAAAAGTAAGTTCTGCAGAAATGACTGGTGCCAATGAGAACTATGAGAACTCCTTGAGAAGAGGACTCTCCTATGAGAACTGTGAGAAGTCCTTTTAAATAAGGGAGATAATCTTCACATCAGCAACTTGAAAAGTACTATAAGCAATGTTTAAGGCTCATAGCCCCAGCATATTGTGCTTCTTCGCTGTATAGTCACAAGTCCTAGATGTATGTAAATCAAGTGTTTAGCTGTTAGATAACTCCTGGTAGCTGATAAAAACAATTGCAAGTGCCCTGCTCCAAGTCACAGTAGTAGACTGAATTTCAATAATGGTTTGTCAAAACATTACTCCAAGTTCGTATGAGTCTGTTGAAATACATATTTGAAAGACATAGTGACTACCTACTCAAAAAGGCTGATGAGGAGACGGCTTTTACAGGACTGCATTGCTTTTTCCACTTCAAATGTACATCGTGGAGACTGCTTAATGTAGAAAACTTCCTGAGCTTTGGTTGAAATGTTTGTTCATATTTAAAAGTCAGTTTACCCACTAAAATTTGATAAAAAGGAGCATGAAAGAAAGCCTCTGTGAGGAAGAATTGTGGCTTTTATTAGACTTCAGCTTAAATTTGATATGGGATTTTGCTCCATTTTTGCATATAATAGCTATTTTGTTCTTTTAAAAGAAGAACACTATGATTTTTTTTAGTTTTCCAGGTAGTGAATTACAGGTCTAAAATTTAAACTCACTGTGTATTTTGTGTATGTTTAGAAATATGGGTCTATTGCCTATCAAGGGAATAGTGAAACTCAGCAGTTGTTTTAAATCACTACACTATTGGCACTTAAAATATTTGGAGCAACTATAGCAAGTGGAGGAATAAGCACTAAAATCATACAAAGATGTTTAAGAGGAAGGATGTCAAGGAGGGAATGGAGGATGTTTTCTCTTTTTTTTTTTTTTTATTTTTTATTTTTTTGTTTTTTTTTATTTCCCCTCCATGTTTTCAGCATGACATTCCTGGTCAAGGATACACGTAGTTTATCTTTTTCTTCATTCTCCACCCATCAATTTTTCTTCCTTTTTTTTTTTTTTTTTTTTTTTTTTCTCCTTAATCTGAGCTCGACTGCCGCTATCTGTTTTGTCCAGCCTTGCTGACCTACAGCAACTCAGGAAGCGTAGTACGAGCGCTTTATGTTCTGTAGGGGAAAACTTAATCAGAAAAATAATCGTCTTCCCTCTAATGGAGGAAAAAAAATAGGGTTGGGGGACTTAGCATGCATGATAGAACATGCGTGGACCACCAGAAAAGTGTGGTGAGGTTGGAAGGTGGTGGAGCTCTTTTTTAGAACAATCTGATCAGAAGGCAAATGTCTAAAAGGAAAAGGAATCCGAAAAGAGTGTTGAAGTGCCAGAATGCACCAGCTAATAACTTTAAATAGTTCATTGAGTCTTCCGGAATTTTTTTTGTTCTTCTTCAGGAATAATCTGCTTACATCGTTAAGACCTCAGCTAAGCTCAGTAACACAAATTACCAGATGTTGTATCCCCTAGTTTTTTCCATCAAAAGACCAACCACCAAGCTTGTTGAAAGAGAGAGGTCATTGTCCTTCCCTGGCAATAAAACTATTTTTGCAACTCCTAACAAATGAAATGAGAATACCTTTCAGCTGTAGAGGGGATCCTATCTCCTGCTTCTTCCAAGTTTCCCTGTTTGGCTTTGTTATTTTCTAATAATGCACTCATGTGTAAGCTAATAACGTGAACAGAGGGAAAATGAAGAGTTTAGAGGAAAAAAAAAAAAAAAAAAAAAAAAGCAGAATGAATTAGGGCAATTGAGGTCGCTCTCTTTCATTTTTGCTGGGAGGATTTTAGCCCTAGTTTTTACCTTATCGCTTATTACACAATTTATGATAAAATGAGATGTGATTCCATTCTTATTGTTGTGGTATAGCCTATTGAACATGCATATATAGAATTCATTTCAAATTTAAACACTATCTTAATTATAAATTGAATAAAATGGACAACCTATCAGATTCCCTAAATTGCATTCTAACAAATAATTTCATTTTCCATTACTTTTCCACCAATGATATTCTGGGCATAACAATATTGAGCATACACCCTGTTCCTGTACTTTAATTGTGCCAGAGATATTGCTGTATGACAACTGTTTCTCTGTGGTCATGTGTATTGCTTGCCATTTGTTCCATAAACCGTTTTTTAGATTTTTAGTAAAGCTATGTAAAACCCTAGAAAATACTCGTATACATTTTATTTTGCTTAGTCTTTCAAGTCTTATTCTGCCACATGCACTACAAGTCACAGCTTGTAGTTTTAAATGCACAACTGGATTTGAACTAGGTTATTCAGTTTTATGATGGATGTACAACTCAGAGTTTCAGGTTTTGCAGGATCTGAGATCAGAATGGGGTCCGTTATCATTACCTGAATTTGAAATAGATGCTAAAAAAAATAATAACAAAATAAATGTTTGTTCACCACTGCATTTTCTACAGTAGTTTAAAATTTAGATAATATTTTCTGTAGTAGATTAGGCTTGTAGAACTGAATTAAAAAAAAAAATAAAAAATGAAGAAAAAGAAAAACATTAGACAGTTTAGTGAAGTTTGCTCCTAACTTTTTAGAAGCATTTTAATAATTTGGATGTGGAAAAAGTATGACAAGGAGTAAATACACACACACACACACCACCACAATACCAGAAAGGAAAAAGAAGGAATGTAAGGAACAAAGATAAGTGTTGGCTGCTTTGTAAGAGCTGTGAATTTTAATTCTTTATATGAACCTCTGCTTAGATTTTAACATGAGTTCACCATTTATTTACATTATAATATTTCTAAAATTACAATGATAAGATGTATGAGAGTTTTTACCTTTTTTCATTATATTGTTTATATGTTCTTAAAAAAAAAATCAAAAAAAAAATCTGTGCATTTTAAGATTTCAAGCATATTTCAGCCAAATTTAGACTTTTTTTTTTTTACGCCTGGCAAAAGAGTGGTTTTATTTAAAAATAGCCAAACATCTGCTTTTTTTTAACATACAGTTTATCATTGATATAGATTTTTAGTATGTTTCGTTTGGCTTCAAAAAGCAAATACACCACCGAACCCTGATTTCTCAAAGGAATTCCAGAATACTGCTATACTTCTCACATTATTTTTATGTAATATTAAATGTGATTTAAATGCTAAATTCAGAAGTAATTAGCACTAAATTGTTATGTTTAAGTCTAAATAAAGTTAAGCCACTTGAGCAAACACTGAGACTTTCTTCAGAAGAAAGAAAACTGTGCAAAACCCACATTTGTTACTCATTTAACACTTTTCTCATGCCGTAAATATTGAATAAATAATGTTGTATTCAAATTCCTCTTCCTTTTAACTTTCTTCTAAAAGTAACTTTTATTTTTATTTGAATTCCTTCAGATTTTTTGTAGCATAAATTACTTACAGATCCGTGTAGTGTTACACTGGCAAAAACAAATAAGTGAAATACTTGTTGCATCTCGAAGGACAATTCTTCCCTGAAGTTTTCAGATGGGGCATAAAATCTAATAGTGCCTCAGAAATTCTAGGACCAAGTTGAACTCTCCCAGCAATAGAGCAGCGAAGATACCTCTGAGCCTTAGATGCGAAACTATTTCCTCTTATTTCATATTTTGTACCCTAAGAGTTTTATCCAACACAAAACCTACAATTTTTAGCCATTTTCCCCAGTTGAAATGATTTGCTATCACAGTAACTCGATCTTTTATCTCCCAAATAGTTTCAACTGTGTTAATGTGTGCATGTACTTTTTTTTTTTTTTCTTATCAGGCTCTCGGCAGCATTTGTGATTCATAGCAGTCATCAAAGTGATAATAAACTCATTCACAATACTAACAAACATGGGGCTCCCAGTTATTTACGAGGCAAATTCACTGCAATGCCGGGCAGTGGAACAGGGGAGAATCAAGATGGTGTTGATTGATAAATTGACAGGTTAATTTACAAGTGGATAATAGGAGTTAGACCCAGAGGGAGCGGCGGCGGGCCCGTGCTCTAGCTTGGTTGCACTGCCATCTGTCTTGTGCCGGGGAAGCTGCAGGAGCGACGCGAGCCCCCACCGGCTGCGCGGCCGCTGTGCCCAAACGCGAGACAAAGCCCCCTGTTCGCAGCGAGTTTCCTTTGGTTGCTGTCTCGATGCCATCTCCCCGCCACCCAAATGCCGTGTCCCCAAAGAAACGCCAGCAGCCTTTCCTTACTTTATCGGTGTTTCTAAGCTGCTGGAATATTTTTGCTTTTAATAGAGGGGAGAAGATATATATTTTTGTAGGCTGTAGTAGGGCACACGGGTCTGGTTTGCTTTGCGGAAAAAGTGATTTCATTGTGATTTTCTACTTAATATCCAAGTGCAATATATTTTTAAACATAGTAGGTGAAATAAGACACTTTCCTCGCTTGAACTTATTTTTCTTCATGAAAATACGTTTCACTGGTCCCTGTCTGGCTGACGGGAACCTAGCTTTGCAGCCAAATATTCCTGCTATTTAGTTGGGAACATTGAATAACTTCTGTGAGTCTTCTCATTTTTGTATTCCCTAAGAGCCATTTTTATGGCAATCAATCACTGTTTTTATGTCATTAAGCGTTTAACTAAACTAGTTGTTGGCTTTCCCACAGTGACCTGAAATTTCATGGAATTTGAGATCAAGGAACAGTTGCCCTTCTCTGTATATTTGAAGTTAATATGTTCCAGTCTTGCATGTTAGCAGTAAGAAAGTTTTATTGGGAAAATAAAAGGGGTGGTCAGAAATACAGTTTTCTTTTTACAGTAAGCGTTAAACGCTTGGAGAAAGCGTCGTGTTTAAATACCTAGCATGCTTAAGCTCCGGTTGCCAAATGTGCATCGGCTGCCCTGTGCCTCCAGCACCGGGTGCTCCGAGCTGAGGCAGCAGTACATGCTTATGTCTCCTATCATTAGCTTGGATAAGCAAGCGCTGCCTGCTGATCGAATGCCAGCTTCTCGGAGCGTAAGTTCTGCAACGCCTGGTGAGACCACGGCTCCTGGGCTCTCATTCTGCAGCTCCAGATCTGAATAGGTAAAAAGCATCAGCATGCGAATGCCTGCGTATTTTGTTCACTCTTAAAGCCTCATGAAATTAAGGGATGCCCAGCACACCTCTCAGCTTTGGGGTTGTCTTTCCCTGTGGTTCCTGGAGCCCTGGCTGGGAGGAGTGGATGCTGGTGGGCTTGCACAGAATGTGAATTGTCGAGCTCGTCTCTGGTGAACAGTAGTGACTTGTAATGCTCTAAATGAAGTTGTGGAGGCGTTCAGGGCAAATCTGTTCCTCCACATTTTACCCAAATGTAGAGGATCGATGTGAGGGAAGTCTGCAGAGAGCAGGGGAGGGAATGAATCTTCCCTTGCACAGGCCACGGACCAGCTCAGCAGCGAGTGCTGCAGTCTCCAAGTTACAGGCACCCTCCTCTGGGGATCTGCCTGTCTGTCAAAGGGTCAGTTGCTGGTGGATCCTCATAGTAACAGATCCAGCCTCTGCTGTTGCTCGCTCCAGCCCCCATGTCAGCAAAGAGGCCGCCCCTACCCACTGTCAGAGAAAACAACATCTCGACACCGTGGTAAAACTCTTCAATGAGACAGTGTCATTTTCTGATGCTTTTCCAATCAGGAAAGTGATCTGTCTGGTGCACAAAACAGGCTGAATCGTTCAGGAGCGGCATCTGTAGCCAAACATAATGATGATACTTGCCTTAAAAAAAATAAAAAAAAAAAAACCCAGACCCCAAAGAAAAAAATCAGTTTTTCCCTTGCAAAAAAAAAAAAAAAAAAAAAAAAAAGGCACTCTGGAAAGTCAGGCTCCTACAGGATGAAACTTTAAAATTATAAATCTTCTGTTCTTTACTGGTGAGTTGGGAAGACATTACCTGGATTTGTTCTGAACAAAGGAATGAAGGCTGAATTAGCATTTGGTGTCTCAGTCATCCTGCCCACCACTGTATTTGAGCAGTTTTGCTTAACAAATTTGGGCTGATTTTTGTGTGCAGTGATTTTTGGTGGAAGAAGTTAAGTTTGTTGCACAGAATGATTTAGTTAAACCCAGAACCAGGCCATTTATTTGAAGCAAAGAAAAAAAAATAAAGTAATGAAACAGCGAATGTGGTCTTGAAATTATGACCGCTGGAAAGGAGAGCAAACTTTTAAAGCAGCAAGTGATATGATAAGAAGGTTCCCATGACAGAAGTTTGTGCAAGATGGGCTTTGCTGGTCTTCCATCATTAATTTAACATCCTCTTCGCCTGCTTTGTACAGATTTTTTTTTTTTCTTTTTTTGTGGTAGCTTTTATGTTACAGTATTGAACTGATTTGGGTTTTTGTTTTCTCTCCCCACATCTCTGATTTCTTTTGAGCCATCTGGACAGTGACAGGTTTGTAGGGTCATAAATTATAATAGCAATTAACCTTATAAATTAATTGTAAAACATTCTGATTAATTTCTTTTTGCAAAAAAATTGAGCAACAATAGCAGTGTAATAAGTGTGTGCACACTTAAATGTTCACAATTCTCAAATGAGTTCAGGTAACTTTTTTTAATGGTACACCATAGGGCTGCAAACTGCATGAAATGAAAAAGGTGCAGATGCATTTAATTCCCTCTCTTGGACACTCACATAACCATAGGGAATGACAGGTGATGTACAAGTACAGAATATTTAGACTCATTGATTTTCATTATTACTTTCTTCTCATTCCATATGTCACATCAAAGCATGGTGGTATTCTGTTTGGAAAAGAGATCAATGCAAGGAGAATGGACTGATCCTTACTATTCAAGGGGAGCTTCCAAATTCAGCTGGTGACACAGAATAAAAGTGACCTGGATTTACTGTGGCTATTTTCTTAAGTTTAGCCAGACAGACTGCACAAAAAAAAAAAAAAAAAAAAAAAAAAAAGCATAGATTCTTGCTTTGTACAAAAACTATTCTCTTAATTGAAGCTTATTTAAAAACTTAGATATTCTTTTCAACTATAATGCCTGAAGATTGCCTTGACTTTTCTTTACGATTCAGAATCATTTCAAGTAAAAATGCACATCTCTTCTCAGCAAACATATTTTATGAATCAATCCATGCAAATAATTCTTTCTTCAATTGTGCACTTCCTAAAATAACATGTTGACATCAAATCATCCTGTTTTGAAGAGTTTGTAATAATAAATAATAATCAATGCTGTAGACTGAAGGATGCATCAATTATATTTATTTTACCCACAGTTGAGACTCTCCGTTACATATTTTTTCCCCAACAATTTTGCACATTTTATTGTAAAGAGTACTTCAGTCTAATTGGCAATGTGGCTACTGACTGCTGATTGAGACAAAATTACACTTTGCTTGAAACAAAAATTGAGTTCCATTATATGAAATCTAAAATATTGCCATAGTCTTGCAGAAGCATTCTAGAATGTGGTTTATCATGGACAAAAGAGAATTGAAGAAAAGGTAGTGTAAAGAAATAGAACTTGATGCAAAAATTGGAAAATGCTGCTTGAAATCAAATTCAAATCACAAGAGAAGTAAATTTGGGATATTATCAGCATTAAGGAATAAAAAAGTCAAGTTTTGAGATCATGAAACTAAATTAAATAGGTTTTGGAAACAGTCCTCAGAGTTAGTGACTAGAACGTTATTTTGACCTTTATGAGCATGTTAGAAAGAGAGACTGAAAATTTTGGGCTGCCTAGGATCAATATATTCTCCGTAGCAGAGAATGGGTGCTTCGTGGAGTTTTTGGTTCTTTTCAAAGTGAAATATGTGCTGAATAGGGTGTTACAGAAAGGGTGGCTACGGATTTAATAGGCACGTCCTCAATATAAAGATTTTCGGGGACATTTTGAGGAGAGAAAAGATCACAGATGTCATCGGAATTGAACAAAAGAAATTCCCTTTCAGAAAGCATAAAATTCCCCTCCAGTCTGTGTCCTATTTTGAGCCTTTAAGAAGTAGTATTTGAGCCCATGGGGAGAGACTGCTTGCTAACTTGTAATTTCATATGATTTGAAATGTGGCACCTGCCGGCCTCCTGTGTGGGATCACTTAGGAGAAACAGCAACTATCTGTAAGACTGGGTTGTCTAGCCAGTTATCTTCAGCTAAAATCCCTTTTCACATTTGTCTTAGATACATAGTCTGTAGATAGGGGGTTATTTCAGTATTGGCTGCTGATATGTAGATGTAATTTTGGTAAACCTGTTTTTTACCTTAGGGAAGTCAAAGTTCCTGTAGTAGCTTATTCAACTAAAGCAAATGTTAGAAATAAGTACCGGCTCATAATGCTATCTGCTTAGCCCCATGGAGCAGTGGGCTAAGGTAAGAAAGATGCAAAACAAGTTATCAAATCAGACAAAGGGACCTAATTAAAACATGATTGCTGAGGCCTACAAAAATACAATTAAGTTGTAAGCTAAAGAAAATGAGGTGGTAAAGTTAATGTATTTGCCATTTATCTCTTGAGATCTCAGTTCAAAGACTTGCTTTCAAATTCTACAGGATCAGCTCTTTCAGATCCTACAGCAGTCAAATAGATTTAAAATTAGATTGGACTCATCCAAAGATATCACATGTGAATGTAACAAAGCCACTCTGAAACAAAAATAGTACCCTGGCAGTCTTTGCTTAACATCTTCCTAGGATGCAGCTTTCAGTATTTCCTCATCTCGACACAGAAAAATCAAAACAAGTATGTCTGGGTGCAAATCAGTTATTTAAATTCTTGTTTTAGAGCAAAACCACCTTATCTCTGTGTAAAAGAAGCTGCTCTTCTTGATGCCCCCCCTTTAGGAAAAGTAGCCTAAATATCTAAATTGCAGTTGACTTAATTAGACTCAATAGCTTTGCTGCAGACCAGATGTATCCTCAGTGTCTTGAAGAATAGTTCATATCTATCCTTTAGGGATTTTTTCTCTTTTTTTTTTTTTTTTTTTTTAATTGGTGAATTGCAACCTTCCTGTTCCAGAAGTTCCCAACAAATATAAAATTAAGATGTTTGAGCTGCATTATATTAAATGTTTTGAGTTGAAGAAAAAAGCATCTCATTCTGATTTAATTCAAGCAGTGTTTAGCACAACAGTGTTGTTGCAGCCATCACCTGGTTTCTGTAGTCATGTTAAAGTTGGTTTAGGCTTACAGCTTGGCTCTAAAGGTATGGGGTGACACTTGTCACCTATGGAATGGTTGAGTTTAACAGCTTGTGGCGCTGGGCGCACAGTGCTGCACCTCGCCCAGGGATGGGTATTTCGCAATTAATACATACTGCTTTTCCAGTGGTTTTTACCCTGGTGTGAAATTGTGCAAACCATAAACAAAGGTAGAAAATGTTTCTTTCAAACAAACGTGACACCCCCCTCCCCTCCAAAAGTTAAAGATCCATCTTGTTCTTTTATTTTATTTTTCCTAAAAACGTATGGTGATATCTCTTGTCAGGATGAAAGTCACTGGTCTAGCTCCTGTAGTGCTCTGTCAGTTCCTTTTTAAGGAGTTAAGTGGACTGTGAGTCAGTAGGAACAAGGAACCCCAGGCATTCTTGTAGCTGTCTGTAAAAACTTCTTCCACAAAGCAAGAATAATAAAAGAAAATTACATATTTTTAGTTACCTTCCATGACTGTGGCTAGGTATGATACTCAAAGCAGTATGTCATGGATGTGTGAAACTGAACAAATAATCCACAGATATCCCTGCATACATGAGCCTTCTTACTGTAGTAGCAGAATTGGTTGTAGAGGGTGAAAAACAAAATTACGCCAAACCTCATGGGGCAGCGGTGAGAGATCCATAGCCTGTGTGGTGTGTTTTCCTACTTTCCCACTCCTTCAGTTTGTTTCAGGTGAAAGTAAGATTTTCATTCTGCCCAGAACCATGCGGCCCTGCAGCTTTGATGGCTAATTTATTTCCTATTCCTGTACAGCCTCCATTCTTATGATTTCAAACCTAAAAGGGAAATTTTCCTCGTGAGTAACCTTGCAGTTTTCCTCCTGTTGCCTAGAGGAGAGCGGGATCAGTGAACAATGCTTGATGACACTCACCATACCCATTCCTTGCTGCCCCTCCACCCCAGCCACTACAGATTGTAAAACCACATGGTCGTAATCAGTGATAAAAATAAATCCTGCACAGGGAGGTAAGTAGTTCCTGTCTGTTGCATTTAGAAAGGCCACTTTGAAATGTTGAACATGCAGGGGAAAGCGTATCAGGCATCTGCAGAGTATGCTCAAGTTGTGAGATGGATATTTCAGTTACACTATTGTCACCAAATTCCAGTGACTATTTGTTATTCTCGCAATTTTTTATGGATATCTTGCATAAAATAGATAAAAACAAAGCACCGTTTTACTAGAGCTGGAGTGGAACGCTGTATGTTGGGCACGAAAAAACATTGAACTAGACTGAGGGCAAGAGGCAAAAGCAAAGGTATGTTCTTTTGTTTCCTTTGAGGAGAGGTGAAGGCAAAGGGGAGATTTAGCAGCTGTTCCTTGTGGCAGAAAATCATCCCTGATTGTTTGTGGAACAGAGGCATATGAGTGTCAAACAGGATACCACAGATCCACAAAGATGTATGCTGACCCGCACGCCTGCTGGATGCGCATGTCATGACTGTAATTTTGTCATGGTAAAAATGTCAGAAGTCATGAAAACCTAGTAAAAATGAAAGAGAGCAAAGTCACTGACAAGTTTTGAAGTAATCAAGTGACCCTTGTAGACCTGGATCTCTCTAATCTAATTTTCTCAAGGTCTGAAGGGTGCCTTATGCACCTTCTATTAGGCGGTGTCTAACCCTTACCTCTTAGAGCCCTTGTGTACACTGAGGCCTGTAGGAATCCCTGTGCTAGGGGTGTTGTGCTGCACAGCCTCAGGGTAGAGTATGAAATTCTTGTCCTGTGCTGGGGCCTGACTGGCTTGTTCTAGCTGAACTCCTGCTATTACAACAACGTGCTGATCCGTTAGTCTACAAAACATATTTCATCATGGGTGTACCTCTATATCATACGTGTCCTCTGGTTAAAAAAGGACAGGTTCATGGATTTTTTTAAACACGTTTGAGATTCCTTTTTCACACTGATCCTCAGCATTTTAGCTCCTGCTTTTTATCTTGAGGTTGAGATTCAGATCAAATGCACAATGTGCAGAAATGTAGCAAAAAGGAAGGAACAGACTGTGAGGCTCCATATAGAAACGCAGTATCTCCTTCTGACAAGAAAGCTGTCTTGTGTGATGTATCCTGGATCTTCAAATACATCCCAAAAGCTATTAGCCAGCCTGCGTTACTTCTTAGCTTGTAGTATATGTTATCTAAACAGGCTGTTTTTGGGCTAGTATACATTAAAACCTCCATTCACCCTCCTTGTCTGAACCAAACTGGCCGTTTTTCAGGTTCAGATCAGATCGCATCAATCTCCCCTCCAAACATGCCCCCAGCTTCCTCTTTCTCATGCCCTACAGCGTCTCCCATATTGGGAGATCAGGTGGCAAGTTGTCAGCAAAGCCCAGCTGCTGCTCATCTTGAAATTCACGCTTGCTCTGAGCTCCCCCATTAGTTTTGCCCTAGAGAGCGTTGTTGTTAGCTGCTAACAGGGAAGCCCAGAGCCATCCGCATTTTTGCCAGCTCTGTGACTTCAGAGGGCTGGAGGCTCTAGTGTAACTAATAGGGAGGTCTGGAAGCAGTGGGAGATTTGAATGTAACGACACAGCCTGGGGCCCAAGCCAGTGGTCTGTCACTACCACTCCTCCTCATGCTGCTTCTAGAAATAAAAAGTGGACCCTGCAACCTCAGATGAATAGACCCCCTGTATTGAAGCTGTGGCTTCAGTGAAGACAGTGGCAAATATATTGCTAATGGTAAGATGTGTATTGAAAACAAAGGATGGGCAGAGGAGAGCTGGGGAGAGAGAACATGTTACGAGTAGCCTCAAAAATTTTACCTAGTGCATAGGGGAAGTGAGAGAGCCAAATGAAGAGAACACAGGCACATTTCTCCATCATGAGGCTATCCAGAAATGTAGAACACGTCTCTTTTGTGGGGCTCTGAAAACTGCAACAGAGCTGAAGTGCTCCCACACCATTGTGTGATGGAAGGGGATAACGCTTCTTTCAGCTTCCCCAGGAAGGCTTAGGTTTCCAAAGACTGCGAAATGCAGCACTGCACAGATTGTTTTTCATCAAGAAAATTTTTGCACTATCGGGCAAAGCAACATTTGCCTAGCTTTGGGCAGCCCCTGAGATAACCTCCTGTGTGAATATCTGTAGCTGTGAATAGTGCCAGACCAAGAAGCTAGTTAGGATAGTGAGAATAGCCCTCTATTTTGATGTTTTTCCTTAGGTGTTTATAAAACTGATCCCATCATCTGTTCAGAATAAGTACTGTGAAACAATAGCTGGTACAGAAATGAACAAGAAAAAAAAAAAATCAGATAAATGAAAACTTGCAGTTCAAAGATTGTTTTCATAAGAACATTCTCTTATCATGCGAGTGTTCTCTGCAGCCTGTTTACCAGTCGACTGTACTGGTGTTCTCTAGTTAAGAAAAAGGTGATGGTTTTTGGGTAACGGTATTTGTGTGTTGAATGTGAATGCTAAATTTCTTCTTAATATGTCAAAACAGGAAAGAAGAGTCTAAGTAACCTTTCACCACAGTAATAAAATTTTCTGCCACTGTAACAAGTAATATAATTATAGTTTAATTATCTGCACACATTCAGTGCTGCAGTGTATTTACACATAGGGTTTACTTCTTCACTCATGCCAGTTACGGACTGGCTTAAAACTACCACTTAGTGGAGTTAGTGATAATTAATACTGATGTAACTGAATAGAATCACACTTGTGTAATAGACTCAGTTCAGAAAATTCACTTGATTTTGAAAGTCCTATGACTGTTATTTTGCTGTAGAAGTCAAGAATGTGATCAGAAACACTTTTTTTTTGGTTTTGTTTTCCTCTGAGGCATTCAATAGGACATAATTTGGGTGAATAATTATATTCTTTTCATTTAGAGGAGCTTAAAACTTGATTCAAATTTGAACTTTACATTTAGGTAATAGAGCTTTGCTTCAGTCATCACTTTTAGTTGCCTTCTATTTGTTTTCTCTGCATCAGATTTTTTCCTCCTCCTTCATCAGAGACTCTCGTACTGTCCTTCTTCCACTCCGTTCTTAGACCTGCAAGACTTTTGCTTCACGAGGTCTCTGTGCTTGTAGGTAGATGACAATTCATGGATGCTATATGCCTGAGTAAGTCCTATCACTGTAGGAGAGAGGGGGGAAAGAATGAGGTTAGTGATTAATATGGGTCTTGAGGCTGGTACTCCCACCATTTCCAGATCTGTGATCTGCCAGTTCTTCTGTTGTAAGATACTATGCTACCCTTAGATAGAGATTCCCAGAAAGTTCTGAGCTTCCACTCCCAGATTTCCTTGAGTATCTTTCCACTGCAAAGTTGATTTTCTTTGTTGTGGAGAAACCTTCTGTTCAAACAGAAGGACGTCAGCTCTGCATTTTTACACTTTTCCCTAATCATTAATCTGAGTTACAGATGTAAGTGGTTTGTGTGCCAAGGAAATGGATTGATTCAGTCCCTTTCGCGTTTGTATTTCATGCTCTTCCTCTTATGCACCACTGTGTCACTTGTATTCCTGTGATAATCCGTATAAATTAGCAAACCTTACCAGATGAGTTTAGATAAATCCCAGTCAAGAGAAGGTGATGAAGGACTTAGGTAATGCTGTTAGAGTGATGGAATGAGAACAGGTCAGACAGACTGAAAGCACTCTACCAGCATAGCAAGCATGAGTTAGACATGGAAGTTAAAATGGACTTCCGTGTGCTACCTGTTCTTCTCATCAAACTGGAAAAGGCTTTCCTGCTCATGTTCTATGGCCGGTGTCAATGAAAAATGGGAAATGTATATGGCTGCATGGACAGATGCATCCAAAAATATGAATCGCATACTGCAGATATTTGTTTTTTCTGTAATATAAATTCATGCCCTAGGAGATGATAATATATGAAACTTCCGCAAAACCATTTGATGGCAAGACATTCTTTCTAGTCCTTGAATAATGAGTCTCAAGGGGAGAAAGTTTCTCACTAGTAAAGGCAATCACTTGTTTTAGATGATTCTTTTTCCTGCTATAAACCTGTCCATCTGTCTACTGAAGACAAATGCCACTTAACCTGGAGTGGCTTTTCAAAGTCTGGACTTAAGAGAAGACATTTATGTAAACAGAACGTAGAGTACAGGAATAATTTTTCGCTTTCCCTTTTCATTATCAAATCTTAAGTGCTGGGACACTCTTTAACTGCAAAATAAATTTAGCATACTATCCAGTTGGATTAGAGAAGGAATGAATTGGCTTGTCTGTTTTTTCTGATTTTTCCATTTGTGGGCAAGTCTTGCCATAGACAAGGAGATATTCCAAGATTTTTTTAATTGTAGATATTTCCGCAATTTATGATAGAATTTGTAGATAATCTCATGAGATTTCTTCACGAGATTGGGCATATCACAGAATGCTGCAGAACTTATTTTATGCTCTGAAAAAAATACTATTTTAGCCCTGGTAAATCTGAACACAAAAGGGCTGTATTCCTCACCCTCATTCCAAAGTACATCTTCCTTGAAAGCCTCCATAATTATTTTTTAGCTTAATTAACTTTAAAGTTAGCATCGTTAAAGTTTGTTAAACTTTCAGTGACAAGAAGAGCTTGTATGAAACACTAAATCTTATGGATTTTCATTTTGTATGTCATTCTTGAAACCCATATTTAGAAACAAACAAACAAAACCAACCACCACCACCAAAAAAAAAACAACGCACACACACACACACACAGACCCCACACCACCAACCTCTCTCCTTAGATGTGAATATGAATCAGCTGTTTCAGACTGGTGTAATGGGTTACTACAAAATATTCATTCTAGTTTCTCTTAATCGTCCCATGGCGGCTCAGTTTCACTGTCCAAGTACAGGGCCCATGGCATATACTTACACTCGTAGTGATGCTTTTCCTTGGAAGGAAGGTTGCCAAAATAGGTCCTAGGTTGGCAGATATTCACTGCTCTGATTCTGTTCTGGGTGGTGTTTGTCTCACATTTGGATTACATCCAGAGAGGGGTAAAGAGTCTCAGCTCCTGAGTACCAACGTATTAGTGCCCTTGTGAGTTCAAGGCTTTGTAGAAGTAGCCAACATGCTGTAGAGAGCAGAGATCCTCTGGTCCATGGTTTGTGGCCTCAGGCACCGCTGAAACAGATGTAATAACAACAGCAGTTCAAAGTGCCAGAAGATGATTAGGGTTTGCTTTTTCTTTCCTTTTTTCTTTTTCTTTTTTTTTTTTTTTTCCTTTTTCTCCAACTAAAGCTCCTCAATTAGGAGGTAAGCCATTTCTGCTGAAATAAATGCTAAATGACTTGACTTTGCATTTTGTAGCTGGTATGTGTTGAAGTCCGGAGGAGACCTATTTCTGTGCAGAATGTAATGTCAGTTTCCCAATAATGATCCCCTGAAAGTCTCCATTTATACAGGAAAATTATTTTACTGCTTTTAAAGGAGGCTGTTGCATTTATGGATTCTGGCAACTTAAATCCACCATTAATGGGAGTGAAGAAGCAATAGGCAGATTAATATACTTTTTCCTCTGTGCATTGTGCTGTTTACCTAATCACGAGCTCATGGAGAAATATAATTCAGAAAAAAAAAAAAAGTAACACATGAATTTTGGATGACAGCCTGACTTCCCATAACTGGCTAACTAACATGAATTCTGAAATGGTATTTCTTAATGGGAAAGTTCTTAAAAAAAAAAAAAAAAAAAAAAAAAAGTATTGATGATAAAGGGATTGCTTGTTATTGTCTAACTGACACCTTTCTCAGGATGCTGGAGGGGTAATCACAGGCACTTGGCAGTAATGGTGTAAGCCTGACTGGGCAATGTGCTCCATCTCCGTGACTGCTAATGAGTCACACAGCTAGTTGTCGTTTCTGCCTTTGTGCTAAAGGTGTGAGCAGATCATAGTTATCCCATGTTATGTACTGATAGGGCCTGATCCTGCAAATCTCACTTGTGGGAAAGGCTCCAATAACTTGTCAAACTTGACTTCACCTGTGCTCATGTAAAAAAACTGCTTCAGGACTGCTCTGTTGCTTGCAAGAGACATTGTGCTAGCTGTTTTCCTGTTTAAAGGAAAAGTTAATTCCTTTTCATTCCTGGAGTAATACCTTGATATAACAGTTTGCTAGCAACTTAAAATTGTCCCAGTTAAAACAGTCACTGCCTTGTCTCATGTTAGACAGCAAGGAACAGTCTCAATATATCTTGATAGACCTCATCTTTGTTATCTACTCAGAAAATTCTAACGCTGTGGCTAAAGGGGAACTTGCAAAGTATTGAAAAGACACGTACGGGCCCTTTTGGACAAACTCAAGTGAGAGTGCATAGCACCTGACACGTTAGTCCTCAAAACAAATGGTTGATTACAAAGAACTTCTGTGTACAGGTGAATTCTTCATGACTAATAAAACAGCCTTGTCTATGCTTGTGTGCACGTGTGCGTGTAGTGTTGTTTAAACATCATCTAAAATATGATAAGCAGTGAATAAATTAAGAATCTGTTTGTTAAACTGTGCATATATTTAAACACAAAATTAAGTTGTGTATATTTTGTTGAGATAAAATATGGAAATGTTTTTATCAAATAAGCATGGCTCTTCCATTTTCCCCAGCCCCCTCTTTCAGTGCGATCTTCCTAATGTTGATTTTTTTTTTTTTTTTTTTCCCCTTCATTGACATTTCTTTCAGAAAAAACATGGATACTTGTCCATGTCTATGCCCCTTGTCATGCACCTTCATTTCTGGGTTCTGTTCAGCTTCTTACCTATAGCCCCAGGCATTGCTGTCTGCTCAATAGTTTCCAACCCCTGTAAAGAAGAAACAAGATGACGTACTACTTTTTAAACATAAACCACACATGACTAAGACCCAATAATTCACTCGTTCCCGCTAGGATGCTGAATGATTAAGTCTGACATCAGTCAGTGCCAGTAGTGTATTTTTGATAAACCACAGTTGTCTGCTGCATGCTCCAACATCTGTATTTTTCACACCAGAGGCATCTGTCTTGTTCAAGAAAATGAGAGACATGTAGCACACTGCTTGTGCAAGTAGTAAAACTGATAGAAACTATACCAGTCATCATTCCACATAGAGCTCCTTTCTTCAGTGATAGCAAATGACATATTTGGACCACTTTTTATAGAACCATTTCAGGGAACATACTTCTTTGACCTACTAGGAAACTCATGGAGATTCATCCTCAGATCCAATAGCAGCTACAAGTGGAAGAAAAAAAAGAACCCAAGACTTAATTAAGTTTTTTGTTACTATTTGTCATTGCACGAAGGCCTCACTCTTCACACACCATTATATTTTGTCTTTAGAAATTTATCCTACTGAAGGAGGTCTCAGAAGTCTGCGTTCCTTGGGAACTACAAAACTCTTATGGCATAAAATACCTATCCTATAAATGAATATGTAAAAGATAAATTTGACCTTGGCTCTTTACCAGTAGTATAGGAAGAATGACACTTGTTTATGTAAGTAATGAATTTGTACTAGTAATCTGTGTGAAAATAATTCTAATCATGATTATTTTGTTCACATTTTCTGTCTTCATATCGTAGCCCATGGATCACAGATCACTGTAGTTTTATAGATTTTATGCCTACAAGTGCAAAGTTACTCCAGTCAAAAGGCAGGTAGCTCTTTCAGTGTCCTTCATGTGCACAGTAGCAATATATTTTTGCTAGACAACCTCGCTGCTATTTCATATTTGCTTTTAAATAATTGCCAGCATTTAATACTCCTAATTCAGCTTAATTTGAAACAGACTTCCAAATATGACCTTCTGTAATAAAGGTGAGAAAAAAGAGGTGCCACTATCACATTCTTGTGTTAGCGAGAACACAACAGGGACCAAAAAAAAAAAAAAAAGATTTTTATGTTAAAAAAAAAGAGTTAAATCAAAAAGTCATAATGCTGTGACTTAGCAATGCTACCTCTAACAGTAAGTTTGCAGCTGGTATTTAGCAGTGTCAGCACTCTAAAAGAGATTGTGGAAAGCAGTCTTTTTCAGGTTTTACTGTACAAGGAATGTTTGACTTTGATCACAGTTAAAATGATGGCATATGCGGTAGACAAAATACTGCAGATGGTTAGAAAAGGCAACTGCTTCGGAGTATGTCCTTTAAACTCTAATGGATCAGTTAATTCTCCAGAATATTTACTGGGAGAAGTCCTAAAAGGGTTAAGAAGCAGCTATAAGAAAGGCTAAAAATGATAGACTGGAAGAAAAAGAGGTAGTAAAAATTGAAGGATATAAAAAAGCAGAGGAATGTGGCTGGGGAATAATAAAATAAGAGAGAGAAGTTAAACCAGTGACCCTTGTCGGCAGTGAAAAGCGGGAGATTAGAAAATGTTTCATGCTAATTTCCATGGAGATTTCTTTAATTTATCGAAAATTACTTTCTTCTGCTTTGATTTGTCCAACTGCCTGCCCCCTCGCAGCTTTTTCGGGGTGGTCCTACCCGTCACGCCATGCTGAATATGGGCCTCATTTGCCCCCACACTGGGCCAAAGCGTCGTGAGATTACTGAAGCGTCTCTGACGTCTCTATCAGCTTGTGCCACCACAATGCCCTATTCCATTTTTTTTTTTTCTTTTTCTCTCGCTCGCCTCTCCCCTCCGTAACAGAGTCTTAGGATTCCTGTCACATGATGGCTTCATCGGGGGCCCCTTGCTGAAGCATTTTCACTTTTCTCCTGATCCGTTCAGCTTGGTTCTCTCTGCTGCCTGGCATATCAAAGGAGATTTGTGGGTCATTGAGCCATGGACGCAGAATATAAAGTCATCAGCCTGCTTGGCAGCATCAAAACAACAACAAAAAAACCCAGCCATCATTTACCATCTTCATCCTTCAAGTGGCAGGAGATTGTTAGTCTCTCTTACAAATGTATATTGAAAGCATTTAATTTCTAAAGGATAATCAGGATGTAGAGGTACTAGCTAAAAGACCTTAAATATTGCAGCTCCTTATAGGGCACATCGGATTATAATGTGATGTAGTTAGTAAAATGGAGAAGCTGCTTATATCTCTGAATTTAAAGACACAGGCTAATATTAATGACAAGCTGGTATTTTTGCAGAATAATAAAGTAATTTGCCTAACATCGCCAACCTTGTCACAGATAATAAATGGACGTATTTGATTACAAGCATTCTGGGCCAGTGGAAATTGATATCGCTTCCTCAGTATAGCCTAGCTAAGGATTAATTCCTAGTTCTTTTATTTGGGGAAGTAAAGAAAAGATGCATTAGGGTAATGTTTGTGAATTTAGCTATTACCGTTGTTTGGACAGTTTCTGTGAAGTCCCCTCCTGAGTGTGGGGCTATTTAGGACTCTGTGAGCGATCGTGGCGGGAATGCCCAGGTTGTTTCTGTATCCCACCGGGAACCCAAAGTGTTACAGGGTGTGGTAGCACCCAGCATCGTGCAAAAGATTGAGGAGTAGGATACAGCAGCAGGGTTAGAAATGTATCTTGGAACGTCCATGGCACCGCAATTAGAAAGAGGTTCGTTTGAAGTGGTTTGGAACTGTTGGGGGCTCTCAGCACCTTTTAAAATGATTTCTCATTAGTCTTTTCAAAACCAGTCTTTAAACCATAGTCTTAAATGTCTCCCTCCATTCCCTCCAGACAGTGAACTTGCATATTAAAGACCTTCTTTATCCTGTAACTAAGCCTACTATGTATTCTGGTAAGCTTAAGGCTATCACTGCAAGGTGACTCACCTAGATCGATTGATTTGCTAGGAGGTATTGTGGTTTGGGGCGATGGAGATTTGGCTGTGTCTGCCTAAGGCACACGCTGCAATAAAACCTCTGTAAGGTCCTAGGGGAATCTTCCTGAGGGAAGATGGGTAAAGGATGATGCCACAAACATTGGAGGGAAAGTCAAAGTGATACCAGAAATTCATGGTGGCTGCTGAACAAATTCCAACAAACTACAGCTACTGTGACCGCTCTGACCACTGCCTCGTATGTAATTGAGAGGACAGGCAGGAATTTCTCCCAAAATCCCAGAGCAGGCAGCTGTACAGCAAAACATGGTCCAAACCCACAAACCCTGTGCTGGATTCAGTGGTATTGTGGTCTGTGCTTGCTATTTTAAATACCTTCCACCTCCTATATCTGCTTACCTCTTGTGTTTTCATCTCTGATGCAGCTGATGGACCAGCAAAGTCCCTGATATACAACTGTATCTCTGCATGTTTCCTAGATAAATAAAAGTTGCCCCGGTTATTTATGTAATAAGTTGCTATGAATAAGTTTGCTTGTCATGTCTGTATTGGCTTTTTCATATTTATATAGCTTGGTTTGTCAGTTAATATATTCATGCTTCTCTTTCTAGTCATCGCCATCTCTGTTTCCTCTTGTATTTAAATCTTGGCTACATAAATGATTTTAAATTCCCTCATGATCAAACATGATCATGCAGAGCTTGAAGTTAGAGAGAATGTTAAGTGTTCTCTAATTAATTGCATAAATGTGGAATGCAAAAATTAAGTGTTAACTGGTAATTTCTGTGTGCACTAGGCGTCCTCAATATGTGCTAGATTGTAATAACTCACATGCGCTTGGGATACTGACTATTAACAATTCATATGACACTTGTTTTCCATGGGTGATCATGATTCTTCTTTAATGGTTATAAAGGTTGCTAATGTATTAAGAGGGGAGCATCTAGAATGCCATTTGGTCATGCCTATTGTCTCTATGCTAACCCTTTAGGTCTACGTAGGAATATACAGAAAAATGTGTGTATGCACGTGTACTGTCTCAGGTTAGTATATTACTGAGAAAAAGCAGCACTTACACAGATACAGTTCATTACTTAATTCATTTAAAATATGCATAGAATACTTTGTAGAATAGTTTATAATTGTGCACACATTTCTCTTTCAAACCTGACCAACTAGAATGACTGCTATACCTGATTTTAAAAGGCAAACCTTTGCAGCATGTTACTTCCTTACATTAGTGAGGAATGCTTTAATCCCCTTAGAAGTTAACCTTAAAAGGGAAACATCTACCTTATTGTGGTACTGACCTTGTTCTGGTAAATTGCCATGTTTTCCTTTACTTGCATTGCAATATCAGAGGGAGATGTTTACATCAGGGGTAAGGTTAAATGTTTCTTTTCTGAGGTCATTTACTCTAGTTATTTCTATGTATATCTGAAAAAAAGAGAGCAATCAGACTGAGTAACAAAGCAACCTGCGAGAGCTGTATCGAATGCATCAATTCTTTGTGTAAAAGTTACCCTCGCTTTGACATTCTTGTCTGGACAACACTCAAAATGAAAAGCAGGTTGTACTTAAATCCAGTGAGTTTTTCACAGAAGCTTATGAAAACTTGTATCCTTCATGGCCCGTGGATGTGAAACTTTAAAGTGCCCAGGTTCACCCTAAATCTTCATTATTAAATATTGAAAATGTCTTGCGGAGTTTACATGTGGTTTCAGGTTTGAACTAAACCCCCCAAAAGATGATCTTTGAACTAATTCTATTTGATATGGAAACCAATTTAAGTTCTCTGTGGAAAACAAAGGAAGTAAGAATGAGTAGGCAATTTTTTTTTTTTTTTTAAATTGTGTCTGAAAATGGTTAATGAAGTTGCTTCACATTCTCTGGAATAACCCTGAATCCATCCATGTTGTTAGCTACATAAGACTCCTTGCAGGAAACAGAAAAGAAAAACAAGATGTGTTTATGGAGCAACTATCTTATCACTTTGTTGCCCTTGAAGGGAAATTTTAAAGACAAACTATGCTGGAGCAGCATTTGGTGTAATAGTTGGGTATTTCCCATGAAGAGGAAATCATCCTGTAGGTCTGTATTGGACCTGAAATTTCCAAAACAGTGCTGAGTGTTCATATATGAATTTCAATTTTTGCTTTGACAAGTTTGTATAAATACAGAAAATACCGTTTCTTTTTGGTGGTCTTAGTTACGGAAGCCTTACTGAGATGTGTCTAAATAATACGGGGGTAAATCCTATAGGAGCACAGAGTCAAAAGACAGAGAGAAATCAAAAAGCCTGTTCACATCAATAAATCTGGATTTCCTCCAGCAAAGATTTTAGACCATGGTATATTGTTCACTAGTCTTTTTTTTTTTTTTTTTTTTTTTTTTTTTTTTCCCTCTCTTGGAACACAAAAACAAACTGGAGGACCAAGAATTCTGAATTTAATTTAACAGAGTAACAGAAAACAATTTTCTTATGCATTATTCTTATTGAATCAAATAGTTCTCTTACCCATTTCCCACATTATTCTCTTAATGCTTATATGGAGTGGCTGTCTCACCTTGATAAAAAGGGGAAATATTTATGAAAATTGAAAGTTTCAGACCCCGCTTCACCCCCACCCCACCTGTTTTGATTAGTTCTAATTATTTTTGTAATGTAGCCCTAATAAAGATCATAGAGTAATGCAGTCAGCATTCATTGAACCTGTAACTTTAATGAAACGTAGTACTGTATTATCCCTGCAGCTAAGCTGAAATCTCATAGGAAAATGTTGTTAACTGATTTTATTCTCTGAAATCTGATATAAAAAAATACATTGAAGGTTGCTTATAAAGGCTCTTGCAACATAGCTATGCCAGCTACTCTTTCTCTGCATCTATTGTGGTCTAAGATAAACACAATTAAATGAAGTCTTTACTTCCTTTGGGATCGTAGTATAGCAGTGCTTAATAATAGAGCAGTGCATTTCATTAAAATTTTGGGTCTGAGGCTACAGAACTTAGATATGAAGAATATCAAATGGAGTAGCCAGGAGAAATAGTCAGCAGAACTTATTACCTAGAGCAGTGCCTCCATGCGTTTTTTGCATATCCATTTGACCAATTATTCCTAATTTAGTTGATGAGCTGAGTTAATTTTTTTTTTTTTTCTTCTAGAAACAGAGCATTAGCTGTTGTTTTGTGCTTCGGCTTATATCAGTTCCATTTTAGAGTCGAGATGCAGAGAAGCATATTGTCTCTCCCTGCCCCTTGTGCTGTAGGATTCGTGTGTGAGAAGCACGGCAGAGGAGGCATTGAGGACTCCCTGACCCGCAATGCACTGCTTCGTAAGGACATGATTGATAGTAGTGTAGGAAGGCAAGATAGATTCAGGGAAGTGGCTACTGGTGCTCCAAATAACTTCTGTAGTGGAGTTTGAAGGGTTATTGCAGTACAAGGACTTCAGTAATAACCAAAGAATATATTTGCTGGAGAAGGAGAAGGGTTGTCACCTCACAGTCCCTCTGCAAGGAGCCTGTTATTTACTAGGGTTTTACCAGAGGGAAAGGACGTAGGAGTGCACAGTAGTGAGCATGAATATTCTGCTGAAAATTTTGCACCAGGAAACTGGAAATTGGATTCCCAAATATCAGCTGCGGGGCCAGATTTGGCTTATGGCAAGCTGCATGGTGCATTCCTATCTTGTCCCTGTCACTGCAGCCTCACCTAGAGAGCCGCAGCTGGGGGTGCAGCCAGCATCAGAATCAGTAAATCCAATTCAGCAAAACACATTGATGTTCTGTGTCTGATTTTTCAATTCCACGCAAGCTATTTCTATTGAAAGTCAAGAACTGAAAGTTAAGAATATCCTGAAGTGCCTTTCCTGGGTTTCTTTTAGTTACCGGATGTGTATAAAAAGCATTGAAAAATAAGTTTATTTGCATCGTATGCAGGAAAGTGAATTAGGTCAAAAGTTCTCCATTTAGCAAAAGTATTCGTTATTAGGGAGAAGTAAGTGATGTCAGAACAAAGACATATGTCAATCATGGAAAACTCAAAGACTTTAAGACTGAATTACTGAAAAGATGTGTAATGCAGCTAATGCTGATAGCTGTGGAAAATCTTATTATTTACTGTGTCCTACTATCTGTATTATGTCCCGATGTTTCTCTCTTAAAATTTAGAATGGATGCTTGAAAGTGCAAGCTAGCAACCAATTACTATGAGGTGTGCAGAATATTTTGTTTTTAGTGGCAGGGAGGCAGATGAGTGAAGCAGGAAAGTAAATGAATTTGAAACTCTTTGAAAACTTTATTCTGTGTGTTTCATTGATTTTGAGAAAAAATAACGTAAGACCATGTACACGTGCTGGCATGTATCTGAAGCAATTGCAATAAAAGAAGAACCTGCGTGTGATTTAAATTAAATATAAAAAGAATTACATTCTAGTCCTACGTTATTTGGGAAGATTTCAATTAGCATGTTTCCTTTGTCAGTTTGAATCATCAAACCAAAACACTTTTTCTTCCTCTTTTGTTCAGGTTCTGTGCTGTTTGCTAGTTGCATGCAGTAAACTATTCTTTGCATATTAAAATGGGAAAAACATAAATAAGAAAAAAAGTAGCTTTGGCTCTGGAGAAGTTCTTTAAAAACAGGTCTGTTTTCTGAGCAGCCCAGAGGCAGAAAAGCAGTATGACAAAGCTGGCAAATCTGCAGCCCCTCAGGAAAAGAGAAAAACTTGAAGTTACTCCAGCTGCAAAGCCTGATCCCAGGAAACTAGGGCAGTATATTCCTTAAGCGCTGCTCTTGGACTGGCCAAGGAAACTTGAGATTTATTGTTTTGAACTTTAGCTCTCTTGGGTTGGTGCTCTGTGTCCCTGTCTAGGTGAATGGAGGCCATATCCATAAATCAGATCTTACTTATGAAACGCAGCGAGTCACAAACCGTCCTCTCCACAGTAGTGATTTCCATTCTAGCGGTTGTTTCCTCAGCGCTCTGCGTTCCTTGGCTTGCTGAGAAGCCTCAGCAGAGATCACTTGTATGTAAACAAGGAATTTGGCAGGAACTCAATCCCTTTCAGCAAAGTTTTCATGATATATTATTACCCATAAGGGAACTTCACTTCCTCTACTAGAAGAGTGTGGCATCTCATATTATTCACTTCTTGTCTTCTTTCTGTCTTCTCTCTCTCTCTTACCATTTTCATATGCTGTTGTCTCTCAGCTTTCATGGGAAGATTGCTGTTTCAGAAGATTAAGATGAATCTAATTTTATGTTTCAAATCCACATAAAACACGGATAGTTATGGAAGCTTGGACTCATTGTGACAGCAAATTCAGCCTCGAATGCCCTGCAGGGAATTATGTCTTAACATGTTGTATCTCTTTTTCAGTGCCTGCAAGGCTATTTCTTCATCACCATGTAAACTGCATGGTGGGGAACGCCAACAAAAAATAAGATGCATTGGAAGATAAAAATTCAGTGTAAATAAGGTGTAAGATAGACAGTAAGCCAGAAATGGCTTATTCTATTTAAACCTACTGGGTGGAAAGCTGAAATGAGGGACACATTTCTGATTATCTCACAAACTAAAAGAAATCTATTTAATATTTGTTGACAGTATCAGTAATGTGCATTGGAATTCAGTTCGTTTGGCCTCCGATGTAGTTAAAAAAAACATATAAAATACACAATATATACCAGCGTTGTATTTGTATGTGATGGTAGATGTTTGTTTCCAGCACAAGTCCCTTTGGGAGGGATGGGGGATGGGAGATGGTATGTAATTCTGCTTTTTCATTTGCAGCAATCACTAATTTCAGATGAGTTGTTAGACCACACGCGAGTAATTTTCCTAAACAATGGCTTCAATTAGTGGTCAGATCCGGCTTGTTGGTGTTTTAGGCTGTTTTCTCACCCTGGTCTGTACAATAGACATTTTGCAGATGTCATGCAGTGTTCTTACAACAGCTGTGTGAGATTTCCTTCTGAAGAAAGTGTTCAAAAAAGGGAAGTTGGGGGGCCCATTTGCAGAAATGCATGCCTGTGTTTGAATGTTTAATTACAGAGATTGCTAGGCAAGGCTGTTGCTGCCTGCCACCACTTAGCACTTACACAGAGGGCTGAGGGAGCAGTGGGGTAATGTATTTGAGAACATGTTTGTTAAGACCAACTTGCAATTCGTTCTGGCTGTCATTATTCATAAAGCTGGATGGGACTCTTTCTCGCACATGCACAAAAAATGGAATTTTCATCCAAAAAAAGGAAAATAAAATGTATCTTTGAACTTTAGTGAAAGCATTTTTTTAAAAAAAAATGCTTTAAATAAGATGGTATTATTAAATATTTTTAACCAATTTTCATGTTGAAGATTCGCAAATATTTTGCAGCTTATAGGGAAAGAGTAGGGGTCACTGGAGACAGAACTTCAGCGCAGAACAGTGCAAATCTAGGGAATGTGAAAACATGAGACAGGATTCCTAGCTAGCTGTATGAATGGGGGAGGTGTGGCTTTATTAATATGGATCTATGTATTTATGCTTGAATTAGTGTATTTGAGGGAACAAATGACTTTGTGCTGGACAGGCTATATACACAAAATTACTTCTCTTGTGACAAGAGAAAATGGAACATAAAATCTAATAGACAATAAATCTGGTTTATATCTTCCTGTCTCTTTAATCAGGAAAGAATCTGGCTATTTTTAACTATAGGGTCCAATTATAAAGTGAAATATAATGTTCTTTCTTTATGAAACATGTCAGGAAAAGATTTTAAGGGTCAAATCCTTAGCCAGTATATATTAGGGGACTGTGTTGATTTGCACCAGCTGAAGATCTGACTTTACATGTCCTTAAATTTTCAGATTTGTCTAGCTCCCGAAGTGTTCACACACATGTTCATCTCTCAAAGTGACTTGTTCTTTCTTATCAGCTTATTGTTTCGAGGCAGTAGATTACAAAAGACACTGACAACTTCCAGAAGGTCTCATTGATGCGTTTTGTCATATTTATTTAATATAAGTAATATTGAAAAAAGTGCTAAAACTCAAAGGTCCATAAACATTAATAGAGCTGTTGATTAAGCGAGTGTAAATTAAAAACGTATTAGCAAGTGGGTAACTGGATCATGAAAAAGTCTGAAGAGGGACATGGCATGAGAACACCTACCAAAACAGATACCTTCTGCTTGCTGAAGTGCTCCACTTGTTGCTGTGGGGTAGCAAGCAGAGGATAGATGCCTAAGTATTCTTTTAGTGCACAAAGAGTTATGGCAAGCAGTTGTCTGCTAAGTGTTGTGTGCAGCAATCATGATTTAAAAAAAGTAGTATAAATAGGTGAACATCAAACACCGAGTATCTCCTTACTCTGTAGCCATATCACCATGTGCTGCAGTCACACAAGGGATCTCACAGCCTGAGCAGCATTGATAAGCTCAGTTCTTCAGTCGTCTATCTCAAACAGTGCAGAACAGAATAGTAGCTTGGTTGAGTCACTTGGTAATACCTTGCCTCAGCATTAGCCCAAAACACAAGACTGCTGTTTTCTGCTGGAGGCACCGTCTTTTAGATGATGTGCTTGAGTGCTCGTGGTTATTACTGATTCCCCGACACTTTTCATAAGAGCCTTAGCACCATCTCCATTCCACCAGGTAACCTGTGCTCATCTGGAAAGCTACCGCTCGCTTCCTGAGGGTACAGCTTTGCAGATGCTGGAAGCAGGGCAATCTCATTAGCAGGCCTACGCCTTTGAAATTGGCTCCCTACGTATATGCACTTAAGTGTGAATCTAATCATCGGTTGAGCTCTAAGAACTTGTTCTCCCTGCAGCCAGTATCAGGAAGGCTGATGTATTTGCAGTCTCGTTAGGACAATTCAGATTTCAATAAAGGCAGCCAGATGCCATGGTGACAAGTGCACTATATTTAGCCATTGTAGTAATAACAACAATTGTTTTTACTATGCCTTCTGAAGTTTCAGTAATAACAAGAACTGGGAAATTTCAAGAGTGAGCCCATTCTTGTGGTTTCCCAACCACATGTCTTTGGGATAAGCTCAGCCAAAGGCATCTGCTGACGTCCTGTCACCCCTGAAAATTTGCCTCCATCATTAAGACGGTTTAAAATACTTTGCTGGCATTTTGATGCTTTTCTTAAGGAGGTAAGAACTTGGAATGAAAGAATGTTAGTTCATACTGATGCATTTTGATCAGGCTACAAACCCAAATTGATTACAGTTCAAAGGACCAGCAGAAAACCGTTGTCCCAGTTACCATTTTAATGACACCAGTATAAGTTGTAGAGGTTTACTGTTTTCTGTGTGGTCTAGCACAATGAATACACCAGCACAGGCCAAAGGTATTCTTGAGGTCTGGGCCACAACAGCCAGTCTTTAGGTGAAGTATGGAAGAGATTCCTGCTTCCCTTTCTCTAGCTGCACACTGCCGGCTTCTTGGATTACTGGGTTTAGCAGCAATAATTGCAGAAGTACGAGTGCATTTTAGCAAAGAGAAATCACATGCAGGCTGTCAATACTTTCTCCAAAATAGCTGAAACATACCCCAAATCCTGGAGTAATTCCATTTGTAGAAGAGTGCTAAGTTGCAGACAAGTTTTTACAACAAATTTTCAAATTCACTTGGTCTGTCTGTAATATCAACTGTTTTTCATAAGAGTGTAAGAAATGAGCACTTGTCTGAAAAATACTCCTGTTTTTCCTAGCCCAGCCTACATATGCTCTTACAGAACATTAAAGTGATGTTCTCTATACACAAAGACAGGATATGGTTTTTTTCCATACTTTCAGCAAGTGCCACTTAAAGTTGTGTAGATGGAGCCGGAGCCATGGTGTCTAGAAGGCCAAGCATTCTGACAGTCTTGCTTTAAGTGCAGCAATTCAAGTTTCATAACTAGCTACCCAAGGGGCCTGCGTACTAACAGCATCCTCCTATATTGGCGCTGTGTGTTGGGAAAGTCACAGGAAGTCTAAATGAAATGGCCAAATACCCCCGGGCCATAGACCTATACGGTGGCATCTCTGCTGAAAAATAATGAAAGTGGTGCTAAAAAGTACTATCCCCGGTGAAGCAAATAGTCAATAAACAACAGGATCTGCGTGGGATTGACTGTATTTATAGTGAGATTTTGTCTACTTGCAGTATCAATTAGAGTTGTATTAGAAGGTACAATCTTGACTTCACGCTGTCATTAATTTTAACGATGAAGATTATCAGTCAAAAAGTAAGGCAAAGAAATTTGCTGTAATGATTTCATAGTTTGGGCTTTCCATAAGGTAATGCAATGCACACTCGCTTTCAAATGGATCACCTACTCAGAAGCTACCAGTTAGTGTCGGGTCCTCTGTGTCACTTTTGGAGCAGCTGGAATTGCTGGAGGGGTTTAAAAGTGACACCGCAGCTCCCAAGGCACCGTGGTGATGAGCACATTCACTGCTCTGAACAGGGGTGACTGTTCTCTCCATTTAAGCTGCTCTCATTTCTGTGCGAAATGGTACAAGAAAGGGATCTCAAATGTGTGCCTCTGTGTGTTGGAAGGGGCAGATGAAAATTTTTCTAAAGAAAATTTGAGTGAATTGGGGGTATGAAACTGATTGTGGGACGATTGTAACGGCCTCGCATTTAACTGCATGTGGTGGAAGTCAGATGTACATACAGGAAATTAAAGCAATGGATGTGCCCTGTACATAAAGTTCCTCGCTAAACATACTCTGGCTATGGTCTGCTGTTTGTGGTGCCATGTCCTAAAAGCCTAGTCCAGCAGCATCAGTCAGTTGTGGCCCTGCAAGAGCAGTTTCTAGACCACGCTTGGTTCGTGCTCGTGGTCGACATATATTCTTGCAGTAGCATGGAACTAGAATGTATAATGATATGTGCTTGGCATACCTCTAAGAACTTGAACCATCGGGGTGCTCATAGGGCGTGTTTCAACACAAGCATTGGGGTTTGGTTTATAGGTGATTGTTGATCTCTCTGGGATGCTCTCTGGTTTTCTCTGTGTAACTGGAACAACTTAGCAACAAAACACAGGAAACCCATAAGAAGAGATGCATGCTGATGGTGGCAAAACAAAAACAAACAAACAAACAAAAGCAACAAAACAAACAACAAAAAAAGTCTGTTGTTAGAGTCCACAGCATCAGAGCTTGTCTCAAACTTGGTATTGCACGAGGATTTCCTCTGCACAGTGCTCCTGGAGTTTGGCTTTCTGGAGCATGGCACAGGGTAACACGCCGAGCTGCCATGCCAGATGTTCAGAGCCTCTTCTGTGCCCTGCAAGTGCCTCACTTCTAATGGTATGTTTGGGCTGATTTTTTTTGATTTAAAGGAGGAGGCTGTGAGTTTGTGAGCTTTTAAAATCCAGGCTTGGGAAATTCTCAGCTGAAAATGCAGATTGCTTTTTCTAAATTGTGTTATAGTCTGTAGCTCCCATCCCAAATAACGTCCAATAAAGAAAGCTCTGTTTGAACCCCCTGCATGGGGTTTTTCAAACCAGAGTACACATGATTTATACGATATTATAACAGAAGAAAATAGGAGGTTATTTTAATGAAATGGGAGTAGAAGAGAATGGAGTTTGGTTTCAGATGTTGTATGTATTGTGAGTCATCCCAATGCTTTTATGTTAGATTCCTGAGTTACACCAATCAATGAAATTGGCCTGTGCTTTTCTCTCCCTTTCTTCATTTAAACGTCAAAGTGAAATTCAAAGGCTTGTGCAGAACTACTTGAGTCATTCAGAAGATCACTGCCCCACTGGGGATTCTCTTTGTTTCAGCACTTGAACACTATTGGTTTTATTATCTCCATTCAGGTTTTGTGATTATTCTCATCCATAGTCTCCTAACAGTCATTAGAGATGCAGACAAAGAGTTCTGCCTTTGCATTGCATGAATAAATATAAATACTATTTTGTGACTTGTCAACAATATCCACTAGTGACGCAGTGTAGCAGCATACTCTGGGTACTAAGAGCCCCATTTGTGAGATATTAAGCCCCCTCCATTCCTATTGGTTTCACTGGCGTTTACAATGCTCCAGACCAGATGGTTTTTCACTACACTGGAAGATACAGAGGAACAATAATAATGATGATCAATGAAGTTACAAAGTGTTTTAGCTGAGCTCCACAACAGCTGCTAATTACTTCAGCTCTAAATTTGTGTAAGGTGTGGTTCCACATTGCAAATCTTTGGATGGGAAAGCTGATATAAGTCACTGTTGCTCTTATCTGGGTGAATTTTGGTCTTTTTGGAAAAATGCATAGTTCAGATCTCTGGTAAGGCCTCTATTTATTTATTAATTTATTTTCAAGTGACACGGTATGAAGGATTCTTTCAGCATGAATAAGGGAAATACTGGGGAGCACGCACAGCAGGGAAGGGAGGAGAATAGGGAGGGAATCCCTTAAACCAGCTTTTCCATTGAAGCATTCATAGCAAGCAAATGCAGAAGACAGCGTTTAACTGGAGAGGCCTTGAGAGTTGTTTAATGTGTAGTGTCCATGTAAAATTGCTATTATTTATTTATTTATTTATGGAAAACAAAATAGCACAAGGTTGGAATTACACTCATATCCTGGATTGTGGTAGCTTTTCATTACAACGTGATTTACTGTCTGCTGTGGTTATTCAGAAGTTGCTTCTTGCTTTATAGAGTCTAAAAGTCTACGTCGCCTGGTGATGAGGAATGAAGAGCTCCTTCAGGGAAACAAACAAATGGAAAGACAGTGATAATGTTGCACAGCTTGGACCAAATTCAAATCTCACTAAGATTTTAAAAAAATTAAGCCAATATTTTAATGGTAAGAGGTTGCATGTGCAAGTCTGAGCCACCAGTTACTGATGGTGGTTTCTAGTGTTTTTTGTGGAAGCAGGTGGGGAGGAACGAAAGCTTGCTTTGCCTTTCACAATGGAAAGCAGACTTGCTTCTGGATCTTTTCTGGCACTGGTGTGACATTGTCTGGGTGGTCTCCCCATTGCTCATCAATATATCAGATCACCTGTAGGAGAAACCTTTGTTTTGTAGATGCATTTGAGACAAATGAGCTTGGCAGCTTAGGCAGTGGCAATGAGTTTTGAATTGGACTGAGAAACTGCATTATGTCTTCCCTGAAGCAAATTCTGGTTTTCAGGTCCTAACTGCTGGGAAAACCCTGTCTCCTCCACAGTCAGCCTCCAGTTAAACAAAAGTTTCTATGGAACATAACAATCATGGGTAGGATGGAAATTATCAAGTCACTGGAGAAAGGACAGTGTAAAAACAGAAAACAGACCACTGAGCTGATTTGGACATATCATATGTCAATTAAACAGATAGCTCTGTTTTCTAAATCAGTTCTGTTTCAGACAGGATTTAATTTTGTCCAGACTAGGTAAGTAGTGTTGGTGTTTAGTTGTAGGGCAGTGGGGTGGTAATTCATGGCTTCAGCTGATGTTTTCAATAAGGGGAAACTCACACTTCTGCTTTGGTTGCACATATCTCTTGCTCCAGGGAGAAGGGAAGGGATGTTGCAGTCCAGGGCCAGAGAGAACTTTCCCTTTTCTGCTGGCAGGGTGCTGGAATAACACAGTTAAAGCTCCATTCCCCCTTTTTTATTCTGCTTTCTATGTTAAGGCTAAACTGCAGGCAGAGAAATAGTCTTTTGCCTCTCTCCCAGTATGTGTGAAGTGAATAAAAATCTTACTGATGCTGTGTAGCAAATGGAAGTTTGGAAGGAAATCACACTTAGCAACTGAAAATTCCATCCACGCACTGCAGTGTGTATGCATTTTTTTAAGGCAGTTCAACATTACAGTTCATTCAGCGTTAATTTAAATGGAGGCAAGTGCTTCAGCAAATACAGCTATTATGTTTTTTGGTATTTCCACTTGAAATTTGCTTGCTAATATCAATGTGAAATACAATAACCATTAACCCTCATTAACCCCATAGCAATATGATAAAGACAGGTGTTCCCAGTAGGACAAACAGGAGAGAGGTCTTATGCAGTAGGCCATGAAGTAAATTGAAAGGGATCTCAAAATAAATCTTAAAGATGAAACTAAATAAAAAAGTCACAATATAAGAAAGAAAGCATGGTAGTGCTGAGGCAAGCAGTAATTTATTAGTGTTTGTCTGCAGAAAAGTAAAGAAACTCTGCATATCTGTTTTGCTTAATTATCTGGTTGACCTCAGTGAAAAGAAAAGCTGAAGTTAAATGCATAACATTTCTCTTTACAATGTTTTTTTCCAAGTTCCTTTCTTATGAGTACCCATGTGGTTTCTCTGCTTCTAAGCAGAGTGATAGCTCTAGTCATTTTAATAACCTCTGAGAAAGTGCTTCAGGACATATTTGCAGAGCTGAGGTTGCCATGCCACAGCCTTGTCTCCTTACCGTGCTCCAGATATTGAACCTTCCCGTAACTACAATTACAACATAAACCACAAAATGTAGATTTACAGATTGTTTTCAACAACACCCATTCAAATTTACTTATATTTACACTAGAAAAATTAGGGTAAGTGCTATTGTGACCAGAGACATAGACCAAGATCAATAACCAACCAATTCTTGGCTAATAAAGCACTTCTCTAAGGTCTATGGTTGCTTTATTCTGACTTTGAGGTTGGCCTCTAATGTCTTATCCATTGACTTTTCCCGTAAATATGTCTAATCGAGACCAAGCTGAACCCTGAGAAGAAAAGATACACTCTGTTTGGTAAGAATTGCTAATTAACTTGGTATGTAAAATCGCTAGCTACTCTCTGCTTTTAGCTTGTCTTTGGTGGCAAATATGCATGTGTAACACAGGTATAAACATCAAACATTAATTCCTGTGATATAGGTAGAGGTTTCCTAAAGAAGCAAGCGGCTCAAATCTACTCTATTTCTTATTTTTGCAGTATGAGAGACTTGTGCAGTCAAGAAAAAATGACTGCTGCAGAACACATTTGGAGCAGTGTAACAGGATATCTTTGTCATGGGCTCGGGTCATATATATTTTACATACATTGATTAAAAGATAAAAGGGTTGCGTTTTGCTTTGTTTTAGAAAAGAGAACCACGTTAGTGTTTCACTGCTTGTGCTAATCCATATGAGTTGTTATATTAAAACTTAGGGCCTCTATTGGCTGGGTCCTCTTTTCCCTATGTGACTTTGGTGAAAAGTGAAACCTTCGTTCACCATTGTACTTCGGGTCCTTGAGACCTGATCATGAAAAGGGCTGCTAAATCCAGTCCAAGTCTGGTAAAGCCTTTTAAGGTGTACATTAAAGAGGGCTGATAATGAGTTGTGGCATTTCTTTCCAAGATGCTTCTCTGCCTTCTTAGAGAAAAATGACAACAAAACCCTCAAACTTGAAATTTCATATATTTGAATTCTTTTTCATCTCTTGAATTGTCTGATAGTCCATAGCTACCAACCTGTGTGGTGTGTTCAGGTGAGCTGTGATGCATTGATCCATGGCAAGGAGTAGAACAATTTCTGTTCTGAGGTGTTCAAGACCAGGCTGGATGGGGTCCTGGACAAACCTGATCTGGGGGGGGGCATCCCTGCCCGTGGCAGGGGGTTGGAACCTGATGGGCTTTTAGGTCCCTTGAAAACCAAGCTGTTCTGTGATTCCGTGATCCATGGTACTGGTCTAGTCTGATGGGATATTTCAGTCCGATGTAACCTGTATGTTAACTGATAGTATTGCCTGTTTCCCGATGGGAAACTCACTATGTCTTTGAACAGTGCCTGATGTTTTGGCACTGCATAAGCAGTAAGCTGCTGAGGTTCCGTTCGACAACATTAAAGACATGATATGTTACAGTAGCAAATTACATTCCATTTACTGAAAGTTTTAAATAGTACAAAATGAACATTATTGTCAATTAGCAATTTCCAGTTAGTACTGTTTTTCGGGATCTCTTATTAGTCCTGTAGTGCATTTATACATCCTCTTTCTGTGTCTTAGAACTAGGAGATTTTCCCTATCTAGCTTGCTTTCACACCTCCAGGGGAGAGGCAAATGCATTGCACGCTACTACCCTGTGGTTATTTAGACCTAGCAAAGTGCATTTGTACATGTGCAGCATATTTATATATATATATGCAGGAATATTGCTTTGCAGACTCCTCAGGCTGGCAGAGTGAGGATCACAACTTTGGTTACACAAGTGTGAGGTACAATGTATTGAAATCCCCTTCTCAGAGCACTGCCACCCAGTTCTCAGCTTCAAAGACATAATGGAAAGCCTGGTGCCTTGCTGATATAAACAAAGAGAGTATGATAAATGGAACTTTGTAAGGAATAAGTGCAACTTTGTAAGGTTAAACCACAGCTTATGCCTTAATCTTTGTTAGGAGGATGAGAGTATCACTAAAGATAAATAGCCTATGCTACTTATCAAGTACAGACTTCTGATACGGTGAGTAGAAGGGCTGTTTTCCTTTCGTAGCTCCTTGTGGTGCACATGATGAGACAGCGCTTTCAGAGATGGGTATTTCTCCTCCCTGCATACAGGTCAGGGCTGTGCCTGGTACTGTGCACCCTCAAATTTTTTGTATCTACCTCTGGAGCATTTAAAATTTGTTCATTATCAAAGATCCGATGCAGTTTGGGAACTGCTGGAGAGAATCCAAGTGAAGTCCGTGAAGCTTACACCACATCAGACCTGTGGGTCTGACCCAGTTTGCTTGGTTCCTGCTACTTTATCTGAGTGGATCCCACTCCCCCAGTGGAAGAACAGCTGCCTGTTGTTGACCTGCAGGTGAAAAGATTCTGTTCCAAAACATCCATATTAACCGCCGAGAAGAGGTGGTTCGTTCTGCCATGTTCGTTTGGGAGTTGCATGCTTTCCAAGGGAAGTGACTCTGACAAAATTAGTTGTGCTTGCATGAGAAGATCTCTGTATTGTTACAGTGAACAAAGCAATTAATATGTCTTTAATTTGCACCTAACGAAACAAAAAGGATGAGTTTATTCTCTGTGACATGTAGACAAATTTTTCTTTAAAAACAAAGTTTCATGCTGTGACTACAATTAGTGTAATTGTCAGCTCTTCTCTAAAAACAAATATGTATTAAGAGAAAAGCCAGTATTGTGCCCTCCTCTGGTGTGAAAATGAGACAATCAAAATCTATTGTAATTACCTCAGTGATATTATAATTAGCAACGATTAAGTTATTCCATGCTGTTTTTTTCCTCTTGGCTACAATTAAAAAAGTATATATCTTTCTGTTGCACATTACCACTGATCATTTTACCTCCATACATGTCTCGTAAGTGGATAAATTAGAAGTAATTTTAAAGCACAACTCCGTTAAAACATATATCTCTCTATTTATCTGTCTTAACCCTTTGCATGTTTCCTGCATCTTTTAACATCTGTGTAAAATAGCCTTGTTTGTTTGTTTTAAATACTCTCTGGGCCATTAAACCAAAGCCATAAAAATGTTGAGAGTACCCTGCTTATTTGTAATAGATGATCTACGTTTTCAAAAGTCACTATTCTAAGTGACAAAACAGTAGTACCAAAGATATTTTGCAAGGAGGAGCTCGGCATCACACCAAAATCCCATTAGGATTCATGTTTCTCCATCTGTACCCCCAGCAGGGTTCTCTTTGGGAGATGTGCTCTGCTCAGTCTGAAGTTAAATTTTTCAGAACAATCTGCACCTAAAATATAATGATTTCCGGTGTTTTTGGGAAGGAGCAGGAAATACTAGAGTGTCTCTTGCTATCAGATAGACTGTTAGTGGTTCCTATACATACTTTCAGGATGCAGAAAACTCAGTTTTATCTTCCTTTTCTGCCTGAAAGCCAGTTCATCCATAGGCCGTCCTTAATCTAGGGTTTAGGTACTCTCAGCTTTTTTTTGGCTGAGTCTGTTTTGTCCTGTGAAAGAGAACATGGGCCAGGAAGAGGGGGAAGAGACCAGCTTTGAGCAGTGTAGTATTTCAGGCCCTCCCACTCAGTGAGGAGCCCAGTGTTCTCAAAACGTTTAAGACATTTTACCAAAAAAAAAAAATATTAAAAGGTAATCTACAAGCATCTGTGTCCCAGTCATCAAAACAAAGGCACTTCCAGTTCACAAAGACACATCCAATTTCAGTATCTTTACTGCTGGCTCTGTAAGGAATAGCTGTAAAATATACTAAGTCCATGCATCAGAAGATGCAAGGAGCTAGTAAAAACAGGTAGGTACGAAAAAGCATGGGCCAATTTTATATCAGAGATTCAAAAACCAAATCAAAACCACAACAAGAATTCAGTCACATCACTTTCCTGAAATAAATGATTGCACTGATGACCAAAAAGAAGCTGCAAAGCAGTATAAAAGTTGTATGAACTGTACACCCAGTGTATCAGCTGTGGAAGGGAATTCTCTGGTCTTTTGAAATTCCCTGTTCTGTTTGCAGCCCCAGTGTCTTATGAAAGTTAGTTTTCAATCCTGATGCTATCGCACTTTATATCTCGCTCTCTCACTGATCATCTAGTCTAGCAATGCTTATTTTGGCACCACTCCAGGACTAAATATGGCAAGTCCTGGACCTTGGACCAGTGTAATTTTCATTCCCTGCTAAGTGCCTACATTTTTAACCACACAGAGGCAGAGCTCTGAGCCTCCGGCTTCCTTTGTGTGCATGTCAGTGATGTTAATAATGTCTCTATTGGTATCTTGTCTCTGAAGTGAACTCCTAAGGCTTTCATTTTGTGAGTGGAAATCCTTTCTAAAAACGATTCCATCTCTGACTCTGTATGGGGTACTGCAATCTAGTCTCATTAGAGACAGAGAAAGCTCTTAGGCCAGCTATGGAAAGACAACAGGAAACTTTATTTCATCCAACTTTACCCAAAAATGAATCCATGATTTGCTTTTTCTTTCAGTCGTTAAATGGCTGTTTTCAGATCTCATGCTAAAAGGGCCCTATCCTGTGAGTTTCATTATAAACTTCATTCAGCAGCAGTTAATTGTGTTCTTCACCTTGCAGGATGGTAATGCTAGAAATGAAATTCTGAATGTGTTGGGGAGCTGCTGTCCAGTTCCTGAATGCCGCCAATTGCTCCTTTTAATACTGGTGAGGGGAAGAGGACGGCCAAAAGCAGAGCTTCTGGCTAAGCCTTGGGGTGGCAGTTACGCAATGCATTGACTCAGCTGCAACACCTGTGAGAGCAGAGGAGGTAGTTTTATCTCCTGCGGCAGTTGACTAATTCTTCTTTTGCTTGCAACTTATTCTTTCATACCTGCAATTTATATTCAGAATAGGCAAGCACATTTTTAGAAAGCTGTGTGTACCATGTATAATCAAAGACAGAACCACATAAAATAAGATAGTGGGTAGGACTCTCTTGCAATGGAATATGTCTGTGTAATACTAATGATATTTATGAACATCAAGTATTGATTGAAAGTCTCTTCCTGTCAATGATAAGCCTGAGATGTGACATGTGGGAGCTGGAAAGCACCTGAATGCTGCAGGGACCCGTTTGATGCTTTGTTTATGTTGCATTTCTGTTAAATACACTCAAGCTTGACTAGGTTTGGATGCCTTGACTTCAGTCCTTCTGTTCCCACTCAGATACCCCTCAGACATTCCCTATACTGGTAAATGATTTTTATTTTTAAGCGCTACTTATTTATTAACATGCTGACCTCAAGAGCAATCACTTTGTAGGAGAAAACCAGCTCTGGAGTCCTGATGTTTCTGCTTTTTAGAGATTTTAAAGGCAGTTTTCTCAGTGTGCAGTCTGATGTGCATGTACCGGGCAGAGTTATTTATATGTGCCACATAACAACAATGTTTTATTACTGGCCTTAAGAAGATGACTTCATAAAAGTGCTTGGCAATAGGGTTGTTGAAGTTACGCTTCATCAAAAATACTGATTCTTGCAGATTTGTTAGAAGTAGAGCATTTTGTAATATTTCAATGCATAGCGAGCAGTCCTTTGCATCTTGCTTTTGGGGTTAGTGTGACCTTAGGAGAACCACTACCATAGCTTGCAGTTCTTTTGATTCATTAGCACCAATGCTTTCCTCTGGCAGTGCATAAACAGGTCTAACAAGCATCAGGGATGGCTAATTATTCAGGCTGAGAACATGCTGCATGGCTGCAGAGGCACTTACTCAGTGATATCATACTGATGTTGACGTATACGGCATGCTGGATTTTAGGACCTCATGGGAAGTCTTCATCCTTATATCCTCTAAGGATTCTCTTTTCACTTTCATGTGGAGGACTGATTCTATGCCATCTTGCTGACAGTAATACAGAATTAGTAAACTAATGCTGTTCCTCACTGATGATCAAAGGTAGGGCCTTGTAAAATGAGAAAAGAAAAATGCACAGACCAGAGTGACAAAAATAAACTAAGAATAACTGGGTTATTGTTCCTCTTTCTGCTAAAGTGCTCAGTGCCACTCTGACAATGAAGAGCAAAGCCAGAGTGAACGCTTTCCTGTTAGCATGAATGTAGCCCATGTCATTAGAATACGGAAATGATTTTAAGTAGACTGAGCTGTGCTGCCTTTTGTACACAAGAAAGGCTAATCCCATTAAAAGTAATGGTCTGAGATTGCTCACTCCAAGTACTGTTAATGAGTTAAGTTTGTTCTGTGTGTAATGAGTCCTCGGTGTTCTTTATGTCCTCCTTGCTGATGAACTGCATAGCAGGAGCTGTCACAGGCTTAATTATGAACATTTCCATGAGTAAAAATATCATTTTAGGAAGCAGAGATAAATAAACGGCATTTGTGAGCTTCATTGTGTGGTGCACAGAGCACTCGCTGACACTATGCTCTCATGATTTTCTTGTAGCTGCAGCAGTACAGCTGAGCTCAAAGTTAAGCCTGTGTTACCTGACTTAAATCTTCATAATGTCAGACCTAGAAAGCCCTTTTAAAAATTATGCTTATGTTTTAGATCCCGCTGCACAAAATCGGAGCAGGTCTCTTTTTACAGCACAATTTAATTTCCTTTGGTCTGTAAAGGATTTTTATACCTAGGAAGTTGTTGACATCCGTTGTTTTGTCTCTTCCCTAGCTGATTGTGAGGTATCAAAGTCCTCACATCTTATATCTGTGTACATTTAAACCCACTTCATTTTGACTTACTTGTAAGCACTTCATGTATAGTCGTTTGGATGGGTACAAGGACCAAACTGGCCAATTCTCCATATGAGGCATTTGGCCAGCCCTGCAAAGATTTGCCACAGCATTTTGTATGTGCTGGCAGTTAGAAAGTGTTTGGAGGATCAAGTCCGAACATAGACAGAATCATTATGCAACATTTTTCACAACATGAAAGTACTGAAAATAATTACATTGATTAGGGCACCTTGGAAGAGACAGGAAAGCATCTTATGCATATGCAGTAGTGTAACAGTTCAGAATTTTCTATCTTTTTAAGTATTGAACAGGAGCGTTTGATCAGCTATATAAATGCTCCTTGGCAAGGAATGTTGACTGTATCAGACAACATATGGTTCTAGAGTACACATTTGCAAATTAAGTGATATCTGGTCACGAAATGTGTTCACTTTTTATCTCGAAACACAACTTGCCTCCCCCCGTTTGCAGTCACAGCCCATTTATTTTGATAAGTAGATTATTAAAAAAAAAACACTCTTGGATATGTCGGATCAGATTCAATAATAATAATAAAAAATACTTAACAGTGACATTAGTAACCTCAGTTCCTAGCTCAGAACTTGTTAGCCAGATCAGCCTCCAGCACAGTATTAATGTATCCACGAGATGGAAGAAAGATAATGTAGGTGCTTTCATTTTATGTCCATAACCAAGCTCCTTTGCTGGTGACAGCCACTTTAAAGGAGTCAGCGCTTGGGAACTGCACTGTTTTTGTTTTTTAATAATGAGATTTTCAAGCCATGATGGCTGTTCTGTTAATTGGAGTGCCATTTGTAAGACCTTGAGACCTGGCTCTGATCATGAAAAAAATAAATAATTCACACCTTACAGACTAGGATTGTAGGTTGAAATCTGAACATTTAGGAAAAACTCTGAGTGAGCTGAAAACTTGCCTATGTTCTCTAATTTGCTTTAAGGAAATATGCCAAAATCTACTTGCAAAATTATCCCAAGTCTTCCTATCCCATGGCATAGGAAGCAAGCCCTTAATCTCATTACTAAATTTTCTGCATTAGGCTGTTCACTTAGGCCTATATTTGAAAAGACATTTATCTACCTAAACTACTGGGGAACTTGGTAGGAGTTTAAACTCTGACAGAATGTAGGATCTGTCCCGTTGTATAAATCCATGCTAGCCTGGTTGTAATACTATGGTTTTAAATAGTACTGTTGCATGTATGGATAAGATCAAGTCCTGTAGACAGCATTTGCTTTCACTGGGTTGAGACTTTTCTGCTACATGGCATTTTAATAGGTAAGAAAAGAAGCTTCTCACAACCAGTATTTTTCTGCGGCAACTCTTTCCTCTTCGTATTGCCATCAGTTTCCTACCAAGGTTGCAGGAAAGCAGTATCAGTGCTTTGCTTTTCAGCTACCTTGTACACAAAGTACCAGGCTCCCATGAGGTTCCTATGAGTATTGTTATGTAGGGTTGGCAGAGTAGCAGAAGTCACACCAGCCCACTGTAGCCAAAACAAGCATGGTGCTTCAAGCTTGCAGTGACAAATAACTGTGGTTCTCAGTATTAGAGGTGTTTCTGTCATGGCCACTTCTCTCAACAACGCAGAACCTGGTGACTACTACTGCCTTTTCCTAGTAAATTCTCATTAATTTCTTTTAGATTAAAAAGGCTGGTACCCATGAAGGAAGGAGGCATGGATGCTGAAGGATCTCTGAAAGCAATAGATGTTGAACAAGTTGTTAAACCAGAGAATTGGATGTCTTTTTTCATCATGCTGTATGTAGCATTGATTGATTGGAGTTTGAATAGGTATTGGTTTTAGATAAACAAGATAAAGTGAAAGATCAACAGCAGCCAGTGTGGATGAACATGAGAAAAGCTCTGTAAAGATAGTATCTTGTGAGGATCTGACAAGATGTAATTTTGTTCTCTTTTGTGCTGTCTTAAATCTAAAAGCTCTTCATAAAGACCACAGACCTAACGCTGTAGCATCAGGGAAGACAAAATTTAGCTTAAGAAAGAAGACTGAGATAGTCTAGGGTGGTAGAATGGCTGAAAGTCAACCATTTCATCTACCAACAATTAGTATGCCCTTTCAGAAGTTCCATGGCTTTTGTATGTGACTTAGGCTCCGTATCACAAGTTTGTGCTTCAGATGAATTAAAAAACTTAAACAGAAACTCAACTAATGAATTGTCTTTTGCTTAGGTTCTTCTGTAAGAATTACCTGTAAGGTGTTCCCAAATGTTGTGGCAGAATAGACTGATCACCAGTCTCTACCCATGCTGGGTCATTCCCCCTAGTGCTGCTCTCTAAGAGCTTCTGAGGATGTCTGTGTTTTACAGGTGCAAAATTCCTTTCCCAGCACCACTTGGCTTCGAGTGCTTTGCACTTCTAGTAGAGAGGTAATGTTGGCAAAGAAAGACAGAGGCTGCTGAAGAATGCAGAACAGCTTGGTAACAGAACTGAGAGCAGCGCTGGAGTTTATCAAGTCCCAGAACTGTTCTGTGCCTGCTGAATTACACTTCAGCCCTCTCACAAAAGCTTATTTTAAATGTAGTTGTAACTCAAGAATATACACCAAACCTATCACTTAAGATGTTTTACAGCAACCATATTCAAAAGTTTATACAGTAAGCAGATACATTTTAATGGCACACACTTATTTTCTAGTAGGTACTACTAATAATAAGAAATGTGAGCATTTCTCACAGGAGATGAACAACAGCAGTGGAAACTAATGCATTTGTTTCTGTGACTCATCCTGTGGAGTCTCTGGGACTCTGTTGCAGACTCGTGGAATGTCTGAAGTTTTTGCCAGTAGTCTTTTTAGAAATATGAATGTTCACGTTCTTGTAGTGAGGAGTGAAGCTTTGGTGAGACATGGGATAATCCAATGGTGAGAGCCCTAGGACGGGTGGTAGGAGATCCTGATCAAGGCCTTGTTTGTTCACAGGCAGTCCTTGAAAATTTGTGTCCATCACACCAAGCTCTGTTTTGTCTGTCCTGTTCTTGGACTGTGCAGTTTGTATTAGTCCCAAGCTGAAGGAACTCTTGATTTCAAGTGGAGTAATATGCATTTGCTCTGTAATTAAGAAATCAAATTAGCAAAAGTGCAGAAGTCATCCATCCACTCCATGGCTGGAGGACACAAAAGTAAAAAATTTATAGGCTCTGAACCAAATGAGATCCAAAGGAGGGTGCAAATGACTCTGCAAGGGTAATTGCAAAAGCATCCCACTGAGGAAGAAGCAAGTTTGTAAGCACACTGTAGGAATGTAAGCATTTACCGAAGCACCCTGAGGACCATCATTCAGTTTGTGCTGTATGATGGCAATATTACCTGTTTACAGGTTAAAACCATGTTAAGTGCTAAAACGGTTCCAAGCTAGGTATCAGGAATGACCTCAACCATCAACACAGAACAAATGCCCTGAGCCTGATACTGAACTTTCCTAGACTTTTAAGCTGAAAGAACACACCTTAGAGGACACTGACATTACCCCTGTAGTACAGTTACTGCTCTGTAAGCAACATCGGTCCCATCCACCTCAGTTCCACCAGCCTGTTGTTTTTCTCTATATGGAGGTTGGAAAGTAGAGCATTAACTTTTGAATATTCAGTCCTTTGCTGTATCATGTCCCAACCTTTAATGTTACAAAAGCCCCTCCTTTTACTTAAGCATTTAATTCAATCTTTATTGTGCAAATTATGCTTACCCAAGCAATACTGTTTAATTGATTAATAAATTACCATTGACTGTCAATGTTCTTGGTTTTCCTCTCTGTGATATTGGAAGCACAGCTGACAGTAATTAAATAATCATTTCATCACCAGTGATGATTGAGTTTATCTAATTCAGTAGCTCTCTTATGTAACTAGTGTTAAGTTTGAACTCTTATAGGATTATATTGATTGATGGAGGAAGACCAGAAAGAGGGCTATCATATGTTGTTTCTTTTATTCAGCAGAGTAGGTAAGAAGAATTGTCCCAGTGGGTTGATCTGACACATCGGTAAATAGGCCTTTTTTTAAATCTTGAAACCTGTATGGCTCATTTAAAGTTCAGCTCATAGTACTTAGTGCAAGAACACTAATTTGCGTTCTAACTCATTTGGAAAATGTGTAATAGAAATAATTACTCTTCATGTTTTTTAAAAAAAGAGAGAGAAGTCAAGCTTAAGCGTGTCAGTTTATCGCCTAAGTAAACCTTTTTAAATAGTAGCATGTGAATGTGTATTCACATATGTAGATATTTAAATACATATTCTCTCTGTCTCATCAAGTATGTAAACATGCACTCAAAATTACACTTTCTATTTCGTACACTCCTTAAGTGACATTTCATAAGTCTTGCAGGATACATTCTGATTTCAGTAACTCTAATTACAGTGTGTCCCAGTCAAAATATTTATTCTGGATTGATAAAAATATAACTGAGATCATCATATCACCTCATAGGTCCAATTACAAAATGTGACAATCGGCAGAAAGAATGAACTCATGGAATTTTCTTCAGGAGAGTTGCCAGGGCACAATTCAAGGCCAGTTGATCAGGGATGGCTTTAGAAAAATTTAAATTACTTCTGCCATTCTAATAGGAGGCAGATTAGATGAAAGGCCAGAAGCTCAGCTACTTGGTACCCAGCCTTGCAAGTCTTTCTAGAGAGAAGTTATTCACAGCCAAAAGTCAGTCATTTGAAGACAAGGGCATAGTTTCAGGGCTATCATCTGGGTGCAACAAAATACTGACAATTGTTGCTGGTCACTAGTTTCAATTTTGGCTTGTTTTAGTTAAGGTTGGGACTAAATTTTCACTGTAAAGCATACCATCAGTAAGTGTGATTGTTGGGAAAACGGGAAAATCTGAGATTAAACATGCAGCAGTGAGTGGTCAACCCTTCACAAAAGGTGCCCTCAGGGACATGTATGTTTAAAGGTGCACAGCAGCTTTGTGTCTGTCCACAAAAGGAACATCTTTGGAAAATCTTCTATTATAATCTCTTCTATTATAATCAATGGAAGCCAATTTCTTCACCATATGCATCACATGTGGCATTCAAAACGAGGGCCCAAGTCACATATGGAAAGTTCCTTGTTCATAAGATCCATGTGGTTTTGAGTCTGAATTTAATGAGAGTAAAAGGTAAAATACCCTGAAACTAAGCAGATGAAACACTTGTGCAGCTTTTCTGACAATGACAAACTATCCAAGCTCTGCACTTTTTGCTTTATGATGCTTCTGTCACCTTCTCAATGAAAATGCCATCCTATTATGTACACTGGGTGTACATTATTCTATATACATTCTAAATCATTTGACTATTTTGGCTCTCCATTAATGGCAAATTACAGTAAAACTCCAAAGGAAATGTCTGTGATAACTCTGTGAACATTGAAAGAATTAATTATGATTGATTTTGTTAATTAAGTTCAGTGGCTAATGTCTTTACATTAATGGGATGCTTAAAAGACAGAGGCAGCATTAAGTGTTGCACCTACAGTTGAGTTGAAGAGGTTCGGTGCAACGCGGGTATCCATCTCTGTGCAAGACAGGCTGTCAGGCAGTCGCTTTTATTCCGGGCTCACGCGCTTTACAAGAGACTTGTCTCGTAAATGACTTTCAAGTAAATCCTTCTTGTTTACGTGGCATTGCATAGAAGTCTTTAAAATGATATTTCTGCCTGTTCTGTTTTCTCGCTAAATCTAAGGGTTTGGGCTGTATTCCTGTTGTCTTAGCCGTCTGATTTGCTTTCAATCACGTCCAGCTGTTCTAACTCACCTATCTGGAGATGCCCGCATCTTCTCCAGCCGACACTGCTTTTCCAGAATCTCTTGTAACCAGGCTACACTTGGTAGTGAAACCTCATGGAAGGTGTCTGTGCCCTTCACAATTGTCTTCAGTCCTCATTCCCTACCTTTTTCCTCCTCTTCCTCTCACTCCACTCATGATTTTAAGTTAGAAGAATAGGAAATGGCTAAAGACTAAATCCTCACCATCAGCCCACTCTGTATGAGTGCGCGTGCACATATGTGCACTTGGCTTCCATGGATTTAGGAGAAGCAGAAGAAAGAATTTGTAATTGATACATATTTTGTTTCAAACTGCAGAAGCGATTTAGCATTGATAGACTCATGCAGCTGGATGGTGTAAGCTGACTTTGTCCTCGTGACAGACACACTTCAGATAAAATGCCTTAACACATAGATTATTCTGATGCATTATGTAGCATCTTGAATAGGCATCCTAATGCCCCATATAGATATAGATTTGGCCTTGAGTGTTTTTTTTTTTTTTTTTTTTTTTTCTTTTTTTTCTGGGTATGTGTTGCTTTAAAAGAAAGCTGCCAACTGCTGTCCCTACACCCTTGCAGAAGCTTGCCAAAAAAGGTTTCCCTCTTTTTCCTGCAGAATTATTTGTTTTTCCTGACACAAAGGAGAGTGCTTTGTCATTGTTTTCTGTATAACATTGATGGATTTCATGTTGAATGGGTATTGGGTTTTAGTTAAACATGACAGGGGAAGAGATTTATAGGCAGCGGCCGCAGAGGTTGTTTGAAAGGCCCAATAATGCTTCACTGCACAGATGTGTTTTCAGTGTTCTCTGATGGTAAAGAACCAACCGGCTCATATACACTCCACCCTCATTACAGAGCTATCCTTGAAAAGCCGAGTGTTAACAACTATATAGGTTTTCTTTCTTTGGAGTTTCAAAGTAAACAGGATTCAAGGAGCGGCCTTATGTCAGGAATGCTGTGCTAATGAGGACAAATTATATTCTAATCAGGTTTCTCCATTATTAATTCACTGTTATTCTGCTCTCTTTTTTCTCCTCTCCTCCTCTTTGTGTCCAATTTAAAGTTGCAGAAGAAACATGGGGTGGAGTGTTTTTCTTCTGGTGCTTGTTATTCATATTAAGTAGTCTATTATGCCTTTGGTGTGATGGTGGGTGTTGAGAATTTAAATCCCCCCTAATGCATTGATAGGATAATATGAATCACCACCCAGAAAAATAATCCTATATGGATCTCAGCAGTTCAGGGATGTTGACTATATTTCCACACATAAATATAAGTCATTTTTGTTCATGATGGTACTATGTAATTTCAGGGTTTTCCTATAAAGATTTTCATATTTTGTTTCTGAAGAGAAATTTGAATAAACGAATATAAATATGTGATGCATCATTATAATTGCATTGTTCTTTTTTTTTTTTTTTCTGCTATAACTTTCATACATTTTCTTGAAACCAAATCTTAAAACAAACTGAAGACTACCATTAAAATGTATGAGTGATAATGGAATAACATAAATCCCACTTGCATACATTGCATCCTATTTGTTTTGTCTACCTCCCTTGGTTTTGGACCACTTGCTACTAGACGTTCCATCGGAAAACACGTACCAGTTCAGCTGCAGTGGAGAATAGGTAGTGAACCATGCTAAGCGCCAGCTCACACAGAGTGTGCGCACTCATTCAGTTTCTACCACAGTCACATTGTTGTGAATCCCCGCTATCTTTAGCAGATTTGAAGCACTCAGGGCCTCATTAGCAGCTTGCCAGGAGCTGGAGTCCTGCAGCTAATACAGGAACATCATACTGGAAGGAATTGCCTGGGTCACTGGGTCCAGTTCTCTGTCATTGCAGGCTACCACATTATATAATTTCTTTCATCAAATGCTCGAGCTACATCTTAAAAGAAGTCTGCTACATTTAACACTGTTTTGTTAGAAACCTTATCCCTAACCTAAGTGGATATGTTGCCCATTGATACCAATTTTTCTTATACCAGTGTTGTCCATAGGTTTAAATTGTTCTTTATTTACCCCCTGTCCCATTCGTGTTTGTCCCCCAGCAATCATCCCTCTCTTTCATTTACCAGGCTCAAGACTTTAAATTTAGTCACCTCTTGCAAAATGGGCTCTTTCTCCCTGTGATCATCTAATTAGTAGGCACTTTACTCCAATTTGAAAATTTATTTCATGAACAACAGTGTTCAAGTTTGTCCAAAATAATCTGGATGAGATCTCAATAGGAACCTGCATCATCACCATCTTAATCTTCACAAGAGAAATCTAACCTGATAAACAGAAAAAGAAAAACTTTTTACCTGGCTCTACTGCTGGAGTTTTACAGCAAGAACACCGACTTCTTTCATTTCCAGCTGGTGAGATCTTGCGTATTATAGTAGAGATTCTTGTTAGTTCTCACAAAGTCTTGCCCTTGGAATTTTTGAAATTAATTCGTTTCCGTCCCCAAGGTAATCAAGATCTAGTAGGATCCTCCTCTCTCTTGAGGATGAGGCATACAGATCTGCATCCATTTAAAAGCACACGCCAGAAAGCCCTTAAGAGCTGCCCCAAAAGCCAAGGAGTTGGCTGTGTGGTGTTGCCTGTACTTGAGTCTTCTTTAAGAGTTAGAAGCAAATTGCTTGCTAGGCAGGCTCACCTGGATCGAAAACACACAGTAAAGAAAGCTCTTACAGTAATTGAAGAATCATAATGCATTTGGGTCTAAATTTTGGAAGAAGATGGATGGAGCTGAATTCTTTATTTGTGTGCAGAATAATAGCTACAATTTCTCATACAGATAATTAGGTGTACTGGCTTAGATTTAGGCAATCTATAGATGCCATTCCACAAGTATATTGTCAAGGAGGGCATCAAGCTAATTCCTTCACATCTTCTGTCATAAAACCAACTATAAAATATTCCTGGGATAAATTGATGTCCCAGTGCCTGTCATCTCTGTCCCGAGCCTTTAAGGTAATTACATAAGTGTTCCATAAAACAGAACAATGCTTCTGGAGCTTGGCTTATTTAGGAATGTTTAACCCTTGGGAAATGCTTTTCTCATCCTCGGTGGCCGTGTGAGCTTCCATAACTTCCTACAAGATGCTTACCCTTCATTTCCACCCAGTCAGACTCCTTCCCTAGACCTACAGGAGAAGTCCCCACAGGTTGTCTAGGAAGGGCAATTCTTCTCTGTACTAGGATCTCTCACAACGGTTGATGTAATTTGTATTTAACTCCTGCTTCTAATCCCCTTCTGGGCATTTCTTTGTCTTGGCACATGCTTGAGTTTAGGGCACCTTTAAAGGAAAAGAGATCACAAAACAGTTTTGCAAGACCCTTCACCTCCTGAAGAAGGACCCTCTTGCAGTGCACATGGAGGTGACAGTCAATGTGGAGCTCATCGCAAGACTGGGGCCTGTTTTTAAGATATAACCCGAACTATATCTGCCTTTAGTTCCGAGATTTCTATCCTGGATCTGTGGTCTGCACTGTTATAAATATTTAAATATTCTTTATTCTTATTAATGATTTATAATATTATTTATTAAATACTAGAGTTTAGAGCAATTTGTCATCTGAATAAAAATAGTGCATTTCATTTAAAGTCCAGTTTGTGCTGCAAAGTATCAATGTAATACAAAGTGTTCAAGATGTTTTTTTAATGCTTATTTCCCCCCTCAAATTGGATGCTGGCTTTCAATTTGAATATTGAGCTACCTGAACTGAATTATTTATTGACTTTAATTGGATTTGCAGACAAGTCATATTTGCACATCTTTTCTAGGAAAAAATGGAATTCTTTCTGGGAACTTCTTAAAAACACCATGTTGAGGACATGCAGCTAATTAACTGCACATTTCCTGACAATTTTTCTTTCTTTTTTTTCTCTTTCTTTTTCTCTCTCTTTCTTTCTCTAGAAAAGTGTGGGAGATGGTGTTGTAGCTTAGGGAGTATAAACTAAAACATGTTACAGCACACATCTATCTAAAGTTAAGTTGGTTTTGAAATTATTATTAATTATTTGTATTTCTATATTACTTAGATTCTCCAGCTAAGGTATGAGTCCTGTTATGTTAAACACAGCATGAATACAGAATGAGACTCCTTTTCTGAAAGAGTTTACCAAGTGGAAAAAAAAAGAGAAATGTGGTAAAAGAAATGAAGTATTATTGTTCTCTGTTAGACACACAGAGACTAAACAATTTATCTAAACTCATTCTGTAAGACTGCTGGGGAGTCTAGAAATGTATCTCGGCCTTTTAGATCCTGATTCATTGCCTCAGCTACAGGATTATGTCTTAATCACCTGACATATACTGTCATATTTTTCCATTTTCTACCCATTCCTGTTGTTTACAAATAATGCCAAAGGCCTGTATTTTATTTTAACTGTCCTGGTTGTGATTCTTATGAAGTAATTCCAGCTGTGCGATGTGTGATGTGTAAACCATGACCAGTGGAAAATGGGATAGCATTTTTGAGGTAGTGGACCTCTCTTTCATGAGTCCAGAGTAGAAGCTGAGGAATTCAGAAGTCATGGGGAGTCCCACTTTCCGCTTCTGCCGTTTACTAGGAATTGCCATGTAGTTCGATGAAAATTGATAGATGTTGCTGGAAATCTGTCAAATCCTTCAGGGTTTGAGGATGAACCTAAAAGTGGTTTCATTCCATTGTATGAAGTGCTCAGTAAGCTGAGCTGAGCTCTCAGCAAGCTGATGGGGTTTCAGCTAAAGCTGTAAGTTGGGGTATGTATATACAAATGTCAGTATATTATTTGATTATAAGTAGACAGAGGAAGTTTGTATTATCTTTGGGAATTTGGTATCATGAATTTTGTTTCTAGTATGATCAAAAAAACACTAGATTTTAAAAAGGCTCCTTGTGCAATTAAGATATTTCCATATGGAACAGGGCCACAGTAACTTAGCAAATGGCTGTGAGAAGCTGTTCGTGTCTCTGAGTTCCTGCAGAAGCCAGGTGAAGCAGAGTTTCAATAGTCATGTTGCTGTACTTCTTCATAAACTGACCCAAGCTTATTTTGGCCACAACGCAGAAGCAACCTTGAACTATGCCATTCACTCTGAGTTATGTCTATGTGATCATTATGAACAAATTTTCTGTCTTCTGCAGTATGCATGCTGCCAAAGTTGAAGAAAACCACTTCTGGGTGCAATCTGTAGCGTGACACCATGGAAACTGATGGAGAGTTTTAGGCTGGTGTCTTTGCCCAGAGGGTATCTTTACTGCTGGCCACGTGGGGATTGAGTTGTAACTGTTATTTTGAGGTATGGGAGATTTCTAACTGGTTTCTAGATATAGACCACACAGTTCATGTTTCAAACAAAATGGTGTTAATATATTAATCGGAAAAAGCATAAATTTTATGCAGTTAGTCATAAATTTATACAATGATTCCATGTAACTACAATGTTATTATGGTCTCAAAATGACACTGTAATTATATTTAGTTAACTCCAAAAGCAATTGCTGTGTGGCCAGAATTCATTTATATAAACCTAGACTGAACATTGAATTGACTAGGAAAGTGAGGTAAATCTAATTGAGATAGATTGTGCAAACCTAATCAACAGGGATATTTAATGGCAAACAGAACAAAGAATTAAATAAAGCAATGCAAAGGCTATTCAGAAGAGTGGATATATGAGATAATAGGCCTCTCCATCTCTGATGTCATCTCTTTGATTCAGTGACTCATTCTGTGGTATTTTGTTGGTCAGCTGCTGGTTTGCGTTACACCTAAAGACATCTACACTCATGTACGCATGGAGGATGTGTTTCACTGTTCTTCTACGGGGTTTTACAATAGTATCACACATCCCACTTCCAAATTCTGGTCCTTTTCTAAAGTAAGGAGGGTAATTAAAGAATTGGGTATTGTTCCCATCTCATTTGTTATTAGCTATTTTGATTCTGTGAGAAAATGCCTATGAGCCAGAACAACTTCAAATTCACTGTTAAGTATTCAATTCAGTTGTCTAAGAAAGGGAATGTTGTGTTATTAGATGCCACTGGGTACTTGAGACCTGCATGGGGCTGGAAAATGCCATGTGAAACCTGTGGGAGGTTCATCTTCTTCTGAAGAGGCATATGAAGACCAGGTGTGAAACCCAGAGCATCTTAAGATACTATTAGTCGGCTATGGGTTGGCAACCGAATCAAACTATAGGCTACATTGCCCTGACAACTGAAAAGAAGGCTGACAACTGAAAAGAAGACCATCCCTGAATTTCCCAGTTTAAGTCCAATTTCCTAGAAGCTGCTGGGGAGCCTGAGGGTTGTACTTAGGATGAATGTTATTATGTCAGCTGATAATTTCCAGTTCTCAGAACACAGGCTAGTTCTGACCTCATCCCTTGATTGCATCCTTTGATTACATCCCTTGAACCAGCTACAGAGAAAATGGGAGGCATATAGCAGCTTCCCATCAAAGAGAAACTGCGTAGCAGGATATAGAAAGGATATTAAAATGGTTCTAATGTAGGGTAGGATTTGAAGTAAATAATATACAATTATTATTATTTTTTTTTTTTTTAGGGAAATCTGAAAAATCAGCTTGTTCCTGTAGGCTACTTTAACTTTTACATGCTCTAAGTTCACATTGATCTTCCTGTTAGTGCTCACACACAGTGTTTATCACCTTATAAATCTTCATATTGGTGTGATATTTTTGTTGTTGTTGTTGTTTATGTTGAACTACTATTTAGCCTTATAAAACATCTACATTTGCTGAGTTTCCGCACAGATCTTAGGTGGTCTTTTGGCACTTGGATTTCAGTAATATTTCTGAATGCTGGTTGATATTTTTGAAACTCTAAAGCAAAACTTTTGCTTTTTTTTTTCAGCAGTGTCATGCAAATTATGGACTCAAGGATCTTATATTTAAAATAATATAATTATATTGTTAAATAATGCTTCAAAACAGGAGAGAGGTTCATGGGTGGAATTTCATCCAAAATTGAGATGTGGAGAGGCAGAAGGAGATGGAGTCCTGTTTTTAATGGCAGAAGCTGAAGCACTGAAGTGGTGAGTCTAACAAACTAGAGGCAGATGGGCAGAGCAGATGATAGGAGACCAAGGGAAGTCAGATATTCACGTTTAGTAATAAACACAAACAGCATACTACTTCTCTGGTGTTCATTATCACTTTGGAGTTAGAACTGCTGACTGTCGTGCCAGATGAGTGCTTATAACCTTGGTTAGAGATGCAACAAAGTTCAAGCCCATTAGTTCAGAAGCTGTGAAGTTCTGATTTTGGAATCAAACCATAAGCAGAATGAGCATAACCCCGAGTTTGAAAGAAAAAATATTGATCAAAAGATGAATGTCTTATTGCTTAGAATTATATGCATATCCTGAAATTTGACCTATAGATGTGTGGAGAGAAAGTGGCAGCTTAAAAAAGTTGTATTGATATTTGGGGGGATAACTTTGGCTATGATCACTGATCAATGGATCCAGATATTGTAGAGAAAAATGTTGCGTTTACAGTAAAATAAGAAACGAGATATAGTATACGTGGTAAAGTTTAGCAAATATTCACAGAGATATCCAGCAAATTAACCTTTAACTTTTACTAACCTGTAGAAAAATACTTGGTAGATGATAGAGCAGTGCTTTCCGTGGTGATCTGGGATTTCTCTAAATTATTCATTCAGAAATATCAGCTATTTATTACCCATCTATAGTTTACCCACCAGACTTTGAGGAGGAGCTGAAAGAAAATGCTTTAGTGACTTTCCATACATATAACTTATTTCTCAAGGGTGGTAACAGGAATTGAAAGAAGGTGCCTGAAAGCTTGAAAAACCCACCTAAGTGTCAACCCACCGATGTTGTATCAACACACAGGATTGCTATGCTTCTAATATCCAGACTATTGACCTAATACATTTATGATCTATGTAGTCAAACAGTGCTGCAGAACACTGATGGGAATGACTAATAATTCCAGTGGAGTCATTACAACATATAGTGTCCACACGTGCTGTGAGGAGACTTAATCCTTGGACCGTTAATATTACACTGCAAGTAAGTGTTTCATGTCAAGACCTACTGCTAGCTGTGTGTGGTACTCGTCACTGCAGTCAAAAGACAGCACCGTGATTCTTTCCAAGTTATTATCATAATGGTTTGGTAACACTTGGCTGTTCTTAAATACAGTTTGGATACAGAGAAATAGTGACAGCACACACAGCTGAGGGCTTAACTATGGACCTCAGGCATGCTGAAAAGCCTTTATGCAAGTTACTCAACGAACACGCTGAAAGTATTTGTGCAAGGAGGTATTCAATGCAAGGGGGTAAGGGTTAGATAATAGCTGGTAGTATCAAATGCCATGCTGTGTGGACAAAACAAAACCAACACACCCAAATTAACCATTCTGCATTATGACTTTACTGTATACGTGGATTACACAGACGTCACTGAGAACTGTATCAAATCGACACAATATAGGTCAAGGATGGCTAGATGGCATTTTAAACAGTCCCAAAAACTCCTGTTTGTCTTCCATGTCAGAAATAAAAGACCTTTGAATCTTGACCCAGGCCCAATGGTAGTCTATGGCTGCGCGCAGTGGTAAATGCTGAAGTGCAGATTTATGGCCTCTGTGCCTAGTTGTCTCCCGGTGTCCGAGTTAGCCCCTCGGCAGACTTTGCCTGCCATAGGACTGGAGTAACAAAGATTCACCACAGCAGATCTAGTTCTAAGGATTTCCCTGCTGAAGCCCGAGTACCTGCAGCTACTGTTGCTTTGAAGTAGAGTTTTGGGGTGCTCAATACAGGTATAAATCAAACACTTACTGTGCTTATTTTCTATGACTTTCTCTTGTGGTACCACAGGGGTAAACCTGAAGTAATTTCAACAGCTTCATTGTAGTTGCTTTAGATTTATACCCACATAAACAAGAGCCCTATTTGCCCATTGTTTCTAAAATATGGTGTTTCTCTTTTGTATCAAACTTCAGTGGCTTATTTTATATTCCCTTACATCACATTTTATCACAGATAATCCAGGAATATTGTTTCTCTGTGTAATAAAAGTGTTCTTTAGCGCATGACCAGAGTAAGGGATATTGTGTCTTTTAGACATCACGTATAGACAAGAAGATATAAATGAGAGTTAATAACCATCAAATGTGTCTGTTTCCTTTTCCTATAAATTAGAGCATGCTTTCCTACTGAATTTTGCAAGAAGGAAAACAGACTCCCTCCTGCTGATGTGGGGAAGCAATGCTAAATCTCCCTAAAGATTCACTCTGGCTTCTTACAGCTGTATGTTAGTACCTTTTTATATGCAATTTTACTTCATTTAGTCTTTAAGGTTGTGCCTGAGGTTAGTTTAAAAGGTTAGTTAAATGTTAATGGATGTTAATGCTGCAATTAAATTGTTAAATCAATTGAAAACTGTGGCTCCATCTCTATCTGTGTTAGTGCCGGCCTGAGTTGCATTGGCGTATAAATTAAAAGCTGTAAATCTAGTGAAGTCTAATTAGAGACCAAATTTCTCATTTATCTTATTTTCACAGGACTGTAAGCACTGATAGATAATCAACGAAGGGCTAAAACTTTTTAACATTAAAAAACTATTTTATCTATTTCAGGACTCAGGTGACTGATTATAATTCAGATCCAATTACTGTAAAAGGTCATATGTGAAATGAAGTTCTTACAGACACTACAAGTTTTATTTTACAAGTTTGCATACAGTGCTGCAGCATCTACATCCCAAAAAGCAAAAGTAAATACACTGTACAAGATTATATAAAAACGCTCTTCAATTAGCCTCACTCTTGTAACCCTTTGAAGTTTGTGATCTTAATACAGTAGTGCACCTAGGCTCCAGTACTACAGCACACGCTTACGCTTGTCGGGTTATGCCTGTGCAAAAATGCCTTGTTGGTTCTTGCCTTCAGTAAGTAAAAATAATTAGCACTACAGTTAAATACATTTGCCATAGATACAGTGTTACAAATTCTTGAAATGGCAAGCATGATTATTTCCATTGTTATGTTAAATTAGCTACTGGCATTCTGCCATTTAGAGAAAAAGGAAAAAAAAAAAAAAAATAAAAAAAAATAAAAAGGAAAACAGAAACCCAGACTGTATCATCTAGGAAGGTCTTGAGGAAAAGGAGATGACAATCTTTATCTATTTTGCAGTGCCACAGTTTTAGGGATGTTTCCATGCAATAAAAACACATGCTACTTAATCTTAGTTCCTGAAAAGTTAAAAGTGAAATTTGATCATGCTGCTTCTGTTGGCTTATTTTTCCAACACCCCCTGTGATTCTCCAAAGTGTAGATCTTAAAGCTGCAAAAAGGCCAACAACAGATTGCAGTATGAGCATAGGGAGCAGCATCAAGACTCATTAGTTTACAAATAAACCACAAGACAAATGTTTAAAATGTTTGTAGGTTCCAAATCACAGTTCTAAAATTGCATCCTTTTGGTCATGTAGGAGTGTTAGAAATGTTACAGTTTTACATGTTGATTTCTTTTTTAGTGACTGTTCTTGGAGCACTTGGGAAACATGTTTTGCTTTGGGAAAAAAAAAAAAAAAAAAATCTTCTGTCCTAACCAATTAAGATTTCATGGGAAGAAGTCATAAACTAGTATTCTGCTAGAAGGCCTTCTCCCAAAGAAGCAACTCATGTCCTTTCTAGTGACTTCAGCTAAATTTCAACATTTATTAAAACACAGAGATATCAAATCTGAAAATGAATTGCCAAGTGACTCCAGTGTTCTGAACTTCTCTGTTTCCTAATTTTGTCACAAATTCAGATCTTCTAAAAACATCTTATCACAGCTTGTGTAGGAAAAATACCACACTAGGCTGTGTCCCCTGGAGCAAATGAATGTTCTACTTTTATTCTAAAAGGTGCACAGATGTCCTAACAACATTTTCTTTCCTTTTTCTTTTTTTTTTTTTTTTTTCCTCTTTATTTTTTATTTTTTTCGATCTGTTTCGGTTCCAACAAATTTGATATACCAAATTGCACCAAAAAATAAACTGAGTGAATGATAAGTAGTCAGATATCTTTGGAGATTTAAGTAGAAGAGACCAGCTGTATACCACTTTGTTAAAAAGTGCTTTTTCAAAGAGTTTGGTCCCTGATTAATTTATCTTTCAGATAATTATAAATCTATTTTTGTGTCATGGGAGTTCTGCATCTTCCTAAGAAATCAACAGAACCATTGCTAACAGTGATCATAAATCACTGCTATTAAAAGTATTCTCTTTAAAAATGCAAATTTCTTTCCTTTCACTTCTTTGGCAAAAGAGAGAGCAAAGAATGATAATTCTTTTTACTAAGTGTTCAGAGTAGTAAATAGTTGCCATAATGCATGACACGGTGTCATAAAACAGGATATAAAAAATAATAATAGTTGATCATTAAATAGCACATTTCATCCATAGAAAATGGAGCTCTTAGCAAAGATGACTAAACAGCATTATCCGTTTCCTTAATACATCTCCTCTCCTTAATAATGGTTTGATAGAATGTATTCAAGCTCTAGCTCACCTTGAAAATAATGGTCTAGTTATGCCGAACTTTCTGTATTGCTTTCCAAAAACTTGGCTTTTGAACTTAGTGCTATTTAATTTCAATATAAATTTGAGAAAAAGTTGTAGTCCTTTATATCAGAAGGAACACGGATACAACAAAACGCGCTGTCAGGTCAGTGACTAACTACAATGCAAAAGAGAAGCTGAAGTTACCTCAAGGATTAGAGAGATCCAAGTATTTCTCCACAGTAGATCTAAAGCCTGTTGAATTCATAGGGAATACTTTCAGTCCTATAAATACTTGTAGGTTGGGAAGGTTCTTTGCTGGCAGATTGATGTGACCTGGGAGACTTTAACTGCTGGCAAAATGCAGGACTTGTGGGTTCCCTGAATGGGGTGTGAGAAGGAAGTGACATTTCCTTGTGAAGTTGATTGGGAGGCCGAGGCCTGCCATGAAGCCCAGTGTTGGTCATTTGAAGTGATTGTGAAATCTAGAATGTAGAATTAAGGGACAAACTGCTGAGCTGTAAACTTGCCCTACCAATCTGTAGTTTGGATGTTTTATGGTAGATCTCCAACAAGGAGAAATAAATGAAACTGAACAGTGTTCTGCAATAGAACAATATCATGGCGTCACTCTTTACAAACCTCAGTCTGGTAATGTGTTTCTGAAGAGTCTGGATGTTATCCACAGATGGAAGAATGCTTCCTTTTTTATTGTTCTCTTCTTGTTGACTTTCATTACTGCTTTTACGTTTGGTTTGGGAGGCTGAAGAGTTCTTGTCCTGTCTACTTTCCCTGTGCAGTGTAATTTCTGGGGATGGCAAAAGTATTCCAGCACAGTACTGTGGACTCGGCAGGCAAAATTTGGATCATTTTAAAGGAATAAAGAATCTACTGTGTTCATTGTTTTAAACATTATTTTTCTATTTCTGTTCTGATCAAGGACCTCTGCTTTTGGAAAGTTTTTCTTTGTCAGACTTAATCTCCACAGACTGTAACTCAGACACAGAAACCTTCTTCTGATTTTGTAGCCCTCCACAAGTCCTTCAGGAAGCCTTTTCTTCCCTTTCTCTGTGTTAGTGTTCATCTTTGACATCAGTTTCGGTGTCTTAATGCCTAAAGCAAAGCCTTGATTCTGGATTGGGTAAGATGTTGTTCTAGGTCTATTTTCAAGACTATGGAAAAAGTGCACACTGGAACTGGTACACACAACCCAGGGAGAGGTGTTACATACCTGCATGTGGGATGTGCTTTCACAGCTGGCTCTCAACCTGACAGCTAGCTGCTGCTTCCCTAGGGGGCCAGCGCAGGTCTCGGTGGGCCCTGCAGTGCTGGCTCAGGGAGCTGCATTGGCAAAATAAATAAATAAATAAATAAATGTTCTGCTAAGTGAAGGGAATTGTTATCTGCTGGACTCCATATGAAAGCACTAAACCACCAGCCTCAGTACAGAGGAGGGAGTGATGTGGATTCACCATTCGTTTTGGTAGCACTCAATGGGCGCACTCAGCAGTGTCACAAACCTGCGTCCCAAAGAGCAGCTTCCTTCTGCAGTTTTATTTTGTCAGGAGGAGATACACTTGCTGCCACCAAAAAAATAAAAATCCCACGTAAATATCAAGCAGTGGTCCTTCAGACTAAGTTTTATCTGACGGTTACCACCCTGTCTATTGTAGACTTCCCCAGGGTTTCTGTAAGTAGCTTGACACTATTTGCTTTTTGAGTAAAAGCATCTGAATTTCTGAATTAAAGTCGTAGTAAGAGAAAACATTTACAAGTCTAAGTTTGCTCCCCAGTGGGTGATGGGTAATATGCTAGGAGGCAGATAAAATCACCATGCGGTCTTTCATGGCTGGCAGTGTCTGGTAACACGGCGGTGAGTGCTGAATGTCCAGATAAAGGACTGAGGCACCGGCATAGCCGGGTGTGCTGCAGATCAGCAGTGATGGGCATCGATAGAATTACTGCCTGTAAAGGGAACTTGGACCACATCTGCCTGGAGATATCTGACACTCGTCAACATTGTCATTGTGTTGCTTTTGTGGGAATCAGATATTAATTTAAAAAAGCCTAAATGCAAGCTAAAACCAAAAGAGAGGAGTGTGTTTTAAGCTGTTGCATTTAGCTTTGCGATGCCAGCAGCGGTGCTCAGCTGGAAGCTCCGCGGTTGTGTTGCTGGCTTCAGAATTATGTGAGAATGACGAGGGACAAAGCGTGTTAAGCCAACAGCAAGAGTGGGGGGAATAGTGCCCGTCCATTAGGAGCTGATCCTGGGATGGCTCTCAGGAGAGATCCTTGTCTGTGGCTATCCAACCTGTAACATGTGGTGATAAACAAGAGAACCTGAGAGCAAGGCAGGTGACATCGCACGCCTGATCCTAGAGATAGCAGCTCGGTGTGAAAGTCAGGCAGTTGTTTTTTCCTCCTGCCTTCCAGGAAATACGCTGTCTTAGCAGCTCCCTGCAAGGGGAATTCCTTTTCTTCATTTTTTTTTTTAATCCCCTCTGAATTTTGGCATTTTCCTGAATGCGAGTTATTTGCGGTGTGACCATCAGGAGTTCCCCTTCCCTCCATCCCCTCCTGTCCCCGCGGCCGTGCAAGCAGGAGCTCTCCCCTCTGACAGCAGGGGCTGAGGTGCTTGTTTGCAGCAGGGCAATGCAAACATTTGTGCGATCTGCCTGTTTTCAAACAATCCAGGCTCCTGCAAGCCTTACCAGCTGTGACTAATAGTGAAGGGAAGGGGGAAGAAAGCTTCTTGGGCCTGCAGGCTTCAGACAGGCAGGCTCTAGGGGAAACAAGAGAAAGCCATTAACTAACCACAGTATTATCTTGATTCTCTCAGAGAAACGAGCTAGGGACGGCTAATGAACTAGCCTTAACGTTTCAAACTGAATGCACCTCTGGGAGCTCTGCTAGAACAAACAGTGTGACAGATCAATGCCTGATGCCTATATCAAGAGAAAAGGTTATTTGCTTCTCTAAGGAATTATAGGATTAGTATATCACCATGATACACTTTGTATCCTTTTCAAAATATGGTTTTATGTGCAGTGCTTATTTTTATTTTCGAAGTTGTAAACTCCATTAGTGTGAGCGATGAAAAAGGAAAGGCAAGGAAACTTATTCTTTTCTGCCCGTTTCTCGTGCTCAAGGTTCCCAGGGTCCTTTCTGGGAGGCTGAGCACGTACTGCTGGGCTCTTGTGCGCACCCTGCCCAGGGAGCTGGTTTTGCATTCAGTTTAGAGCGGTGTCATTTGGTGGAGCCCCATGGAAAGGCCCCATTGGAGGCAGGTTCTCAATAAAAGGGACCTTATGTGGGGAAGGGTTAGCTCAATTTCTGCTGCTGTCCCTGGTGCTTTCTGTGTCCTTGGTCAGGTCAGTCTGACCGAGCTCTGATGCCCACATCTAAAATGGGACAGTGAATCTTCCTTTCCATTGCTGCTTCTCTGTCTTTACTGGTTTTGTTAATATAACAAATTTGTTAATAAAACAATATAACACGTTTTGTAAAAAGAGAGAGGAAATGACAGAGGGAGGTGGCTGCTCATATAAGATGATTGAATTTGGGAGGTTTCACGGGCAAGGAAGAGGTCAGGCTAACTTAGTTTCTTCTTGTACCTTGTCCTTGGGTGCTGCAAGTGGTACCCAACTCGGGGATACCCATAGATATGATCCAACAACAGGTTTAAAGCAAGGACAGGGAAGTACTTTTGGAAACAAAGCACCATTATATTATAAAATTAATTGCAAGGAGGTATGTGTGGGCCAAAACTAGGTTCAAATGTAAAAACATGTATATACTTATGGTGACTATGCAACAACATCACTGCAGTGATTGAACAGGGTGCACAAGGTGTGACTTTCAGCATGAGAAGACTCTCAGGAAGACAGAAGGATATGTGGGGGAAGATTCGTGCATACATGTGGTTTACTTACACTCCTCACTGAGAATCTACTAATTGCTCCTTACGAAGATAAGAAAAGGGGCTAAATAGTCCAAGTGCAGCAGTCTCACATTCTCAACAGGAGGCAGAGTTGTTTGTAGCTGCTGTGTATGACTTCACGAAACCCTTTGATACCAACATTTTTCTTTAAAGCTAAAGCTCTTGAAAACTATTTTGATCAATTACCTCATTCAGGAAGCTGCCGTACATATTTAACCATAGATACAAGCTTCGGTCAAGCTATCAAAGTCATTTTCATTTCTACAAATTATTGCTTTAATGGGAATTAGATGACGAGTGAGTTAGCGTTTCTTAAAAAAAAAAAATAATAAAAAATGTCCAGGTGATTTGTCAAGAGATAATTGTCTGAGTACCAGCATTTAGAGAGGTCTCCATTTCCTCGTAGGAAGGAAAAATGTTAAATGCTTAAATTAAAATAATCTTGTAACTTGGAAAATGGGACAAAATTAGCTTTATCTCCCCCCAGATATACCTAGGAATTAAGTCATAAAATGGTACATATATCCCAACTTAATTGCTTTGTGTCAAATTCTGATATCTTTATTCTGGTTCAGTAGCTGTTACTTCATCCATACTTCTACTGATGTCATTGGAACTACACATGAAATAAAGAATGATTCAGTGTGAGTAAAGCCGTCAGAATTTGGCCTTTTGAAGTTAATGTGAGCTTTGCTATTGACTTTATTGGAGATGAGAAATTGTTCTTTGATCATCTTAGGAAAACCACCATTGAACTTTGTAGGTTTTAACGAGAGAGCATGTTATTGTTTGAGTTCAGACAGAACAGAATTTTTCATATATTTCTTATATTTTTCATGTTTTTCTGTGTCTTGCATTCTGTCACAGAAACTAATGTTGGGCTTTTATAAACTAATGTGTACTTTTAGAATTAATTTTCTAATTCAGAGTTCCTGAAGTAACTTGGGAAAAAAAAAAAAAAAAAGTAATCATTAATACTGAAAAAGAAAATTACCAATTTCTTCAAGAGCTCTGCTTTATTTATGTGTTTTTAATTATGGTGACCCTTCTACAGCCATTATGAGTTGGGGGAGGGAAAATTTGATTAGGGAGATCATAAGATCCAAATTTCCTCTTTGTGTAAGAGAATGAGGGTTGATTATTTCAGGGGATATGAAATATAATATTGTGTTTTCAGTCTATTTCTGTGAGTGCTCAGGCAAAGCTTACATTCAGAGTTGACTTGGGAGTTGGCCCAGTCATAATGAAAGGTGAAATCTTCTAGTCACAGAAATTGTAGTAATGTGCATGCACAAGGAGGAAAAAAACTTTAGGAATAATATAAGTTAATGTAAAATATTGAGAAGGGGTGTGTGGTTGAATTCATTCCTGTTTACCAAAGTTTCTTTATTGTTATACTCTACCACCTTGTTAAAGATGATACTTTCTTCCAAATCTCAGTAACAAGACGCAATTGCTAATAACTGTCCTTGGAATGGTGCTGGGTATCTGTTCGATCCACCGTTGTGTGCCTTCACACTCTTAGCACTTTTCTGGAGCTTCCTGGTAAGACTCAAAGCATGCAGAATCTTTTGTATTCAGTGTGGTGGCCACTAAGAGTTTTTCACATGAACCAAATTTTGATTCAGTTAATTTGAATTTCCACTGAAGTTAGAACAGACTTATGTGCTTGCATTGTCTCTCTAGCTGTATTTTCATTTAACCTCATTTTTTGTAACCACTGATGGTATGTTATGCAAATAGAAAGGTCGTTATCCTGCAAAAGGCTTTCCTTCAGATGTTTGAATGCCTCTGTTAATGCAATCTTAAACAAATCTACTTTTTTTTTCAAGTAGAACTTTGGCAATTCATAAAATAAAAGACATCTTCATTAAACTCCACCTTATACCAAGTATATAAAATGTACATTTTAACAAAGGGCAAAGATTCTGTAATGTTTCAAAGTATTACAAGTCGTGTTTATACATTCTTTTCCTGTCTCTTGCTTGGCTTGCCAAGGTCAGTTCAAAAGTCCTTGTTTATATATTTTTCAGTGGTCTCATCTTACTTTTAAGTGTGTGACGCAACTAGGGAAAGGTTACCCTGCGAGACCATTTGCTGTATGGATGAACTTGTAGACGGTGGCATATCAGGGAGCTTCTAAAGGAAATATTATATGGTCCATCAAGGCAATCTCAAATTTCCTGATTGCATATATTTAAATAGGATAAGCTCCAGTTACCTAAGCACTTGTTTTGGCTGTAATGGAAAATAGGAGACTAATGTAGACAAGAATGCCTATCTCGTCCCAGCCCATCAAGGTATTTGAAAATAAATCTAAATGTCTATTATTAGAAAAACAGTGACAAGGATAGAAATCAAGTCTATGTAACTATGAACAGGGGAAAAAAAAATGTTTAGCTGCATCTGGTTTAAGATTATAGCTCTTCATTGAATACATTCATCAGCGTCTGGTTTTGTATTTCTTCTTCCTCATGATACCCCAGATAAGAAGTGGTAACTAAGTCTTAATGGTTTTAAAACTTTCTGTCTGTAACCATAAAGTGACCATTTACAAATTGGAATGCATTGTTGAGTGGGGATCCAGTTCCTTTCTCCTGCCAGACCTGTCAGTGCAGGTAGATCTTCGAGTTAAGACAACACAGCAGACTGTTGAAAAGGTAGATTTGTGTGTGTGTGTGTTTTAAGCAGTATGCATGTTAGGAGTTTCATCAGAAGACAGCTGCTTAGAACAGCTGTCTGCTTATGTGCCCATCTTAGGAGAGAATGATTAATGAATTCACTTGGGCAGTGAGAAACTCAGTTCACTGATCCATAGTTTCAGCACAGGTATTGATGTGAAACTAATGAGAAATTTGATGCTCAAATTTAAATGTTTATTCCAATTACCAAACAACAGATCTAAATTAAAAAATAGCTTGAAACCTTAACCTTTTATTAGTAACGTAGAACGCTGAACTGTGGCTTTGCATCACGTGGTGCAATCTGAAGACGCGATGCACTACCACCTACATTGTTTTGGGGAAGGGAGAGAGAATGGCCTCTCCTGATTGACTCTGCTCCAGCCACCTGATAATTGGAATCTTCTTCCTTCCACCCCTCCCTCTCTGGTTTTTAACTCACATGTTTTTCTCAGGAATTAAAACACACATGAGGAACTGAGCTGTAGGCATCCCCTACAGGTCTATTAAAATATTGCATTCATTAAGTGCTCAGAGCTATGGTTGCTATCTCATTGTGGTGTCGTACATTGGCGTCCCAGGCAAGGTCTGCTTTAAAGTGATTACAGTCCCTATAAGCAAAAGGTAAGGGAAGAAGGTAGATACCAGCTTTAGCTCATACATGGCGAGTCAAGGTATGGGGAAGTTAAATGATTGTCAAGGGTTATATACAAAGTTTCTGGCAAAATTGGCAATTGTCCTTTGATCACTGCATTTTTGGTCCTGTGATGAATTGCTGTTTCCCTTCAAACCTGACTTTTTACAGTGATGCTATCAGAAGGGACTAACAAGAACTCTTGAAAGTTACTTGACTCACTCAAGTGGTCTTGTCTGCTAAAACCTGGTGTTTCCACAAAGGATAAATGCTTCCAATTTTCATACAAAGCAGCAGCAGTTTGTAACTCAGCATCTTGCACAATCAAGTCATTTAAAAACAAGGTTCAGAGGGAAAAATTTAGCATTTTAAAATAGGAGTGATTCATGAAAATACTTATGGCTGGGCAAGAATTTCTTTGGAAGAATTTATTAACTGCACAAAAGGCTGAACTTTGACTCTTGGTACACTTTGCTTTAAATGTCTGCTGTGCTAGCTTTTTCTTATTTCATGTTGGTATTCAGAAATGTGGTGGCAATTCTATTCTAACAGAAATAAGCCAAGGCCCTGAAAATGTGCAGCAAATGTGGTGAGGTTCTTTAGAATTGGTGTATTGAATGCCCATAAAGGAAATGGAAGATTTTACATTGATCTCCTTGCAAGGACATCTGTGCGCAGTCCAAATGCCTTTCCAGCACCGGGGCTCTGATGCGTTTGGTAGCAAAGCAGCGCTAGTGCAGATGCTGCTATCTAATGCAGATGACTGGCTTTTAGACTGGAAATTCCCTGACAGTGTCAAGTCACCTTCGTATATAGCTGTGATGCCCCATTGAGCCTATCTGCGGTAGTGGCAGCCTTGGCAACTGCTGTCCTCTCCCTCCTCTGAAACATTCCCAGAGCTGCCCGAGAGTTGTGACGTGTGTCTTGTGGTGCTTGGCCATGGGAAACCTGCAATGCGTGGCTCGTAAGTCAGGAAAATTTCCTCTCATTGTAGGTTTTAGGTCGAGATGTGTGTAAAAATAAGCAGATGTTTGTAAAGCAAACCTACAATAAAAGGTGCATGTATTTCTGAGAAACCTCTGCAGATTTGGGTGAAGTTTAAGTCAAAAGTGAGTATGCAGACATTATCTGGTGGCTCAGATGACTGTGGATTAACTGTAACACTGGTCAACTTCATCTGTAGTGGAACAATATTTTATAGGCTTTATTAATCTCGCTTTTCTATTTAGTTTTAGGAAAATAGTTTGCAAAATAGCTAACATTAAAAAATTTATCTTGTTGGTGTGCTTGCTTTTGGTGAAATTCACCCATAGGCGTGGTATCAGGGAAAGTCCTTGCTTCATTAGAAAACTCTTGGCCCAGGGAGACACCAGTGATGAACAGAAGCGTGGAGGACCACAGCTGATTTTGAGGAGTCCTGTGCAGGGACAGACACAGCCAGTGGGTCAGTGTTCTTGCAGATTCATAATCCAGGCACTTCCAGAAAGAATTGGTCATGGATTTGCTCAGGCCAGTGAAAGTAGTTCAACACTGTACAGTTTTTTAACATTCATGGGCTGGACCTACCCTGGCAGTACCCAGATGCTGTGTCTACAGCCATGTGCTCAGAGGGTATGGTTCTGTCCCTTTTCTCCAAGGTTGCCATTCATTTTGTTATACAATAGCCACTGGGAGGCTTAGAGCACAATTTCCATCTTGTTCCCATTAGTTATTTGTATTCCAACGTCAGCTGGAGACCTTTGGCAAGAGCTAGACCTTGTTGTACTCGGTGCTATGTATATCCATAGCAGAAGGCAGTTCTTTCCTCGCAGACATCACAGTTTATAAACCTTGAGGTTTAGATATCTCTTCTTTGCGACATACATAGTGACAAACTTCATTATTGTTTTAAGTCTGGCTAATGCCTAGAAAAATGCTGCTGGATCAGTCCGAATGAGGGCTTTAATTCCCCTGCTGGGTTTCTCACTGTCGTGTGGTTTATTTGTAGAGAGAAAGCACTTCTATTTTTTTGTTTTAATTTCCCCTTTTCAAACTGAAGGTTTGGAGCTTCTTGGAGAGAGAAAAAAAAAAAAAAATATTTAAGCCTTTGTGAAGCAAAGAAAACTTTGAAAAGAAATGACCCAGTCCCTTCTTTGGTTCACACCTATCTGGTCAAAGAGTTCAGCTCTCCGTGGAGGCTCCCAGACCTAACAGCAGTCATGCGGAACCTGTTTGCTGGCTTTCAGGCTCAGCACTTTCCAGGGTGCCCCATCTCCACACGCCTGACATTCCTGGCCTGGCAGCCAAGAGGAATAAAACCTTTGGGGAGTACCTAAAATTAAATGACTCCTTTTGGTCAGACCAAGGTTGTTCACTTCAGTAACTCTGCTGCAGCCTCCTCTCATTTAGTGCCCATGGAAAAGCCTATTCTCTCCATTGCTTTTTTCCCATAAGGGCTTTAAATACAGCCCTTGATTTTTTTTCTTAGAAGGGCAAGGCTAGGAAAATAGACTTCATTTTATTAAAAAGAAAAAAGAAAAAAAAGGCGGAAAAAATAATCAAACAGTTCTCTAGTGTTCTCTTATTGTAATAAAAAGTACATGCATTCCTGTATGGATAGCAGAAACAGCAGAGCGTCCTCTTCTTTTGTGTAAAGCAGTCTCTTGATCCACCACCCCTTTAATATGAAATAAATTAAGGACAAAAAGGTGTTCTAGTCCTTGTCCTATAGCTTTCAGAAAGCTCTCAGGGTTTGTTTGTTTTTTGGGGGGAGTATGGGGGAAGGCAGAGCATGCTTCTCCCTGCGAGCCTTCCACTTCAATGGCACTTACACCTCCTACTCTAACACCTAGCAATTTATATGCACGTTTTTATCAAGGGGATTTTCAAAATGATCTCTTCACTGGAGGAAAAGGCTTGGCTCTGCAACTCTGGTTCTGTAAGGCACTTAAGTGTGAGCCTAACTAATTGACTTTAGTAGGCTGATATCTTAAAACTAGGCATGTGCTTAAATAACTTGCTCACCTGGTACTCACATTCGAGTTACAAGAAACTCCTGGTGTGTAAGTGGCTGTGCTAACCACTTCTGCGCAGTAGGATACTTTTTTTCTTTACCCAAGCATTTTTCTCTGTTCACAGCCACCATCTATTTATTTTCCTTTGCCACTTGGCTTCATTTTTCACCTTTTCTCTTCTCTCCCCCCCCCTCTCTTTTGATCAATTCTTTTTTCCTCTTTTTATCCTTTATGGATTCTCTGCAGTGGAACAGAACCCAGTAATATTTACACAGAAGTTCAATTTTTCAAGCCCTGGTAATTTTTTACTTTTATTTTTCAAATGAGGAAGAATTAGCTTATTTAATCCTAGTTTTAACCTTTTGGCATAAAAATTAGGGTTAAACCAAAATGATCTGAAAAATAATGATAAAATGATGATACTTATTAATGCCTCTTGCCAGATGGCTTCTTCTGTAGCTTTCTCCATTGATGCTACCCAGTACTGTAAGGCAGGGCTATGCACTGTTGTAAAGTTCATGGGCCAAACTATATATATATTTTCTAAACCAGGGATTAAGGTCACTGGATGTGCGCTGTGTCCCTGTGTGAGGCAGCATTGCCCAGCTCTTCCTGAATTCAAAGCTGGGGACCTCTTGCAAATGTTCCTCTCAATATGCCACAGGTGCCAGCCAGAGCTCCCTCTGCCTTATACCATTTTATGCCGCCACCAGCCTGCAGACTACTGACTCTTGCTGAAAGAGTTGCAGCTGATAGCTGTCTGTGATACTGTTTTGGGGTCTTAGTTTGCAACTCTGCCTGACAGTCTCTAATTCTGGTAAGAAACCCTTGCTGTGCCCTGTGACTGTTGGCAGTTTTGAGGCTGCTGCTTTCTGATGGCGAACGACATCTCCAGTGATGGCACAGGGGACCCAGACCTTCTCTCCCGCATAGCCATCCCAACATCTTGTTGTTTTACCAATTGCTCTGTGGGTGCTCCTGCCTGGATTCAAGGAACTAAAGAAACTAAAGAAAAATAACGTTTTCTTTGGAAAGGACTGGAGAGTTGGTCCATCATTGCCAAAGTAATATCTACTTTTCCCCCATGCTTGGTTGTCTTTCCCAGTCCTGTTCTTCACCATGCGGAGGTCTGGCACTCAGACCCTCCATTTCCCTATCTTTGTGGAGTTATCTTGAGGATATCATCCTTACTCCTGCAGGAGAACAGGGGTGCCAGGACATCTCCAGCTTCTGTTTTCATCAATCCCTTCACTGAACGAACTATATACAGCTTATGCATGGGCTAATAAATTAGGAAGACGTGGCAATAGTGTTGCCATGCTTTACAGATATTAGCAACGGACAGGGATGGTGATTTTTGGAGGAGAGGTATTTGTTGCTCCCCCCTCCCCTGGTAGAGAAACGGTCTAAAAAATTCAAAAAATAGAAAGAAAAAAGAAAAAAAAAAGAGAAAATTTCATGTTGCGTACAAAGAAAACAAAATGAACCTAAGAGCAATTAGGCTAGACAGTTGAATAAGCTGCCTAGTGAGGTAGCTGAGTCACCATCATTAGAGGTGTTCAAAAAGCAGGCTAGATAAAATCCTTGAGGGGGTCAGAGTGTATGGGAAAATCCTGCTCGATAGAGAAAGCTGACCCGGCTGACCCAGGAGGTCTGCTGCTTCTTCTGCGTCCCTTTATTTAAAAACAGAGTTGAATTCAGAGAGTAAAAGAGGAAAACAAAACCCAAGCCAGGTGCCCATGTCTGGTAAACAGTTTTCTTTTGTTCTCAGTGATGAGAGTTGCAAAAGAAAAAGAAAAAGAGAAAAAGGAGGAAAAAAGAAAAAAAAAAAAAAAAAAAGAAAAAGAAAACAAGCCCTAAAATAAAAAATGTATGTGCACTGTTTGCAGAAGTGATGTGATAAAAGATCTGTGTCTGCTTAGGAGAAAGATGGAGCATCTTTCAGCAGACCTGACAGAGCCTGAAGGGGAAATTCTTTCAGTGTGAAGAGATGGGGCACACAGGTGAGGTTATGCACCTGTGCAACGGAGAGAGAAAGCAGGCAATCGTTCTCTCGAGGGCCTTCTGTGAGTGGGCTCGTGCAGCCCAGCAGTAATCCTCTTGGAAATGCAGTGCCTTCGTGATTTGAGAGAAATTGACCCAGTAACTGTGGTTCTCAGCTGCATGTAAAAACTTGAATGTGGAAGCCTGGGCTCCCAGGAGCAAGGTCCAGTGCTGACACGCTGGGAAATCCTACAGCTGGTGGTGCACCCAGGGTCAAGCTGATGATCGGAATCAGCCAAGAAGAGATTCAGGCTTAAGGCAAGAAAAGTTCAAGGTATCCCCAGATGTCTTCAGGAAGACCACAACAACAACAAAGCGAAACCCACAGCCAGACAACGCAGTCTCACAGAGGGTAGTTCAGTGCATCTTTGCCCATTTGGGTTTTGAGGTTGGCCTAGGAGAGGACAGGAGTCAACTGCTGAGGACTGCATGAGACAGGTTTCTTTTTGCGCCACTCTCAGGCTCTGTAGTACTTCTCAGAGCTGCATTCACCAGCCCATCATATCCTAGTAGTCTGGCTGCCTAAAGCTTGTACTCTCATTTGCCAACCTGGCTTAAAATCTATTTCTTCTCTTCCCACCTGTGCCTGCGGTGTTCTGGTGGAACTACTGTTAAGCCACGATGCCACCAGCACAGGGAAGCTGATGCAGCCAGAGACGTGAAGTGCAGGTGTGTGCTGGCCTTCTCCACCTCCGGGTACTGACATGAATTTTACTTCTGCATCGTTCTTGGGATTTAAGGGTAGAAATGCTTTCTGGTGAATGCCCAGATGTTACGATCCAACTTACTTAACTGATAGGCAAGGAAATAAATGAGGAGAACGTCTTCCTGTCTTTAACTGAAAATTATAAAGTCTTTGGTCTTCCTACAGCATTACAATGAATGGTAAAAAACAAGGAAAACTGTTTTGTTAAAACTCAGAACTTTAGATTTTATTTTCTGCTAGGCTTCAACTAAGATGACCCTCCCCCCATATACTCAATAATTCCTGAATGCAGAATGAATAGTAAAATACCCCACATTCCCCAGAAAGCTCACGATATTTCAATGAAAAAAAATGGGAACAGAAGCTAATTCTTGCCAGTGGACAACGCTATTTTTCTGCTACAAATGGAGCGAGCAGTGGTATTGCGTATGCATTGTTATCTGCATAACAGGCGCTGTGTGCACAACAGAGCTGGGCTATTTTGCAACAGTTTGCTTTCAGAGCTGGTGGACGGGAGTCAGTGTTTATCACTAAGTTACTTCTCAGGAACTGGGCCAGATCAATACTGTATTCTTTCAGACCTCTCTAAACCCAGCAGGGAAGGCAATCACAGTGGTGCAGAACTCTGCACCTTCTGGAACAGATCAATACTCTGACAGTGCTAAGCTTTGTTCCTTCACCAGCTTTAAGATGTTCTGCATGCTCTACATGATTGCTTAAAGGTTTGTTTTCTCTTATTCCTATATGACAACACTGCTCCCTCCCTGATCTTTCCTAATAACATCACTGTAATTGCCTTGACATGAAATAGCAGCACAAACACAGATGCTTTGCTTTGAGGTGTTTTATCTCTTCGTGAACATCTCTATTGGTTGAGGGTGTTGATTTCACTTTAATATGAAATCAGAGCTTTTATGTACGCCTTTTCTTATTTACATTGTTTTACTAAACTTGACAAACTGATTTTGCCTGTGGGGATTACATACAGCGATTGTACTGCGGGGCGAGATAGATATAATAATCTATACTGAGTAAAGAATATTAGCTTAAACTTGGTGTTGCTGAAGTGTATTACAGTCTAACCCCGTACAGCCACGTCGTCTTGTTTGTCTCAGAAATGCTGCAGGGCACAGTTACCTTTCGAGCAGATCTATGTGGAATAAATCAGATTTTATTTTGTCCAAACTGGATCTAGAACTCCTGTCCCCTAGCTCTTTTTCCTGATGTCTGCTGGCATCTGAAGCTGCAAAACCTGTAGTTTTCCTTCAACACCCCCATTTGTTTTTCTGTTTGAGAAAAGATTGCATGATATTTAGTGTTAGACGATTTGAAGAGCAGTATTAGCCAAATTATCAAGCTTCTCTTCGAGATCTGGGAAATGTCTGTAGTAACAGAACTGGTTTTGAAACAGGCTGGTGTTCGGTGACTTTTCATATGCACACATAACATTTACAGCCTATTTGTCTGTACTGTTCATGGTCTGTAATCTACCATGTAGGTACCCAGGGCAGAGCATTACAGTACTTGCTGCTGAAGCAAGAAAAATGGAGGGTTGTTCCAAGCATGAGATGGATCGGTCTGTAGGATGCTCTAAACTGCACGTGCTTTGTGATGTGGTGCCAGCGAGGAACAAGGCTATGCCGTGTGTTGAAAGAAAAAGGTTCAGAGAACCCCTCACGGTTTTTGGACCGCAATTTGTGCGAATCCTTTGTCAAGGATCTGTGGCTTCAGAGCTGAAGCTGGTGAAATTTTTTCCTTGGTGCCGATGGAGATGGAAGAAGTTTTTTAAAGTAGAGGACAGTGTTTCTCCAGCAAGAACTAGCTCCGGGAGCTTGCTTGCTCAGTGCTAGAGAGAGGGTCAGACAAGATGATCACTCTCGTCCCTCTGCTCTTTATTATCTCTAAATTTGTAGCTCTCTTTGGACAGATATACAAAGGGAGTCCTCAGTCCAAAGTGTCCCTGATACTTTGTACTGAATTACCACTTCATCACATGAAAACCTGCAGTCTTTAAGACTGGACCACAGGAATGTTTCTGTTTTTCTTTGATAGTTGACTTCCGCTCCATTTACCAGGTAAAGCATTAATCCCTCACAGCCCTCTTCTCATTTTAAGTCTTTAGCTGCAGTTCTCTGTTATGCTTTGAAAAGCATGTTGTAAGGAGTACAAATTAGAGATATACTGCCTTCAAAACAGCTGCTGCCCACTTCTGCCTATGTGTAAAGTAGGATAAGATATGCAATTTGTAGGTACTACGATTACTGGCTTAAGGAGAAGATACAGCATTTCTCAACATTTTTGAGACATTAATACAATTCAGCCAGGCCATTTTCTGTAATATGTGGTTCACTGTATCTGATGTATATTTTTTTCATCTCAGACATAAAGGTAAATCCTTTTCATTTACATAAGCAGGCTCTATAAACCAGATTACCCGAATTAATCATAGATATTTAAGCATATTACATTGCTCTGTACCACGAGCTAGCATTCCTAGAAGGTGGATCAGAGATAAGGGTCCCATAAATTACTGACCAAATCCTTTAGTCCATCAGGCTTTATTTCCACTAAAATCAGTTTTGCCTAAGACCTTCTGCATTTGGCCCGATACGCTTTTATATTCATAGACCCTTCAGATACAAAGAAGGCTTCGTGAAATAATTGTACCAATTTTTTTACTGTTATTAAATTCACTGTTTCAAATAAAAGTGTACAAGTGTAAAAATAAGCTATTTTTTAGTAATGGTGCTTTTTATAACAAACATACATGTTGTAACTCTGTCATGCTTGGCTTTTATTAGCCCATTAGATTTTATTTAACATCTTTATTATGTTATTTGCAGTAAATAGATTAAATCATGAAACGTGGAAAGCTGGCTATTGTACCTGTGGTAGAACTATAGATTTCTATACAGTTATTCAGTAGTGTTTAATCTCTCTGCTTCCTAAGAGGCTCTAAGTTTCATCTGTCATTTGGAAACCAGTTAGACTACTGGCAGTTAATGCATTGTATGTACAAAAATATCGGGAATATTGCCCCTTCTTCTCCCTGCCCCCCACGCTTCTTTTACCCTAATCAAACATTGCAGATGCATCTTGTCAAGAGAATGCACCTCATCCTCAGAAATCAAAGGAAAGTGACTTCAAGGAGGACATAGCAGCACAGCGGCAGCTGACCCCACACCAGACCCCACAGGCAGGTCTGTCAGCAAAGCCAAGGAGGAGACTGGGGGAGATGAGCTGACACCCCGTGACACCGCTGCAGAGATTCATCCTGGAGCTGGGCATCTGGGTCCTTCAGCTGCCAAGGTCACTGGAGCAGCCAGCTCCCATGCTGGAGCAGCGAGAGCGCCGCGCGCAGCTCTGCACTCACAAAAGGGCTGAGGAGTTAGCAAAGAGCCACGCTTGCAGAGGTCTGGCTATGCACACCAGTGAGACAGATGGAGAATTAGGGGACTGAAGTACTTTCCTTACCGACTTGATTCTTCCTGTAAATAAGATTCCTCCCCTTTCTCCTTATTATTTACTTACTTCCTACCTTAGTCTATACCTCATCCAGTCAAAAAGGTTTCCAGCAGAGAATCTTTCTACTTCTACTGCACAGACATATGGGAACATTTTTAAAAAGGTATTTTAATTCCAAGCTCCCTTTAAAAAAGCATTTGTCACTACCTGACATAGCCCTTACTCAGGGAGACTGCTAATGATTTCAGCAGGTTTTTCTATGAGAACTACCAGCTTTCATCATGCATCGGAATAGCAGCAGGATACAGCAGCATCTTTATTTCAACAAATCAGCAGGCTGCAGTTCAGAAGAGGTTAATAGAACAAGTAGCATTAAGTGTATTTAAAAGGTGGAAGGAAAAGGGAAAAAAAAAATAAACCCTTTACTACAATATAGTGTCTATACTCTGTCTTCCCCTCCTATTCCAAAAGAGCTTCAAAAACCTAAACCAGTCCATTCTTCTCTGGTCTCTCTCGAAGCCCTGCAATTCTGACTTTGTGTTTGGACTAGAAGTAGGTTTTCTCAAACAGAGCTTGCTGAACCAGAATCCTCTGCAGGGAATGGAAGCCCCTCTTTTTTTGTCTGGGTGACTGGCAGCTTGAAGAGTTGATCATCTCTCCTCTGCTTTTACTTTCTATCACATTAAATATGCTGCACTCCACCCTCTCTTAGAAGTGTCACAGGACAGCAGAAAGAGATCTTGTGCTGCCCCAGAAGGGCACGTGTTTTGTTTTTTTTCCATCCAAAATTCACCCATTTTTCTGCTCCCTTCTGTTTTGTCCAAATCTTCCTCTATCTTCATCATCTAATAGAAACTGGGATTCCTAGGTGGCTACATCCAGTGCTGTGGGGTGCAGTGCAAGGACAATATGCCCAGTGCAGTGACACACAAAACACATTGCTTCTATTTAATCTCTTAATTATATGCATCCGTTTCAACTCTTAATTACACCCTACCTCCTGATACAAGCAGGACCGGCAGGTTGTTCATAGCTGGACAGCTTGTCTCTTTCTGGATTATTCTGTGTTTGGACTTTCTCCCTAATTTCTTTCTTGTCCCCTCACTTTTATCTATGAACTAGAGGACGACAACTAACCCTGAGAACATTAGTGGGAAGAGACAAAGCAGGCGTGCAACAAAGAAGAAGAAAATGTGTTCTTAGAAATACCCTAGTGTGTGTGAATCCTAGGGATTCCTGATACAAACAGAGCATGGACATCAAGTGAGTTCCCCCATACGAATCTGCTGTGGAACCACAGCAGTTTCTGTGTTGATTTGGCAACTGGATTATTTTGTACCAGAAGTGTCCACAAATGACGAGACAAATGCTTTTGTCATCATTGTAGTTTGTGATCTTGGGCTTCGATTTTAATCCAGGCTGACTTTAAGGACTGACAAATTAGTCTGGATAATAGTGTTGTAGTTAGAAATGTTGAAGAAAAAAAAAAAAAAAAAAAAGTATTCAGACATTGCATCCCTCTGCTCTGTCATCTCGTCATGCACAGTTCCACCACTAACACACACAGACAATTTTGATTCTTTTCTCTTTGACCGATATTATATTCTGGCATCCCTGAGATGCCAGAGAGTTTAGGATTGTTCTGATGGAATAAGCTAACCTGGAACATATAGGAAAGGAGAAGCAGAACTCATTCTAGTGGTAAGGAGAAATTTTAGCATGTGAAAAACACCATAATAAACAACATAGTAGAGAGAAATTTAGTAGACTGCAGCCTGACTGCACGTGTTTCTTCTAATATCCACTGGGAAATGCAGGACAGTGATCTACACAGTGTATTTATAATGTCTCCTAACATGTTTTTCCTCATTTCTCAGAAAAGAAACAGAAGTACAGAATAGCAGGACCTTAAGTTTTGTGCCTGTACACAGTCTGTAGGCACATATCCTCAACAGGATAGTTCTATATTTCCCAGTGCACTAAGGTCTCTGCCTTCTGCATTTTGAATTTTCTCATCTATAATCCAAATTTATTAGTAGCATCAAGAGATATTTTTTCTGGTCAGATTTTATTGTCATTGAATCAGTCCCAGGACTTTAATTTGAGTGATCCAGTCTGCTGCTTTAAAACAGTACGGTTACATGGTGAGTGATCTGCTGGCACTGTGCAGTCAGGTGGGAACGTAAAGCTACCTCAACGGTATCAATGGTCACTACAAAATGAAATCTGTAGCACTAGCTAAACACCAGCCATTAGATGCTATCACTGGGATTTGAAATTAAATTAAGCAGCTGGAATGTCTACTATCCTGGTAACATCATCAGCCATATCAAAGATAATCACTGCTTTTATTACTGCAAGCACAGGATGCGGCTGGAAGTAAAACTGCTGATTATCAGATCTCAGTTTAGCCAATTTCGACTTCCAGATCAGAGATTTGAGTTGTCAAAAGGGACATTTAAAAAGAGATCAGCGCCTTTGAAGTGATAACACACGGGAGCCTGAGGGGCAGAATCACAAAACTTCTGTACACTGTGCGTACTGAAACCACAGAAAATGTTTCCTGTTTTATAGGGGTGCAGGGAGAAAATTAAAACTGCAAAACCTGTTCAGACGAGGATGTAGACAGTTTGGTGGTGTCAAGAAAAAAGCCTTATTATTATCCTCTGCTTTAATGCTCTTTTCCAGGAATACAAGGGTTGAGAGAAAGCAGAAGTTCCGATTACTAATTACCTTCATATTCACATCACTGGACTTGACGTTTAGGGCTCTGCTCTGATCTAAGATGTGTGGTTGTGAATCACCACAAACTTTGAAAAAAACAACCCTGCTGTTGTTGTGGTCGAGACGCTCAGTGAAATATGCACTTAACTACCTGGAGCTGGAGCAGTGATAGGGGGAAGGTTGTTTGGCCCCAATTCCGTAACATTCTCTAGCACAACCTCCATGGGACTCAGAACAGATCCAGCCTGGAGACATGCAGGGCATGCAAAGCCACCACGCTTACACCGAGCTGTAGCCCTTGTAGGCAAAAAGTCTGAGAGGTGGCTGCACCTTCCTTACTGGGTGAGGTTATGGGAGAAAACTGAACAGAGCAGGGCACAATATCCATCGCATCTGCTGAAGTGTAGTATTGGTGCTCCAGTGGCTCTCAAATTCAGATCAAAAGGCTCCCAAAATGTTATAACAGCTTATCCAGGTTTGAGGTCTACATCAGATTTAGAAGTATTTCCAAAGTGCACCAAACTGCTTGCTATTGACAATGAAGTTAGTTCATCATTCGACACATTAATTTTTCTCTTGGCATTAACTGATGCTTGTAAAGGTTTGCTTAGTTCCTGATTTGAATTTCTTTTTCAGAAGGAAAAAAATAATGCTGCTTTGTGGAGAGAATTTTGTACTGCGATCTGGTCAGGTGCGGTCCTTTAAAAGACTGGTTGGCAGGGACTGCAAGACTCTAGTCCTTTGATCTGTAGCTGACTGTCACTTCTTACTAAGAAAAGCCTCTTAGCTTTATCATTTTTTAATCCCCCCCAAAGCTTTTTTCTTGTCTTTGACAAAAAAAAAAAAAAAAAAAAAAAAAAAAAAAAAAAAAAAAAAAAAAAGGAAAAAAGAAAACACAACCGATTCCATTGTCTTCACTGCACGGGCACTGTGAGGATGGCCCAGTGGAGGATGTGCTGTGAAACTCCTTGAGTACCTCTTAAACCCACCATTCCCTTGCTGTGTCCAGCTGGTCAGATAGATACCCACTGTGCAGGAAGGCACGGACTGTAACAAAGCCAGGAGAGACCTTTAAAAAGAAAGGTTAGTTCATCAGCGGCCCTCTTACTAGCTTAGAAGGTCAGCCTTTCTCTAGACTGTGTCAGCATCCTTGGAGAGCTGGTTAAAGAAAATAGTATCGTGTGTCTTTTACAGACAGAAAGGAGCAGATCCAGTGCCCTCTGAAGCTAATTCAAAGTTGCCAGTTGATATAAGCTGAGACTGCACCGCGTCATTCTGTACTGAAGCACATACGCTGGGCTAAAATCCACATGGAAGAAACGATTTAGCTGTCTTAGAGTGCAATCCCCTTAAATGCAAAGCCCAACTGAGCAGGCTTTGTGTATGGTAACTCAGAGGGTTCAGAGAGAACAGCGTCCTCGCCCACTTACAGCTAATAGTTTTTCATTTTTAGTAATGACCTCGAGTCTTTGCTTTCATCACCCCAAATAGCTTTATACTGCTCAGCAGCCAGCTTCAGTGTCTGTGCCATAAATGCTATGAGGAATAAATGCAAAAGAGCTGCGAACGAGGAGAAAAAAATAAAAATAAAAATCTTTTCCCAGGTGTCCCATAATAGTTTTTCCTAGTGTTCACCCAATTCTAAGTGGGTATTTTGTCTGCATGAGGGCACTGGGGTTGTATCCCAGGCAACACTGGTCTGATATTTTTCCACTGTCTCTTTTGCTGGGTGGCCAAACCCTAGAAAAGATGTTCTGGCTGCGTCACTGCAACCCCCCTGAAACAGCAGCTCTGCTAAGAAGGAAGGCGAATTTCCAGTTTGATTGTCCAATTTGTTTTTTTAATAATTGAGACAGATTGCTTTTTGCCTTTGAGAATGAGTCCTTGTGTGCAGTCAGGTGAGCTGTTTGCTATCGGTGTCTGCGCTCATATCAGATAAGTAGAAACCCCCCTCAACCTGACAATTCACTTGAGAATAATCTGATCTGGTTTGCTTTGCTGTTTCCTCTTGAAGTGGACAATGGCTTTTCCCCTGTTAAAAAGTTGACACAATGAGACAAGTGTGTGATTATTGTATCCCTTTATGTCATTTGAGTAACTTGAGATAGCCTGGTGTAATGTGAGTAATCTGTGTTCGCCACCCCTTGAATCTATCTGGAGTTGATTGGCATATCTGTGCATTTTAACTTGTCTGGAAGGTTCTTATCTCCTTGCTGCACAGCATCGGTTGCAAATTTTAAACCTTTCTGTTCAACTTTATGTTTAAATATGTTACTCTTCCCCTTTTCTCTTTGCGGGTCTCAGCAAGGAGCTGTTTCTGCTTTGTTTTGGTTGCTGGGTTTGTTTGAAGTAAACCCAATGACTCCTTTAAAACGAGTGGATCAGGGGAGACCAGGTAATGCAGCTGACAGACAGGCGATCCTGATAATACTGTCTGGTGCCTGATAGACTGCCCTTGAACATCTGAGCCATTCACACCATTTTAGACAGTTAACACTGGTTCTCCACTACTGAGCAAATCATTACTTTCCATCCTGACCCATTAAAGTTAAGACCTCCGTGTGCCTTTCAGGTACAGCCTGTGGCTAGCGGGTGATGCAGAGGAGAGCCACCCCCTGAGAAGTGCTGCAGGCGCTGCACCTCGGTGCCTCCAAGCGTGCATGGGAACAGGGCTGCAGTGCCAGCCCCAGGCAGTTGCCAAAGCAACCTCTTTTTTATTATTTTATTTTATTTTATTTTTTTAACCTGTGCTTCCCTTTGAAAAGGCTCAGATTAAAAATGAATCTTGAGAATAACCTTTCCTTTAGCGGAGCTGCACCGTAAATGTCACTTCCTTTATTTTGAAAGAAGGCCACAGAAAAGCATGGTCGAGGGGAACAAACATCATGCTCCAGGGGCGAAAGGGAGGAAATGAGAAAGATACTACTTTGATACTAAATTTGCTCTATTGTTGTAGACTTGGTTTGAAACCCCATCAGCTGCCTTGGTTTTTCCTGGCCTGCTGAATCCTGTCCTGTGCTTGGTGATTGTCACGTGTTAAACCAACAGAACCCCCAGCTAGATGGATGAGGTCTGTCTGTCCTGTTCATGCAAACCACAGCCGTGCTTCCCAGCCCATGGAAAGAATCAGATCAATTTGGGGCTCCTGGCTTTTGGTCAAAAAGACTGTAGCTCTGCAACACCAAACAGCGATCCCATACAAACTCACTAAGCTGGTTAAAAGTTATACAACATGGCAACGTTGTAATGACAAGCTTTATGTCTTAGCATAAAAGCATCAAGTCGTAATAACTTCTGTACTGTATGCTCTGTCTAGTTCAGCAGAAATGGGATCTTTTGGCCACACGAATCGAATTTGTACTGATCTGGAAGTGTTCAAATGTAACAGAAATGCTTAGGAACCTCAGCAGTTCTTCCCCTTTTGCTGTTCTACCAGGCTCCTGCCTTGCACTCCTCCCGAGGGGTGGCACAGTGGTGGACACAGGGGTGCCATCCCTCCCCGCGCCCAGCCACAGGGCTAAAGCACTCTCACTGCCTGCCCTATAGCATGCTGCATGCTGACTCTCCTTCCTGGGGAAGGAGTATCAGGTGTCTGATCTAGGCTTCCTCTTTGGCCCTTTTCTCGCTGTTCTTCTATTTAATGGAAGTTTTCTCCCTTTGTGGGCGTACAGCTTTCTTTGTCCTGTTCATCTCTCAGCTGAATGAGCACCAGACCGTCCCGATAATGCCCATCAGGGCTGCTTTCTGGTCCTCTGCTCCTCCGCCGTGTGACCCTTGAAAAATGTGGGCTACACCTGGGAGAGGCGAAGTATTTAGGGTCAGCTTCCCTAAAACTACTGCCTTCCACATCTCTTCAGTGGCACCTCTCTTTTAAAAAATGTTTGTTAAAATATAAGAGATGATGCTGGATAAGGTACTGCAGCCCTCGCTAACTGTCAGAAAACGTGACTGCCTAGCAATTTCATGTTCTGTTCAGGTTAGGATAATAAACCCACCCATCTAAAAGCATTCCCTATCTATATATTTAAACTCATGAGCCTTTCTCTCGCTGTCTATTCTCTTTGCATTATACACAATGGGATCATAAGATTCGCAAATGAGAAATAAACGGAGAATACTGTGATTAAAAATGTACAATACATACTATAACCTTGCACAACAAAATTAGTACTTTGCTAATTTAGTCCCAAAGCATATTGATTAAATGCATTTTACCATTTCAGTGTATACTGGAAAATCCAATTAATATAAAAAAAAAAGGAAAATGAAAACATTCAAGTCACTGAACTCTGGATCATAAATGTTAATCCATCCTGCAGTATCTTTTGAACAGAACACACACTAATTTTCTCTCATTGTTACAGAACAGATTTCACTAAAATAATGCTGTAAATTGTTTGAAAAAGAAAGTATTTGCCACTTGGCATTCCTGTTTGCTCCTCCTCGATTGAATTCATTTAAAAAAAAAAAAAAAAAAAAAGGATTTTTTTTTTCTATCCATAACAACTTCCAGCAAAGTCTCCTTAGTGATAAACTTTTAATTCCAAAAATGTCTGAACATTTGCTTCAATCAGTTATAAAGGGAGGCCTTGCGCAGTATTTAACCCAGGTATAGAAGCTGGCCAGGTTTAGAAATTTGAGTCAGTTTGGACTGTGCCCACGTTAGGTAGGATGGGGAAGAAATGAGCCTTGCACTGCACACTAGAGACCAGGAGGTGAACTTTCCGTAGCCTAATGGGAAGAACAAATTTTGGCCACAGGCTTTGTGCTAGCAGTGCCTACAGACAGTGCAAGTGATGGAGTAATTTATTTGGTGCCAAAGCTAGGGCAAAACCTGAAGAATCCACCAGTCTTTACACGTTGCTGGATCCCGCAACACAGAAAGACCTGGTTTATTTCCTGCTGGAATTTGTAAGTCTTAAATTCAGGTGCCCAGGATATTTGCTGGGGAGGAAGCAATTTTACAGCAAATTCCTGCACCTTCAGCAAGGCTTGGAGCAAAGACTGACTGCAGCTTGGGATAAGGAATCTCGAGTGGGAAATGAAGCCAATGGTACTGCTTCCTCTGAGATGGGGAATCTTTGCACAGTGATACCACCAAGGGACTGAAATTGCAACAGACACTGGCTGAGTGGAAGGATGAGGAAGCTAAGATTTCCAGTGCTCTTGAACTCCTGCAGTTGGTGATATTGTGATAGGTTTAAGTATATAACAGTAGCTGCGCGTTGAGCATGGGGAGGTGGGGGGAGATGGAGCTTAAAGCAATATTTCCACGGCTGGCACTTCTATAATTTTAGCAGTACAACATTCATAAGGTACCTATTAGAACGTTGTTGTCAAAGGGAGTACTGGTGAAGAGGCATCCCTTTTGGAGCCGTGTCTGCAGGGAGACGTGCAGATGTCTTTATTAGTTTCATGTCTAAGCGGCTTCCCCGGAGGGTGCGCTGGCTGGTGGGCATTAGCAGTTTCATAGAGAATCCACGAAGACGCCCATGTGCTCTTCACTCTGCTGGTTGTGGGTGGTCTCAAAAGGAAGGCATCCCCTCCTCCCTTTTTTTATTATTTGTGGAAAGAAAAATAACTACAATACTATAAAAATGAAACATTCCTCTCAAACGGGCATTCATTCCGGCTTTTTTGTAGATATTTTTCAATCCTGTCCTCAAACAGGACAGGATTTACAAGGCTAGCCCAGTGAAATTTGTATGAATTTTATCACAGCCTAACTTATTTTTATGTAAGCATTTTCAGATAAATATTAATAAATGATATATTTGAATATATCTAGGCTGATATTTGTTTTTACACAACCAAGCTTTGCTACCATTACTTTACTCACCAAAAAGCCCATTTAATATCCGGTGCTATAAAGACTATTTTTTGTCTGAGTACATTTGTGAAGTATTTCATAGGCATTTAGAAATATGATACACGCTTACCTTTTTGTCCTGTCCATATATGTAGCTATATCCTGTGTGAAAAGAAGCAGACTTAGAATTACAATAATTTAGTCTATGTAGCACAGCCATGATATGTTTGCTATATTTGAATACTTGGTGCTAGGAAATATCCTCTCCTCCAGAATAATGCAATGCCCAACTCAGATCAAGTGTGCTAAAACAAGACTTTTCACTTCTTCCCTCTGCTGTATAAAAACCTAAGTTTTGCTATCCTGTACACCACAAGGGATGGCCTAGGAATTGAATGTGTCTGAGAAGACAAGAACTGGAGTACTGTGCAGAAATAAAAAAGGAAGAATGGGATTCATTCTCTGTGTTCTGGGTAGGGGAGCTTTGGTTATGCTGCAAACCTTAACTTTTGGATTTCTTGTCTTTTTTTTTTTCTCTTTCAAATCAAAGCACCTACATTTTTTTTTTCTTTTAAGCAATTTTTCATTTAACTTCACTGTTAGTCTAGTTTTGCTCAACACTGTAGTGCCTGTAGAAGAGACAGATAAACTGGTATTCCTGCAGCCCCACCAGTCACTCCAAAACAGATGTACAACGGTCCCATCCTAACGCAATGGACTGCATTGATCAGTTTAGAAGGCCAGATTCTCAGCAGGTGAAAACTGACGTAATCCAATGGATCTTTACATAGCTACACAATTGAAGATCAGTCCCACAGAATTTCTAACGCTGTCAGTAATATCATTTTGCAGTTTTTTGTTCACAAAAAACAAACACCGTGAAACCCATGTTAATTTTTTCTTATTTTGAGATGAATTTTTGTGTTGAAGATTTGATATTAATTTTTGAGGAAGTATTCATACATCCACTAGCACTTTGGAAGTTAAATGGAAAGTGATTAAAAAGGAAAAAGAGAGAGAAAATAATTAATCCATTCTTTGCTTATAGCCATGATTAGCCGTCATACAAAAAGCTATTGGTGAGGCCAAATCAGGTTATTCCAGTCTGCTTTCTTCCATCAGCATGTGCCCAAAGAGAGTTATTAGCTCATTTTGATTGTTCATTGGCAGTCCCAATGCAATATGGGAAGTGTCTGCCAGCAAATGTCCTTAATATACATGATTTGAAGGGGAAAAGCGACTACCAAAAACGTGCATTTGCCTTATCCTGCTTAAGTGCAAAATGTCTTTGAGTGCCACTGAGGTTTTTGTATATTTTATAAAACTGGCTGTGGTGATTGCATGCTACTTTCTTCTCTTTCGCCACCAGCATTCAGAGATACCGTATACATAGGCAGGAAATTTTTATTCATATATTAGTTTTTGTCCCTTTTTTTTTTCTTTTCTTTAATAGTTAAGGCTGAAATTATTTTTTTTTTTTTTTTTTTTTTTTTTAGCATACTGTACTTGGTGTATTTTTAACATTTCTCTTTTGGAACACTGTGTATGTACATGCATGATGCATATCCTGCAGGACAGTTTCTCTCCAGTGTTACGCTTGCAAAACAAATCTGTTCCAGAAAAGGGCAAAGAGGAGACAAAGACTGCACATTTTTTTTTAAAAAGTGCAAATCATGACATTTTGCAAGGATTTTTCATTGAAATCTACTACAAGAAGAAAATAATAATAGTAAATAATTATAATCATCTTTCAGCAATTCTGTGCTAAGAAGAATTAGTTTGGGAGAGTTTTTGTGCTTTGTTAAAGCACAAACCTGTTGTTTTACAGACCAGAGTTGGCCGTATTTTGCACAAGGATGCAAAGGGATTACTAACTGCTGGGTTTTAAAGAACAAATTTTTAAGAGTCTGATTTTTTCTTAATAAGAATAGTGTTATGTAGTGTTGAGTTTTGCCTGAGAGGTGAGACCTCCAAAACTGACACACGGGTGACAGCATGCTATCTCTGAGCGCAAAGAATTTCCAGCACGTTATATGTATTTTTCAGCAGCCTTACACCACCCCTGAAAAGCTAGATTAAGGCACAGGCATCAATCGAGGCTTGAGTGATGTACAGCCCACCTCTTCGGAGCTCAGAGTGCTTAACCACAAAACTGTGCAACATCTTGGGACAGGAGTTGAAGGAACCACTGGAAACTGTGTTAAAGATTAGGGGTGGTAGAACCTAATTGTGTGATTAGAGACAGCTTTCCTATGGCAAGAAAAAGTGGCATGGGATTTTTTTTTTTTTTTTTTTTAATTACTAGAAATACTTAGTGCTTGTTTCTTAGCTTATCAACGACATGTTGTAGCTGTGTCACGCAGAAATGTTAGCTTGTGAATTAGCCCTCAGGCAGTGTCCTATATACTGCTAGGAAAGCGCCTGGGTGTAGGATCCACTGACTCAGAGGAAGAGTGCCTCCTACTGATTCTGTCTTCAATCCAAATACTGACCTTGCTCCTCTGATGGGATTTGACAGGTTTACAGCCCACGGGTGTGGCTGTCATAGCATCATTCCCCCCCCCTTAGCTTCTTCCCTAATAAACTTGTTAAACGTTTTGCATTAATAGAGAAACTTATGCAATGGGTGTCTTGCTGTCTTTGACAACTCATTCAATGTCAACCATCAACAATTTTCATGTAATGGACACATAACATCCCTGGTGTGATTTTTTTTTTTTTTTTTTTTTATAACTTTTGATGTCAAATTGATAAGCCTGTGAAATAGAATAGATACACATAATGCCACTTTATCCTCACAATTGACAGGGAGGCAGTGAAGCAGAACCTCAAGAAAAGCGACCCGGTTCTGCATGTGTAACCACACAAGAACCCAGACCAGTCCCCAGTCCCACCTAACGTCGCAGCTTCGTGACATCTGAGCAAATAATAGGCAGAGAGTGTGAGTTTGTGAAAGTAATTATATAAAGCTGATGGCAGGGGACAAAAAGGAGTGGGGTGGGGGAGAAAGCGAGTGGTTTCACCGCTTTGACAATGTCCACAGCTGTGATGTCATAGACACAAAGATGATAATAAAATTTGGCCAATGTGGTGTCAACTACACCTTGCTCCTTTTGTCTTTTCCCTCGTATAATTTTGTATCCATGTGTGAATCGGCTCATTAGTGGAGGAGAGTGAAAATTGAGGTCAGGGTATTTAAACCTGACCTGTGCAAAGGCCATGCAATGCCTAAGCCCACCGGGGGTTTCACTTCAGAGCCCCGGACCACCCTTGAAGGTGACACCAATTCAAGCCTCATTTTATAAAGGCCTTATTAATTATTGTCTTTATAAGAAGGAGAAGCCATATAAAGAAATGTGTCATTCTTAGAGTAGGAGTAGGCAGGAAAAAAAGAGAGAGAGAGAGAGAGAGAGAGAAAGAAACAGAAGATCAAAAGAGAGCTTTTTTTTCCCTTTTGCTTTTCATGCCTCAGAACCTCAAAGGAGGTCGGGGAACAATCAGGCTTAGGGGTCTCGTGTGCTTTCTGGCAATTAGACTCAGCTGATGGGCTGAAAGGGATTGAATGGCAGGGTTCAAGGCCCTTCTCCAGAGCTTCAGACAACAGGCTTTTCCAAAGCAGCAGAGCAGCAGACACCACTGAAATCATTTCAAATGGAGACTTACAGCCAGGGATTCATTAATTCACCGGCCTAAACAATTACTGGAACATATAATGTCTCTATATACACTTTGATAAAGACTGTCATCCTAGACCTTCATTTTCCCCATTTTTATTAGAGATTTTTAATGTCAGGTTTGAAAAGAACCTTTTATTTCTTCAATTATCAAATTAAACCTTTTATTTTTTTTTTTTTCAAGGGGGGGAGGGAGGAATATAAATTCCAGAATTTTTGTTTTATGGCTACAATTGATTTGAATTACAAGAGGCGACTGAGAAAGTTTTGTAAAGCATCCTTAAACATTCACTCATAAATAGGATGAGAGCCTGAGTAGCAAGAGATCCCATCCTCCTCCTTCCTCTCTTTAAAGAGGGTGGTCTGGGACAAATAGATTTAAATGAGCTTGATGTGAGAGAATTAGCTAATAAGGGACATGCAGCAGAGTGCTCTATACATGCAGGCAGCATTTGCTGCTAGAATGGTTTGAACTGAGCAAACTGAATTAGCTTTTAGTACAGCTGCATTTTTTAAATGAGAGCTACTGAATTTTGGGTTGTTGGTTTGTTTTCCTAGTATAACATTAGGTGTACCCAGAGGTGAAAGGTTGTAATGCAGAGCTGTGGTTCACTTATAAAGGATACCCGGGTGTCTGTGCAGGTAGGTGCAGTGACAGGTCCTGCTGGAGCATCTCTGGCAGGGACCCGCTGTGCTTGGTGAAAGGGACACAAGCTGCTGGGAGAGGAAGCGCAGGCCTAGGAAAAGTTGTCCAGTGCTGAGGTAGTTGTGAAGTCTAATTAGGGATGGCCAAAACTGGTTTTCAACGGAAAGCTGGATTTTTGACTAAATTGTTTTGTCTCTCTCTGTTCTTATGACTTTTTTTATTATTATTTATTGGGGAAAATCCTGCTCAGCTATGCATGGTTTAACAGGAACGTATTTTGGCTGAAAGTATTTTGCTTTGTAAGTATTATCAATGTGTCATAGACGTGTGGGTTCGCAGAGCCTCACTCTGCTCTCTGGAGCAGCACCCTGGTCAGACACCATCAATCCCCTCCTGTCTCTGTTAGTGCTGTGTGGGAGACAGCGCGACCAGGTAGTTCAGCTCATGGAGCGATGGGAGGTTTTTGCTTTGATTTGGAGAAAAGTCACTAACTTGTTCAGCATGCTGGAGGCTGTGTTAGAGGAACCCTGCATCCTAAAGCACCCCAAACATTTGCCAGTCATAGGTGCAGTCCTTGCCTCATTCCCATGCAGAAGCCCTCTTGAGAAACCCAGAAGGTCCCCACCATACATTTCTCATGCAGACAAACAGTACTGGGAAGGAAGGCTGCCTATTACGTGATTCAGGTAGTCTCTGTTTTTGTTTTTAAGGATTGTGTCTAACCCAACACCTCTCCTGCTTTGTAGGAGTAACCCAGCTTGGGTAGAAGCTAGGGCTCTATGTTTAGGAGAAAGCACTGTCTTGGGAAGAGCAATGCTGTTTACTTTGGGAAATATTGTTTCAGACTTTCTGCATAGTCAGGAAAATGACCCCAGGAAATTGTACAAGGCTTGAATTATCATTCTGCTTTCAGCCATTATGGAAGAAAATCTTTATTTTGTGTAATTGAAAATTTTAATTTGTATGCCCTTCAAAGATTCAGGGCACTGAGATCCTCAGCACAGGCCTGTAGGAACGTGGCTTAATTCAGCCTCTGACGTCATCCTGTTATGGAGCTTTGGAGACTAGCAGAGTCAAAGCAGATAGACCTCAAAAATTCATGTGGGAATTAGCACAATTCTTGAAACTGTGGTACCAGTGAGGGCATCCATCAACCAAGACGATGATGGTGGTAATCTATTGGACATTCTCTGTGCACCTAATGCACCTGAGGATGCTGGCTTAAGTGGGCTGGTTTGGATTCCTTTGTTTATGGAAGCGCAGAAGGAGGGATACAGAAAGGAGGGGTAGATTAAAGTGAGCCACTGTGAGTTATTGTGAATAAGTGCCCTTTCCATTACAACAAATGAGTGCTGTAATGAGATTCATTGGGGAAGTTGTAGCTCTATTGTACCACCAGGCTTGCTTAATAGAAGAAGCTAACAAGACTAGAGATTAGAGCTGTCTGTTCTGTACGTCTGTATGGCATCCAGGCCACAGAGCTTCCTTCCACTGCACTCCTCGGTGTGTGATTTACAGTTTTAGTTGTCTTGTTATCAGACCAAAATCATTTCCATTATGTTTTGTAACTGGAGTCTTCGGTATTTATTGGGCATAGCTTTTGTGTTTGTCATGGGTATAGCAATACTGAGCTTGCATTAAAGTCATTCGAGACTATTAATTTATAATCTGTGAAACTCTCCCACCTTGGCCCCAGACTATGATAGTGTTTCCTGTCTTTTGTCAGTTACCTGTTGAACTTGGTTTTGTGAACTCCGCTCAGCTTCTTTGTTCTAAGTGCAGTCTCTCACTCTGATGATGGCCAAGTGTTGAAACTGCACCATGGTCATCGAGTCCCTGTTTTCTGAAATATTAATGCTCTTTGTTTGCTGCAAGCCTAGAGGACAGCACTCTTCTATAATTGCGTTCTTGTACTTCTCTGCTCTCCCCCGTGGTTCCATTCTTGCATACTTCAGCCTTCTGGGCTTAAATTGCATTTTTAATACAAACTAATCAGTGTGCTACCTCAAAATGTGGGGAAGATCTCAAAGAGGGAGGATGCAAAATCCTATTTAGTCACCCCTGTGTTTAATGATGCGGCAGTCTAGTGGCCGTAGGTAATGCAAATGTTATCAGTAGATACTTGTCATGACCATTCTGCTCGCTGTCTGCCTCACAGTATGAGACATGAGTGAAATCATCTTCCCTGAAACGTCTCTTCCTATGGTTTGTGAGACTATTCTTTCAGCTCAACACACCAGCCACCTTCAGCTGTAATCTGTCTCTTCCCTACCAGTCTGCCTCATTCCCAAAACAAGCCTCTTTGTCCTTGCCCACTGCCCATTTATACCATTCTCAATCAATCTTCATTGAATGCAGCGGTACATCATTAACTTGTCTTCCGGCAAGCCACTTAACCCCCTAAACCCTGGAGCAGATTCATTACATTGCCATCTTCCAGTGAACGGTCACATCCACACTTGACTAGGCTATTACTTAGTCACACAATTCATCATCCACATGGGTAGGTTTTTGCTCCTGATCAGATTGGCGTGACAGTATCTGGAGCATATTACAAGGAGATATCCCAAGAAAAAGGCCCTGTTCAGTAAGTTTGTCTACATATATAACTCCTACTGCCCCTGCTCTTCTCCATTATTACCCTTGAGAGACAGGAGCCATTATGCAGCCCTTCTTTCCCCATGGTCATGGTGACTTTTGGCATACTCGGATCCAGGGCTGTGCTTTGTACAAGGGACATGGTGCAGAATTCACAGGAATTTTATGTTAATTCTTGATTTCACCTGATTTTTCTTTTTCATTTTGCTATTTGCTGAGTTACAATATTCTTATCCAGACATTTGTAAGAGATACAACTGTAATGCACAGGATTTTTATAGCTAAATTTGTATCAGATCTGAAATGCAGAAAACCCATACTTCGGTCTCATGTGTGTAAAATTAAACTGTTCTTTCCCCCCCACTCCATCACTTTAGGAGCCTTATTTTACTCATCTTTTGCTTTTTGTTTCTTTCATGCCTGTTTGAAAGGGAATTAAGCAGCTGAGATATTTGCTTTATTTCTGAAAAACCCCTCAATAATTCTGAGTTTATAATCCACTGTACAGTCACCAGTCTGAGTTTGGTAATCGCACATCACAGTACGATTACCAAAAAATAACTGAAGAGTGATTATGCAAATCCTGAAGTTCTAATTGGCTAATAATGACTTTAAGACAGAGTACAGTGATTCATATGTTGTGTGTTTTTGAGGGAAAAAAATCTGAAGTAATTATGTAAATTTGTTGCCTGTAAAAACTAGTCAGATGCAAAGCTTTGTTTGGTTAGGAGCAGTGCTCAGTAATGCATCAAAACTGTGGAGCATCTCTGCACTTCAATGCACAGAGGTAGTTCCACTTCAAATGTGCTGTATTGTGTATAGGGACCGTGATTTCATTCCTTCCAGCCAAGTATTATTTCTCACACTATCCTCCAGGAAGCTAAAACAACCCTCAAAGCTCACATATATGTTTAAGGTGATTGTTTAGCCCAGGAGACAAATGGGAAAAGAAAAATCCCATTTTCCAAGAAAGAGTTATATAGAGATAATGTAGTCCTCCTTCTATCTTTCTGTTTAATATTGTGTCACAGCCAAAATTATTCACTACTGAAGACACTCTTCATTAGTAACCTTAGAATAAAAGCTTCTCATTACCTTTTCTCCTGCTGTGTTGTTATAGGGCCTCTATGCTTTCTTTGCAAATTCTACATGTTATTCTTAACTCAGATTTAAAGAAAAAAATAATTCTCAAGTGGGATGTAGATTTTCTGAGATTCATTAAACACATCCTGATCCACCTTTCTCACATTGAAGATTCTAATAGGACTTACCCAATTGATCAGCACTGTTTGATACAAATTCTGTGCAAATTAATAGGAGTTGCTGGTCTTTAAATATCTGTCACAAACCTTGATTTTACTTAAAATGAGCAAAGTTTGGACAGGTTAGTATCCTGAGGAATACAGAAATTTCACAGCTGGGCTGCCTCAGAAAGCATGCCTGGAGAATGGAGCTGATGAGAAGCTCTTCATGATAACCGTTACTCTTCGTGAAAACCACACTGAGAAGTATTTCAGCCCTGGTTGTATATGCCAGCTAAGGCCCTGGTCGAAGGCACTGCTCCTCAGTCTTTGTGTGATTCACTGCTATGAGATCCATCAAATATATTTCATGCAAAATCTACTCGTAATATAGGAGTGTTCTTTACACTAGGCCCTGAAAGTTGTTTGTTTCTACTGACTTCAGTGGCACATTATGAAGTTGACCCAGGGTAATGCCAGCCTCGTAGACCTGCCAGTCCTCTGGCTCACCAGAACAGGGGGAGTTCAGCACCAAGGTTTGGTGGGGGTGCATAAGACAAGTGAGAGAAAACACTGTCTCCATGGGCTTCACCATGTCTTCTGAGCAAACTTTTACTTTGCTGTTATATTTCTCCTATGGTCCATTTTGATCCTTTCTGTAGAATGGGAATGACTTTACAAAAGCCACAGTTTCCAATAAAGAGTTTTCATTTACTGTAACAAATCAGACACAGATGTGATCTTGTAGAGGAGTAGATTAGCTTATGCATAGGAAGCTGGTATACTTTTAATGTTTCTGATACATTGTGATAGACGGTAATGAATGTGAGAAGGACGGGAGGAAGAGAGAAGGGGAAATGGAGGGCGTGGGGAACAAAGTCTTTAGATTACTTAAAAAGTGTTAGGAGAGAGGACAAGGAATGAAAAAGAGACATAGCCGAGGGGAGGGAGATGCAGACACTGCTGCGAATCTCCTTGAGTTTAGTGATAATCAGTGAAGAAGTTTCCATTGATTTAGTGCATTTCTGATCTGACATGGAGAGCAGTGGAGCAGCACCCTTAAGATGAACATCAGCATCACAACATGCAGACCTGGTGATGCCAAAACATTTTGTAGACAGGTTTCTGCTTGCTGAATTGATTGTGTTGGGTGTTGGTGGTAGGGTTGTTGGATATCGACATGAATTATATTTCAGTCTCAAGTTTCTCTTGCTTCTGTATGTTAATTTTTTTTTTTTTTAAATCCAACTATCCTCATAAGAGGAGCCACAGAATCATGTACATTTTTGGGCTTACCTATACTATGCTCTTTTCTAACTTGCACTCTGTGGGTACAGATGGATGTAAATGTTCCATTTGGGACTGGCAGGGCTCTGTGCTCCCTGGTCTACTTTGCACAGATGTGAGTACGTGTGCCAAACTTTACACTATGCCGATGTGCCTGGGTACTGTATTTCCCTCCCAAAGATAAAGATATCCAAATATAGAAGTCATCAATTTTCTAGGTATTCTAAAACAGGAAGAGTATGAAATGTCAGGACTCTGAAGCAATGCAAACAGGGTTGCTACCATATTTCTCTACTGTCCTGTCATGTAAGCAAATTGTGCTCTTTTGATTGATCCGTTCAGCCATGCCCAAGCAGCTGTCTGCTGAATCAAATTCATTGCGGCGTGTGGTTCAGTCATGTGAAAATAGTGGCCTAAAAATGATAAAGTTTAAAAATATAAAGTACTTCTTAAAAGCTGAAAAATGAAAGAGCTAAAAAATAGATTTTTAATAAAACTGTAGTTGGTATTTATTTGCTTTGTTATTTTTTGGCCAGACAACTTATGTTTGACCCAAGACTACACTTGGGATAAAAAACACTAGTTTTACCAAGCAGCAAAACGTTGTGGTGGCATTGGGAGTTAATTTCAATCATAAGCAAAGCAAAAAGATGGAAATAAGAGATGGAGATGAGAGAGGTAAGAAAGCTGACTATTTCATTATAGTGAGAAGGATGAAGAAACAATGAGAGGGTTCAGGTGGAAATTCTCTGCAAAAGTACTTTTGTGCTTACGTATTCCCCAAATTTTCCCAATCCACGTCCCACGCCCTCCTTCCAAAAACTTGCCCCCCCATCAGGCTGTGCTGCTGTGTGCCAGCCGATTGCGTTTAGCAGCGGTTATGTTTCACTAATGCTTTACATCTCTGGCTTGGAAAAGTCTTTGGATGAAAGTCACAATTTCAATTACGTTTTTTTTTTTTTTTCAGCTCACCACTTAAAATACGATCGAGCATATGGGTGAGCTACGCAAAATTTTCCAGCGATTTGAAATCAGAGCAAAACCTGATTGTTCCATCTTATTAGCCACGTCTTGTTTGATGTAGCGTGTTTTTCTAACCCGGTATCACTTCCATCTGAAGCCGCACCACAGAGAACACAAAGGTTTCAGTATTGAAGTTGAAGGAGCACTGAAGGGCATCTTACAAATGCTACTTTGTCACCTAGCAGGAGTTCTTGGAAATTTTTCAATGTTTTTCTTTTCTTTTGTGAACGGACATAAAGTGCCTCTTTCAAACCCAGCTAGGGTTTCATTCCTGCTTCTGTGATTCTCTGAGGTGCATTAGTTGAGGCTGGCAAACTTTTAGACTCTGGGGAATACAAAGCGAGATAATCAGTGCAAACTCAGTCCTTGCGGCAGCTGTGTTTGGGTGGCGGAGTTTCCCGACAGGGACTGGGCTGGGGAAGGAGAGCACTTACACTAAAAATGTACAGGAGTGACAAAATTAAAGCAAGAAGAAATCCATATCTTTTTTCGTTTTGTTTTAAATCGGAATAAAGACAGAAAAGGATCCACAGCCATTCAGAGACTGGTAGGAGCTGAGAAAGACACTTACGCAGGTTTGCTTCCCAGATTTTTGCTTCACTCTAAACTTTTATTTATGTGCCTTTTCCTGTGCCACTTTTACCAATGTTTCTCGACAACACATTAACTTCCCTCCCGGTACAATAATCGACTCCAATCTGCTATTATCACGGAAATAGAAGAGGTAAAGTGCCTGTAATAGGATCCAAATCAAATCACTTTCACTTCAGCCGGCTTTTGCTGTGAAGCCGAAGATTCCCCAGGGAGATTCAATACAGAGAAACACCTGCAGACACAGGCTGAGGCCCGGAGATTATATAGAACACGACAGGCCGAGCTTTGCACTAGCATTTCCTTAGTTACGAGATGGTCACATTGGCAGTAATAACCAGAGGCAGGACCTGATAAAGTTGTGACTCATTGGCAAAGCCAGGATCTGACTTTCAGCTGATTTGACCCATCCTGAAGCAACACATCAGTTGACAATTTACTGCAGAAACAGCTATAGTTTTTGTTTGCTTTTTTTTTTTTTCTCCCACCCTCGAGCACTTGCCTTAGTCTTGAATGGTTTTGCATGAATCCCTGGTTGTGTTTAAGTGCAGTCCAGCCTGAAGAGAAAAAATATATCATTCTCCCCCAGCGGCTAGGAAAGGCCAGACTAAATTGAATTTAATAAGGTTCAGGCTTAGGGGAAAATAATCGTGGAATCTTTCCTGTGGCGAAGGACACAACTTCAACAAGGGTTGAAGTTAGGATCAAAATACACGGTTGTGACCGGCTCGTGGTGTAGGTTAGAGTTTTGTTGCCTTGTGCCCTCTGAGTATAAGTTTATTAATTCCAGTGTTTTTCCCCTACGCTTAAATTTTTATTTAAGTACTTTTAAAAAATGCTAAGAGACCCTGTGTCAGCTGCACATTAGTATTTAATTTTGTATTTATTAAAAAAAAAAAAAAAATAGGGTCGAACAAAGGTAAAGCAAATAAAGGTCCTCTCCATATTTGTTGCCTAAGATTCGACAGGCTTGGTCTTAAAAAATGACAATGGTGGTAAAAAAAAAAAAAAAAAAAAAAAAAAAAAAAAAAGTAATAAAAAACAGAAAGAAAAGCAATTATTCCTCAATTTTAAAAACCTGTGGGGAAATTTTCACAGCCGAGTTCAGTGAGGAGTTCAGCTCCCATTTTCACTTGGAAATATCTCCTACTAGGTATCCCGGTAGCTGGGCTGCTGCAGCAAATGCTGCTCACTGCCCAGGGTATGGAGCTCCTCACACAGCAGGTATGTGGCTTTGGCAAGTACACACCAATCCAATGTATGCATAAATGCAGCATCCACTACTGGTGCCCTTAGCTCCTAGCCCGATGTAATTCTTACTAAACGGTTTAGGAAAACAACATTTAAAAAAAATTAATTTCAGCAGATTGGTATAAAAGCCAAAAGCAACAGCCCCAGGGAAAAAATTGCTAAGCTTTGAGGAGCAGTGTGAGAGGGGTGGATTTCTGAAAGCTGAAATAATAATAGAAGTCAGCATTTTCTGCAGCTTGTTTGTTCTAAAAAATGGTGCACGGTCTTCTCTTCTACCTGGCCATCACCTCCTCACCGCTGTGGTGTCTGAGCACCTCACTGCATTAAGGAAAGGAGTCGAGACACAACATTTAGAGGTTGCTCTTAATTTTTTTTTTCCTCATGAGGAAAATTGTATTAATACCAAATGAAGTTAAACTTTAGTCCCTTTAGTTTGCTACAAGGCCAGTGTATTTCATGGAAAGCCAAATGAAAATAAACAACTCTCTTCCCTCTTCTGCAAGCTTTACTCACAAGTTTTGGTACTAAGACTTTATCAGAATAAGAAATTTATTATTTTTTTAATTAATTTCAGAACTTTCAGAAAGAAAGAAGTCAGGTTTAGAAATATGTTTTGACTGTGCATTACATTACAATACAGTGACATTAATATAATATATATAAAAAAAAACATATGTTGAACACTAACATGGGATCAGAACTCCTGCTGTGAGAGATACGGAAGTCGTATTATCTCATCAACTCAAACGCACATTCTTAATTGCTAGATATGAGCCAGAATCCCAAGTCCAAACATTTGTTCGCTGAAAACCAAAGCCTAATTTTACAGTTCAATTGCAGCTGCAACTCTAAAGGAGTTTGGATAGCTCTAATGATAGGAAAGGAGCAAAGTATTTAAGTTGCGGGGCATCAGAATCTGAGATGAGAGTTTGTAAATACAAAACTGAAAATACATCATCAGCCTAGTGCTCTAGTACAGTGAGAATGTCAAACAGCATTGTCCAGCCTCCGTATTTGCATCTGGGACTGTGCAGGGCATTTCAAAGCAAAATACGGGAAAGATTGAGGGGTATGTAAGTATCTGTTTGAGGATGGAGTGTTAAATTGTGCAAGATTTTTATCCTAAATAATTGCTTTTTCAGTTCTTTGGGCAAACTGAAGCTTTATCTGCAGGAGAAAAGAAGCGTGGAGAAGTGGGAGAGGGAGAGAGGAATTAGGTCACTGTCAAAGCATCTTTTGCTTTGACTAATGAAGAAGTTTTAACTATTACAACAATAATCACACTTTATATAAAAATATTGATTCTGTGGCCTGAAAATAATCATTTCCTTTAATTTTCAGGGCTTCTTTATATCTGGAAAAAAAAAAAAATGGAAAAAAAGGCAGGTGAAATGTAAATGAAATCTCACTGTAAAATTAAAAGCTCAGGACAGTACCCTGTTCTCTTTCTCTTAGAATGAAAGCATGACTAATTCAGTGGGATTTTGTGAGTGTTTTTGTTGAATCCAAACGTGCCTTCTTTGACTAAAAAAAATAAAAATAATATTCTCTTCAACTTCATCTGCTTATTCCAGTGACTTTTTGGACTGAGTAGCTTTGGCTTCCAGCTTTGTCATATCAGTTACAATAATAACTAGTATTTCATACATGTAAGAATGGTACACATGGACCAAGTCATGCACACGGATGCTCCTAGAAATGCTGCTCTGTATGTGGGAGCGCTTGCAGGAGCCTTAGGTTCAGCATCACGTTAAGATACATCTTGCTCTGCTGACCAAAAAAAAAAAAAAAGCCAAAGTACTGTCTGGAAAAACAACAAGAGAGATTTTTAGTACTTACTGCATGTTTTTTAAAAAGCAGCAGGAACAATGATGGTATTACTTTTGGTCTTTTTTTAGGGGTTTAGAGGCTAAAGCCTGTAGGATTTGAAACTGTGATCTCTGACATTGCTTTCAAGAAATGCAGAGGCCTCTCCCTCCTGTGTTTCCAGGTGTAGATGTGTCTCAGGTGTTAGTTCATCAGTTTCATTTATAGGAAGCTTCAGGGTTGAGTGTGAGGAGAATGAAAATGTCTCCTTCTGCTTGACAAAAAGTTGCTCTGCCTTTTTCTTGGACCTTTCATTCAGCATAGCACCAAGCAATTTGCTTAAACGCAGAGGGGAGAAAATGATTTCTCTATACTTATACATCCAGGCAGCAGCCTCCAAAAAAACCTAATTCACCTGATACAGTAATAAGAAAACTACGTTTCCTTACAGCATACCTTTCATCCTAAAGGATATTTTTGAATTTCTTGTTGAAACTTCTTTTTGGACAAACAGACGACTCTCCTCACATTGCATTATCCAACACAGCATTTATATTATTAGAAAATTAAACCAATGACTGAGAGATTTTGACTAATTAGGTTTCTTGGATAATAAGAGCTTTTTAATAAGGTACATATCACTTACAATATTGCTAATGAAATGTGAAAGCGATTCAGTACTCTGTAAGATAATGGCTAACTTGTTTTAATTGTTAACATTTTTTCTTGCCTGCAATGACACAGTCATTATTTCGCAGTCACCACTTATCGTGAAATCCAAGAGGATTAATGGTTTCACTTATACTGGCGAAAATGTTTAAGCTGTCCCGATTATCAGTGCAGTTGGAAAGAATAATGGTTATTTGTCATTGCGTTTAGCCGTAGAATGAATTGTCCTCCAGCCAAGAGAATCATTAACCCTTTGAGCAACAGTAATAGAGTTTTGCAATTAAAAACTAGGAAGCAAAGATTTATGGCTGGATATATATATATATATTTTTCTTTTCTGTAGGTAGTTTATTAGCTTATGACTTCCACTAAAACTAAATATATTTCTCAGGCCAAATAAACCACACAATATATCTTATTCTCCTGTATAACATTCTGCGATTTGGAATTAGATTGCTCTGATACATTCTTTTGGTAAATGAACAAATCTCCCAGCTAACAACAACAACAACAAAAAGTAAAAGGGTTGAACATGCATTCTGGAGGAAAAAAAAGAAAACATACGTATTACTATTTTTGTTACTAGATTGTGATATATGTTTACTACTGAATTGTAAAAGATTTTTGTCTATAAATCTCTAAAACACCAAACCATTTACTGTGCACAAACAACTTAAGAAAAACAAAACAAAAAAGCAACACTGCTTAGCAAAGTAATTAATATTGTTAATTTGGTTTGTCTGGGAAGAGTTTAAAACTGCGTTTAGTGAATGAGAATTCTTAAAATTCTGTACGTGACACTGAACTAGTTGTGATTTCAATGCCAAAACTATAAAAGGCATCATAAAACAAAAAATTGAGTGTTTAAAGTTTTGGATATAAAAGGGTAATATAAAAAAAAAAAAAAAAAAAAAAAGAGAGAGAGAAGTAAAACTGTTACTTGGGAAATCATTTTAAATCGGGGGGGAATATGTACTCTGTATGGCTGTTAAAGCATTCTCATTTCAACACTGCTGTTCCTTATTTGTGAGTTTATATTGGCGTAGCGTAGCGTTGTGTGGACGATGCTGTGCAGTCCTTGGTTAGACCCTGCAGCAGCCTTTTGGAGTTGCTTCTGCACTGAACTACAGCTGATTTACGGCAGCAGAGAATCTAGCTGGTAGCATGGATCTAAGGATAAGGAGTGAACGATGTTTGTGAAGTATTCCTCCTTGCACCAGTGCTGGAAGGAGCAAAAGCCCTCTCATTCTTCCTAATTTAGTGGGAACAGGAGATGGACAGCATTTAACTGGAAATACTCGGCTCCTTACAGGATTAGGTCCTAGTATTGTTTTTCACCTACGAAATACACTGGAGTCTCACACAGTAAAAATAAATTTTAAAAAGCACAGAGCCTGCGTGCTCCTCAGTAGGTCATCTTGGGCACAGCTGTCAAAATGGTTAGAAGGCAACAGTGAAGGAATATTAAAGGTTTCTGTAGAAGACACAGGTTTACTGCTTTATCTTGCTGCTGAGAAAGACCAAACATAAACCGTCTGGATGTGGAGCTGGGCCAGATCCTCAGCGTGGGGAGGCAATGGGCCTCTCCGCTGGCTGGGCTGGGGCAGAGCAAGCCCGCGGCACCCACATGGCGTGCACGAGTGCAACTTGCTGTGCTGGGAAGGAATCCTCGTCGAGACTTTTATGAACTCCTTTCCTAAGACGGAGAGGGCAGCTACTCCCTTCAGCAGTAATAATAAATATAAATGGACTTGAGTACGGAAAGACAACTTGCTCGCTGCTAGAGAGGCCACATTAATGAAGGCAGCAGCGAGCGTCCTGGGAAGCACCTCCACATAGGTAGCTGAGGCATGAATAGAAATTATATTATTCCACAATTATTTTTTAAACAGATGTTTCCTCGGGTGCTTCTTGAGCCCGTATCATGAAGATCAGTGCACATGAGCTCGGAGCATGATCATTATCATTATTATGTGTGATCTATCGACAAAAAGCGGGACTTCTATCAGATGGTAAACAGCAGTTTCTGCACAAGCCCCCTGAGGTATGCTGGAACTGCACACCCCAGCAGTTTTAGATGGGAGAGGTCAGAAGAAACAGCTGCCACCAGACAAAAAGACATAGCGAATACCACCTCCCACCCCCGCTTTCACTCCCCCCCAAAATCCACGCACACAAACCCACACATAGATTAATTCCCACCGCCACATAAATCTATCGCAGCCCTTAGAGATGCAGGAATGTGGAGCTATAGATGTGGATGGTGGAATTTTGCTCTAGTTTGGAATTTATGATTGACACTTTTGAGAAACCACTATTAACAATCCCTATGGCTTTAATGAAAATTGGCAATGCGATCGCAGGCTTTGTTCCCTTTGGTTTTCTTTTGCAGCAGTGCTTGTGCATATGGTACATGTAAGTCCCTCCCCCACCCCAAAAATGTTCATAATGGCGGCTATTTTGGGGAAGACAATTACTGATGAAAAGGACTGAATGGATTTTCCCTCCTCGCTGGATAGGGGTTCACGTTCTTTTCAAAAAGTGTGGAGCAGAAATGCTGCCGCACCTCCTTGGCTTGTCGGCTGCGTTTGTTGCACTTTGGCTCTGGCTGAAATTTAGGGCTTGCAGAGGCCAGCCCAGAATGTCAGCTCCAGTCCTGCTTTTGACATTTTAATCGCAAATGGAGTAGCCTACAAAAAATAGTGTACAAATCGTGAATGAGCCATTTATTAGATGTTAGCGGGAGTTCCGAGGCTTAATATGCAAGAGGTGGGCAGGAGCGAACATCCAGCAGCAAAACTGCTGGTGGAAAAAAAAAATCAAATCTCCAAAATTGTTGGGAATGTAGTCAAAGGAGACAGGCGTATTCAGTAGTAATATTTTCTTCCTAGTTCAGGGAAATGGGTATCTCTGATCTTTCTGTCCATGTGAATAAAAGTTTGACATGAAAAACTTACAGATTCACTAAGGTTAGTGGTAAAACTCTCCCCACATCCTTGGGCCTGGCTCTTAAACTGCGCTGCTTGGTTCTGCGATCGCTCAGGGACTACTCCCATGTTCCCCGTACAGCACAGACGACCCCGTGCTGCTGGGACAGCACATCAGGAGGGAGAGGTTCTGCCCGGCACTCCCTTGCAGGTCTTAGCAGTTCCTATCAAATGCTAAGGGTCTTGTGGCTTCTAGATTTTTTAATTTTGGGTGTCAAGTTTTAGTATCGGGCACAAAGGAGGCACAAAGACCTTGTCAGTGAAACTGGAGTAAGTGACTTGCTCTGAGCCCCGTAAAGCACAGCAAAGCATACATGAGAGTGAAGCACTGATTAGATTTGATTCTGTTATCGTTGCAATAATTTGAGCTGTAACAGTGGAAAGAGCTTCAGTGTATTATAGAAAAATAAGCTGTTGTATATAAAAGGTGTTTGTGCCATTTTCAAAAGACTTTCTTCTTTAAGTACTGTATGGTGGAAGGGTGGCCTACATCAGAGATTATAGATACCCTAATGAGAGTTTATAGATATCCTACATGGATCCCGATGTTATTTTTCCTCCTATAATCCCCCTTTTTTAAACGAAGTGAGAGCTGGACCATCTAAAAATGAAAATATCAGGAATAAGTTAGGCAAGTTTGCGCCTCATTCTGTGGGACCAGGAGATTGTGTGTGTGTGTTTTATTTTTTTCCTTTTTGGTTGGCTTCTTCATTTCTTTAAAATTTTAACCTCTCTTAGTGTGCCAGCTGGAAACCAATATTCTGATTTTATTCCCAGTATTTAATAGCCTCGATTTCATAGTATTTCCCTCCTCTTCCAAAAGGCTAAAATTTTAATTGACACATTCCTGGAAATGTATTAGGTCAATTTAGAGTAAAGTATGTCATTTATGCAGCGTGTGGAGTCTTAGTTTTTGCGTAAAATACTGTTCTTAATTGATTATCATGTACATGAATTTTCTGCATCATTTACACTTACAAATGTGCATTGCACAAAAAGCTAATAAATCTCAGAGGTTTGAATATTAACAACGTTTTCTCCCCCTTGTGTTATTAGCAGAGAAATCAGCACTAGTGGCTGGCGAACTGTTGCTCACACGAGTACCCTTTCCAAACACGAGGAGTCCTTTGTCACGTAAATGGTTCAATTGGAGAAAATGGCTATATATGACCAGTGTCAATAGCATAACTTGTGAGAAGGAGAGCTGCTCGTGTGCGAGCAGGCTCCGAGGTCCAGGTCAGTGTTCTGCTCTTTAGTGTGCTTCTGTGAAGAGAGAGAAAAATCCCTGTGTGTGCGGCGGGACGGAGGAATTGCCCGAACCCTCAAAGTATTCCCACCACGGGATAAGACTAGAATGCACAAACAGAAGAGCAGGAGACAGCCCAAACAGCACGGTGTTGGCCCCCCAAATTGTTTCAGTTCAGCAGCACTCAGGCGAAGAGCGGTTGTGTTCCCATTACTGAATGAGCTCAGATCTGCCCTGCTGTGGGATGTGAGACGTGTGGTTACTGGCACCCCGGAGTTGTGCCCTCACCATTGGAGCAGGGGCAGGAGCCTTGTGGCTCTCCGAGGCCCTTCTTGGTCTGTCCGTGCTCAGTGAGCCAGGCTGTGAGCTGCAGAAACTACCCAGAGCTACCGAACCCCGCACATCTATTTTCTGTTACCTGCCTTCGGGAATGTCTGCCTTGGGAGAAAAGGGTTTTCCCTCGTCTTCTTGCTGAATTATGCAGATCTCAGCCACACATCTCTACATCCTCAAAATTACAGCTCTTTCTAACTAAAAGATGAGAATTTATTTCAGACTACTAATTTTTTTAACTGAAAACGCAGCTCCACTTGGAATAAAACTATTTATGAATCTATTCCAAGTTCAAAAATCATTTCCAGTTGAAAAAAAAAAAAGATTAGGTGTATATTTACGTATATATCAGGCAGGTATCTCTGGCCATGTGTGTGTATATATATATATATATAATTTCAAAAGATTAAATAGAACATTTATTTCCAGGTTCAAGGTGTGTTTAAGTAGAGGGATATATACAGATCTGTATGTATATATTCTTTTAAATACTTTTTTTTTTTTTTTTGGCTAAGTTTGGTAGAATTGTTTTGTTTGAGGTCAACCTTAAACAATTGTTAATCTTGCTCTTGTTTTAGTATGTAATATTATTTATATAATTTAGACAGATCCCTGAAAATCAATTATCCATACCAGAGGTCTACTCAATTGACATTGTTAGTGTGAAATGATGGATACAACTTCAAAGAGCTGGCTGCTCACAGAAGGGCTGGTTAGGAGCATCTTTAGGCTTGCACCCCGGTGATATGACATTTCAACTTGTCCATTATCCCTAGAAAATCCCACACTATATGCTGGAATGAAACAACTTTGCACTCTCACGACAGTGCAGAGTAGGTCCCATTTTTTCCCTTCCTCTTGTCAGCATTGCACATTAGTCTCCAATTTTTGCCTTTGATACAAGATCTCCAAAATAGGCAGAAATGGCTGGGAGCAAGGGGACTGTCCAGAAAAGATGGAAGGAAGAAAATATTCTTCTTCACATCAGAATGGTGGATGGTATGATGTAGCGGGTGGGATACCATGAGGACTCTGTTATGGTCTTTCTGGACATAGGAGGAATATCCATTAAGAGCAAGTCCGTGGTCCTATTGCAGGCATGGCTAGCTGCTCTGCATGCCACAGTCTGCATTTCATACAGGATTTGATCACACAGTCTGGGTGTCTGAAAGTGCTGGGCTTTGCCTTACTGCTTGGTACTGCTGTATTCAGTGGCTGTGTTGCATACAAATCTGCTGTATTTTGCTCCAGGGGTAGCTGCACTTTATCAGTAGGGATAGTGATTTCCTTTGCGTATACCTGCTTTTATTGCCAAATCCTCCTCCTCCTCTTTTTTTTTTTTTTTTTTTTTCTTTCCCTTTTTTTTTTTTTTCCCCTAATTAAGCCGTTACTAAAGAAAATGGATATTTAAATACCCTGTGATCCTGATCCATAGTAGAGGTGTAATTTACGGTAATTTTTTCACTGGACTGAATTGCTGAACCATCCTGGCCTGAAAAATAGTTTTATTTAACAGCATGCAAAAGAAAGGGAAACAAGGCATCTCTCTTAGTTTTTCACTTAAAGGCACACAGAGAAATTGAGATGTTGCTTTGCCTGTGTGTTTGACCATCAGTCAGAAAATTCTAAGTAACCCTAATGGAAACCGAGGATTAGACATGTTTATAGAGGGAGTAGAATTATGCCCCTTAGAAAGGACGCTTGCTTAGGATCACTGCAGTATGAATCACTGGGACTGTGGCCAAAGGTGGGAAAGAACACGGCTGACATTCGCAACCCTCCCAGCTATCAGTAAGTACAGCCAAAATAATTACCCCAAGGCATCTGGATAACCCAGCCTAATTAGCAGCGCCTGAAAACGAGTGGGTTGCATGTTTATACCTGAAGAAATCAAATTACCCTCATACATTTCACCAGGGGCTCTTCCAATTCATTGCTCTGTTGATGAAAGAGGTAGCTATTTACCATAAAGTCACAACCCCGCAGCCTGTGGCTATTCGCCACGTTGAAGAGTGTTACTGCCCTGCAGGGAAATTATTCCTTTTACTGGAGTTGAAGGCAATATTCTTTGCACTGATGAGCTCTAATACTTTTATGGTAGGTGGCATGGACTGTAGAATATACACAAACACAGTAATATGCACTTCATTAGATTACTTGTTAATATCGTTCATTCATTTAATTTGGTCAAAACTGCTGTAGCCAAATGTTCACACTGAGCTGCACATCTCAGTTACCAGATCTGAGACCGAGATTCAGGGAGAATTTTAACATCCTTGCAGATAGTAAAAATATCCATAATTAAATTGTTTTATGTTAACCCATTTGGAAAGGAGTGTAAAGCCAATGTTTCAGCCAATCTGTAAAAAATAAAACCAAATCTTTGAGGTGAAAAGATTACCCCAAACCGTCATAATTTCTTGTATCTTTTTGAAACATCTCAAACTGGCCGTTTTAAGAGATCCTAGGCTAGTCTCTATCAGCTATGGACCTGATCAAGTCTAACAAATTCCTAGTTCATAAATTTAGTATAACTTCCCTCTGTTACAGTCAAATGTGGAAACTTTTGGCATTACTACTGCACCATTCAAACATCCATGTTAGAAAGCTGCCATTTAACAACAGAGACTCAGATTTAAATTGTACATGAAACATAAGAAAGGAAGGTATAGGCAGAACATTAATACATTTAAGAATGGCTTTATTTATTCCTTACTGATTATTGGAAGTACTGTCATGTATTCTTATGGACAACAAATCCAGTAACTGCAACAGTCAAAGTGTTGGGAGTGGATTTTGATTCAAGTTAAAGACCCAACAATTGTAAATCTACATTCTGTCACTATTACCTAGTTTGCTCAGAACAAACATGGCAGGTCTTGTGGCCCCATTCTGGAATTTAATCCTGAGTAGCGATGCATGCGAGGCCAACTGATATGCACGGAAAAATTCTTCTTTGTACAGTCTGTTCCAGTGCTTAAAAACAGAAATTCTCAGGGTCACAGAAAGGTCTGAGAGGACAAGTTATAAAGCCTCATCATCCTGTGTTTTGAATTGGACTTTAAATGCAGATTTGTTCTGCATCCTTTCGATGAGGGAATGAAGTATAAAGGAGATGGGGCTTGTAAAATGGTGCCTGGGTTTATTAAACAAGCTCTTCACCTCCAGCAGGCAAGGTTCAGACTGGAGTTTAGTGGCCTCAGGCTAGTCACTAGTGGGCAGTTGCCCACATTGCTAAGCATAACACAATTTAGCTGAAATCAGAACAATTGACAGTTTCTTCTCAAGAGATGCTGTAGACTCATTACTGGAATTGAAGGGGTGTTGGAGGTCAGAACTGAAGTGCATTGGCAGATCTGTGTGGAGGAAGTTTGCAGAGCTCTGTGTGGTAGGCCAGATGGTGCTATTAGAGTCTAACTTTCATGAGTACTAAAATTTACCAAATATCCCTCTTGCCCCAAAACAAACAACCATGCGCACTCACAGACGCGCACAAGCAGTCCCACACAGTTTAGAGCAGTCAGTGTCCCTGGCATCCTTACCAACTTTCCTACTCATTTAACACCACCACAGATTAGAGGACACAGTAATGCAACACTCTGGGCTATTTGCTGAATGTAGTTCATAATGATTGACACTTTTGCCTGCGTCCCGACTCTGAACTACATCTTGTATATTATTATTTTTTGTTATTGTCCTTTAAAATGCTTTGAGAAATAACATATGGCAAGTGCCAATGCACCACGGTGCAATGTCATTTAGTCAAATATCAGAAGCATAGACAGTGCAAATGGGAAGCAGGCAAAATATCTGATCCAAGTGCCTACTGGTGTAATTGACTCAGTTGAGCCAGCCCGTATCATTAGTCCTATAAACAGTTGCATTTACAACAATAAAACTGAAAAGCATGGAAATTAAAAGCTGTTAGAATTTCCTCTTGTGTGCATTTATCTGCACGAATGCTGTATACTCCCTGCACAATTTTGTAATCTGTTTGGTAAAGTGGCATTACAGTAACCTGTGTCAGCCCTGTACTGTATATCAAACAATATCACACTCCAAAGGAGGATTAATCAAAGAAACGGATGCGCCGCTTTAGTGCACCATGTCTGTTGTCAATTACGCACGCAGTAAGCTCGCAAATTTAAGTTGCTGAACGGAATAAAATCAACGGGCTCTTTTGCTTCCTATCACTGAGCACGGCAACAACAAAAAAATAAAATAATAATAATAATAAAAATAATAAATAAAAATAATAAAAAAAAAAAAACAACCAACAAAGACCAACCAACCTGGACATTTCACAAAGGATTTGTGGGTGGGTGCAACATCTGCGGAACCGGGCCAGGAGATAGTGGATGTTTGTGTTTGGCCGGCGGTGCTGAGTGCCAAAGGCAGTTGACGGACAAGTGTACCCCAACAATGTTTCACTTATTAAAGAAGCCTTGTCAAACAAGCTGAAAGCCCTGCATATAACTGACCTTTCTGTTCACCTCCCATTACAATGAAGATTTGAGCATTCCTTTCGAGCCTTCCAGTGTCGACATTAAAGAATCAGAGTGTCTTTCCATCTCTGCTGATGTGCCACTAGACCACTTAACAGAAAATTGAGAGAGTATATTACGGGGTGAAAGAGCAGAGTTCGGAGGTCACTATCATTCTCATTAAGAGATGTTTCTATGCAGTGCCCATAGGTGGATAAATCAATACTTTCTGTCTGAAAATGATCACGCTTGGTAAAGAGTGCTTTAATTGGGCTGTTACTGTTTATGGAGAGTGAGTATTTATGGGGTTTCGTGACAATAAACAGCAGAGCGAATGATGGCTTCCATGTTCCTTTGTGGGATGTGATATGACAAGAGGGATGACAGAAGATTTTGACATTTCAGACCTCCCTTGAGTGAGGGGAGTGCAAACTCCTAGCAATTGGCCAGGAACTCCCAAAGTCCCAAATTGGGATCCGTTGTTTGATGCATGCATTGTTTGAATAGAAAGGCCTTTATTTCAGGTAGCTTTCTAAATGTTACCCGTTAAAGAAACTAAGCATTAGTGGTCTGAGAGTTGAAGACAACCTTTCTTCCCTTTCCCCCCCTCCCCGTGGTGATGCAAGGAGAGTCTGCTCAATGTGCCGCCTTTTTACTGTCAGAACAAGACAGGAGGCAAAGGTTACAGTGTAAAGGGGAGACGAAGATCTCCAGTTCTCCACACAAAATAAGCAAACAAAAATAAGAGAAATGAAAAACAAAAGCTTTCCTGGCTGTGGTGGATAGGGATGCTAAACCCAAACAGAACGAGCCATTATACAAAATACTTGAAATTGTGAACAGCATTTAATAATGCTGCGTAGTTATCTGGTGCGATCCGAAGGGAACGCATGACCATGCACATGTGAAGCTGGGTGCACAGGGCAGACTGGGAGCTTCAGCCAACCTCATTCTTTCTGGAAGAAAAGCGTTAAACTAATCTTCAATAAATCTCACCAATACAGATGTAGTGTACACATCCTGACATGTTATTTATTTTGAACATGTTTTAGTTGAGATTCTTGGGTAGGTTTGGTGGACTCGCTGTGTTGTATCTCTGCTCTCCCATCTTGAATTGTGTATATTTTACAACTCTTTCGAAGGAAGTCCAGGCATTTGAGGTAAGCTGTATGTGGAGAAAATCTGAGAAAGTTTCAGAGAACCTAGCCGTGAATTAAACCAGCTGTCAGGATTTTAACTGAGACACAGAATAATAATTGTAACACATTAAAATTAGCATGAGTTTTTCCCAAAATCTCCCCATCCTTTGGAAAGTATTCTGATGAAAATATGTTTTCCCCATTATTGGCTCCAGTCTGACAATGTATGAAGGGGAATTAGATCCCAATGATGTGACTATCTAGTCCTTGCTGTGGCTCTGCCTTGGGTTGACGTACACAAGCGAATATTAAATGAGCCCTTTGGATACCTCTTGCAGAGTATCCTCAATAATCAGTATCTCAGGCTCAGCCTTGCAAACTCTGCCCAAGGAGCACAAAAATTATTGAGGGTATTATCTGCACTGAAGGACTGCAGTTGAAGACAGGATGCAAGCTGATTAATGCTAGGATTCAAATGTGGTCCCATTAATGTTGAGAACATCCTGGGTCACTTTTGCCAGGTGGCTTACAGAGTTGAGGACCTGCAGTTTAAGATACACAAAGATCAAAATGCATTGTTTCAGGTTATTGTATTGCTTTTCATTCGATGTGGTGAACTTTTTATTGAGGTGGTGCTTGGCCTTTTGGATTACTGCTGATGTACCAAACTGCTGTTAGAGGAAAATGTGTTTAAACATAGGAAAAATCCTCATTCTAATGAGGGTGGTCAAACACTGGAACAGGTTGCCCAAGGAGTCTCTATTCATGGAGACCCAACAGGACACAACCTTGAGCCACATGTGCTCTGCTCAACCTAGCTCTGAGAAGGGAGAGTTGCACTTGGTGCACCAGTGGTACCTTCCCCCTTCAGCAGTTCTGGCACACTGTTTCTATTATGTCACAGTTTTGCAGGTGACTGCGAAAATGAGCATATAAAAGGAAATTCAGAAGTTGGTGCTGTCTGAAGTTCTTCTACGGTCCTTGTCACTGTCTCTGGAAGCCTGGCATTTCACAGATTTTTCTTTATAACTCCCCTTTGACTTACAAGCAGTATGGTTGTATCCATTTTGCTGGTGGGAAACCAAAATGCTGAGACTGCCCCTCAGAGCCTCAGCAGCAGTTAGGTGAGCAGTTCTTCTTGCCTTCTAACGGAGCGAAGCACTGCTGCGTCTTTTGGGCTCATGTACTAATGACTCGCTGAAGGTTACGCGGAGCATTTTGAGTAGCACTCTGTGGGCTGCACCGTCTTTTTTCAGGTTACTGATAAGCAAACTAAACAGAATCGCTCGATCTTTCCTGACTAAATACTGCCTCCAGGTTGTGTCACTACCTCTCTTCTGGCCATCGGTCACAGGCCAGATATTTAAAGACATCTGCATCATTGTCTCTTGAAGAGTCAGAGCGCTGCACTTTAGAAGCTGTGGTAGGAGCTGATTAATAAGCACGTTCATCCTCAGTTGGTTTGCTTTAGCAAACAGAAATGATGTATTTTCCAACTGCAATGAGCGACAGTTAGTTCTGTGATTTCAGCGCAAGAGAAATGCAGGCTTTAGCTTTAAAACTCCATTATGAATTGAATTATCTTTTCAGGGGTTGTGCACACAGGTTTTCAAATTATGTATGAATGAAGGCAAGGTCTTTAGCAAAACATGTGTTATTAGGGGAAAAATAACAGCTACAACAAAAACCCTAGGCTCTGGTTTTGATGGGAAAATATTACTTCTGGTTATTGTTTCATCAGTAATCCATAATAACTCCAAGGGAACTGCTACAGTCTGTCATCTCCTGGACAGCTAAAAAAAATGGAATGCTATAGAACTGGTAGGCCCTAAGGGAACTTTTGAATAACTGATACCCTATTTGTGCAATAGATATTTTCCTTGATAACTGGAAATTAAGCTTGCCTGGAAGAAATGTAAATATCATCTCTAATTTGCACTCTGAATTACCATTAAAAATTATGTGTGCACATAATCATATCAAACATTTCAGAGCTTAGAAACCGTGATAACACTTGGCACTCTCAGCATCTTCAAAGCGCTTTACAAATATTATGGATGCATCCTTCCTCTACCCCATATTGTTATCCCTACTTTACAGATGAGGCAGGGGGATCAGTGAGGTTCCTTAGCGCCCTGGGATCATGCTGAGCACAAGTAACACTATGGGATTGGGAACTCGAGTATTTGCCCAGTACTATGATTAAGCCACTATAGGTAGATTGATATGAGTGCTAATTTACTTACAAGTTGGCAAAAATAATGTATGCACTGACTGAAGTGCATATGATATCATTACATAGCTATTGTGCCTCCTAACATAGTTAAGATATAGCTGCAGGACAGAGATTTTGTTTACATCAAAAGAATGACTATAAAAAAATGGAGTTTTCCTACATAGGTGCCAGTAAATAGCTTGAATTAGAACCAGATTGATGCATGACTTTAAACGTAAACAGGCTAAATCAAAGTAAACTCATTCAGATTAGATCTTGTTCCTAACATGTTCTTAATCATTGTTATTGCAATTGGAGGAAAAAAAAAAAAAAAGAGTAAAAGCTCTGCACTGTAGAGACTCAGCCTAAATTGACCTTGACCGTAGTTAATGTCATGCAAAAGCAGTTCGCACTGCTAAACCCCTTACTGTCTTGTTTTCTTTTTTTGATTTCACTGTGTGAATTCCCAGGTGCTAGACTGTGTTGTGATAAATATTTGATCACACATTTGCAGTCTGGATCTTTTTTATGATAGGCTATGTTCTTGCGTTTTGGGTCTGATTCTGGCCTTCCGAGGCCAGGGAGAAGTTTTGTGATCTTACAGTGGCAAACCAGATTTGGAAGAAGGTTTGCTGCACAATTCCCACTTGCCTCGTCTCAGTGTGAAAGTCAGCACTACGTGCTTTAATAAGTCTTCCATAAAAATCCTTTCTCAAGAGAAATTCCTTCCCAGGGGGGCTGTGAGATAGGCAAACTGAGAAGTTTATGCAATATGTCCCTTTCTTTTTTTTTTTTTTTTTTTTTTTTTGAACTCTTAGTAGATCTGTGGCAACAATAGATTACACCCTTTAAATAGGCCAAAGGAAACGAGCACTCAATTTGCCTAGGTGATGTCTGAAACTGGCCCGTGACTCCAAGGACAGGTTTGGTTTTGCATTGCTCTGGAAAGTCCTCAATTCTTCCTGGCCATTGTCACCAGTGTTTTACAGCAACGCCCAGCCGTTAATGGAGAGTCCACCTCCCGCTACCTGTCAGAGTTGTGTGATTGTTTGGGCTGCCTTACAGGGGTGTGTTCCTAGCAAAGTCTGCAGAGATCATGGTCAAACATATGGTACAGATTCCATACAGATTCTAAATCTTGGGATCATAAACCGATATAAGGGAGCCACAATTCCCTCCCCTTCCTAAATCATAAGATAAAAGGCAGCTTTGGCTTGGTGGACAAATATGAATGTCTTATAAAAAAGACGTTCCCGACGAGGGAAGTTTGACATCCTAGCAGATGGAATTAGCCTTCTGAGTGAGAGACCCTTACAACTGTAGACATTTAAAAATGTGATCAGTAATAAAGCCTCCTAAAAGATCTCATGTTAGGAATTTAATGCAAGAGCTCAACACAACTGTAAACCGTTCAATTGAAGCCAGTGCAGATTGTGCTTTGATAAAGTCGCAGGATTTATCCCAGCATATGCTTCTTCCTGAATAGATGATAGTCGTTAGTGGCACTTCCGCAGTTCAAAATACATCGTAATGCACTGTTGGAAATCCCAGATGTCCTCTCCAAAGAGCTGGACTTCCAAAGATTTGGCGGAAAAGCTACAGCTGCTGAGAAGCGACACTTGTGGTAACTTTCAAACTTTCAGTGATATTACAAACAAAAATAATGATTGTTTGTTCTTTGAGTCTTTCATATTCCATAATTTTTGTGGCGTCTGTCAGAAAAATTGTCAGAGACAGGATAATAGCTTCAGAATTTGCATGTTTTCATGACAAAATTTCCAGTGATTTCAAAGGGGCTAGAATTTTGCTTCTGTTAAATGGAAAAACAATGCTGATAATTAGGTAAAGTGTAGAAACATTCTATTTACAGTATACAAACAGTACAGCTATTGAATTTGAAAAGCAAAAAATACCAGCCAACTTTACAAGGATGTGAGCTTGGATTCGGTAGTTGCAATACGCTAATCAGAAAACAATTCAGCAGTGCTGAACAAATAAGGCTTTTTTATCACCATCTCCTCTCAGTTTGCAAGGAGCATTGTCTGTCCCACCATTTCATGTCAGAGAAGAAGGAATTTTAGCAAATGTTTGATTTATTAGAAAGTGAATGATTCTTTGCAGCCGTGTGGGGCTAGCCCATGTTTCAATAAGACAAATTGCATTGTAGCATTCCACTGGCAGCCAATGATAACTCATGATCCAGACAGAGTCGGTTATACCAGAATGGATGAAAAGCAGGAGCAAAAGGACACACAGCAGAAGAAAAGAAAATGCTCCGAGAGCTGTTATTTTTTAAAAAAATACAGCACAAAACATTGTTTTGGACACTATTTTGAAATATTTCAATTAAGATGCTGCAGCATTACAAACAGATTATGGCAGAATAGAGAGGCTCATGCTATCTCCTTCCCAGTAGCAAATTACCATATTCATACTCAAAACCACACCACTGTCAACTTCAGTCATTTGTGTAATTGGAAAAAGGTAAATGATGTAGTAAATGAGGCCCTACTGTCAGTTTTTGTTTAAAAAAAATAATAGTGGCAAATGGTATAGGTTTAAAATGAATTAATGTCAACCGTGCAAAGCAAAACCTAAGACAAACAAAAGCTGACTGTTCCTGACCTTTAGTTAATATTGATAGTTTATCACTAGAGAACTCATTGATTTATTTTTCAGTTCATATCTGATTATCACTTCAAAATAGCACTGAATATTTTAAAATAGCTCAGCCGCCCATGGTTCGGTTTCCGCCATGCCAGATTACATAAAAAAATGTTTCTTTATTTCTGAGCAACGTCTCGCTGCTTTTTAAATAGGTGACCTGCCAGGAGCAAACCCCAAGGTGATGGGTTGCTTCCTGATTGCAGATCTGCGTGTCATGAAGTGCTGCGCTCTGCCCGTCGGCTTTGTTCTCCGGGATGCACGGAGCAGGAAGGGTATTGAAATATACAGGAATCTTGTTCCCAGGGAGCTGACAGGCAGACCTGAGGGACAGTGCGAAGTGCATACCTGGTATGTCTAATTTTAGGCCTGCCAGCCCTGACAGTGTCCCTAGAAAAAAATCTATACTAATTTCTCGGTGACATACAGAGCTGTAAACTGCAGCATTTTTCATTCCACTACCAAAATGTTCTTGTGCATTTTTTCAGTATTATTTAAAGGAACTGTCAAGCCTTCAGCATTTAACAAGTATTTTTAAACTGTGTTTTTCAGTGTAAACCTGCCATGCATTCAAGGTATTGTTGCATGAAAAAGCATAAACTAAAGTATCAGTTCAGAAAGGAAATCAACATTAGACATAAAGCAACTTCATTTTATCACTTAGCACTGATATTGCTCCCCATGGGAAGAGTGTTGCAGTGTGAAAGGTCCTGGGGGCCCCTGTGCGTGGTGGTGTAAATCAGGAATGCCCTATGAATTTTGATGAGGCTCCGCAATTTTACATCAGCTCAGGATTTTAGACCACATGTTTCAGTGTGTACACTGTGTTTAAATAAAGGTGCAGTCATTTTTAATATAATTGAGTAGGCTCATAAGAGGTTCCACTTAGAAGGTAAATTATGGTAACAAGTCAAGAGTGTACTCTGTGTAGTTTTCATTTCAAGTGTATGGTCTTCTGTATTCACTTAACTAGACACACAAATCTAAGCAGACAGATGAGATAGAGGCAATCAAAGAGAAAAGCTTTATTTGGAGCTTATGGTAGTATTGAAGTTTTATTTTGTAGTGTTTCCCCATGAGGCAATTTCAGAACGAGATGAAGCGATGGATCACAAACAATTTAATATCTGAATTGCTGGCTGTTGATCAACTGAATTTCGGGCTCCTCCCTCCCTAATTCTGAAAATCTTTTTTTCCCAATTTGAATATTTAGCAAAAGGGCTGAGGAAGGAATGGCTCTGGAGATTTACTGAGTCGTCTCTGCTCTTAATTGCCCCCATCTCAAGTCAGGAGGAGCTGAATGGCGTTGCTGTCTTTCATGCATGTGCTCTGCGGATGAACAGATAATGCCACATAATGCTATTGCTCTTGTTCTTTCCAGAAGGCAGTTTCTGCTTCAGGGAATGATGAAGGCCTAGAAAAACATTCTCATAATACGAGAGACAGTGGCAAAGGAAACATTACAGGGCATCAGTGTAATGGCTTGTGTTAACAATGCAGCATCATTCAATGCTTATGCTGCGTTACACTTTTATAGCCTCCACGTGCCACGCAGCTCTGAGTCCAACAACAGCTACTTTACTTAGTGCCCACCACTGTGTCACTAGTTCACGTGCTCACCTACGGTGACTTTGAGGCCACTCAGGTCAATGTGTGCATATGCAGGTCCCTTTGACAGCCTGACTGCAAGTTACGTACACATATAAGCATTTGAAAGAATAGGCCCTTAACCAAATTCTCTACTTCCTCTAAAAAGTAATCCTCAGACATTTTCCTCCACCCAGTATTTATTTTAGCCTGGATAAAATAGGTCTTTCTCACAATTTAAAAAAAAAAAAAAAAAAAAAAAAAGCTTCATTTTTTCTTACATTTCCTTCTGCAGATTGGTTCATTTCTTCTCAATATCTATTATTTAAAAATTCTGCTTAGAGAGTTTTGTAACTTCAGAAACTGACACCACATAGTTTTGGAATACAGAATACCTGACCGATGCATCTCCTGAACTGTATGTCATGGAAAAGAATTGAGCTGAAGCAAGTGCCAATCGTCTCGTGTGTGCATGCATTGAGGAAGTGTCTGTTGCCTGAGAACATAAAGGTTCATTTCTGACACTTGGTATAGAGGTTACGAAGTGAGGGGAGAAAATGAGGGAGGACCTTTACTAAAGAAACAGACTTCTAAAGAAACATGCAGTCACTAGATCCCTGTATTCCCCCCAAAAGTCCAGGGAGTGTCATCCACTCCGGCTTCATGTCCCGCTTACTGCCTTCTAAGATGATCTATCATCCTACTTTTGATCAAGAAACTAGAGAAAAGAAAGACAACAGACAAATGTTGGTTCAAGAAGCACTAGACTTTCTTATATACATATTACCTCTGCTTCCCTTGGTCACCTGTCTTCTCCCACCTAGGGAGAAGGTGTGTCAAGGAAAGTAGATCAAGAGGCCTGCAGGCCTGCTGTGGTATAAGTGATGATGCTTTCCAGTTGGCCTTGGGTGTTGCTTTTTACTCCAGAACATCTGAACTCATTTCTGGCTCCACGAGGCTGGGAGATGTTTCGCAAGGGGCACTGGAAGGGTTCTTTGCAGAGATCTGTGAGCAAAAACTAAACCAAATTGCAACTACTTGCTTAAATTTGTATTTGCTCACGTTTCAAAAGCTGAGGATTTTGTAGCGTTTAAAAATCTCCACTGCAAAAGGCAAGTGGAAAGGTTTCTGTAGCTTGAAGTCAGAGCTCTTCAAAACCAGAAAATCCATGTGAAAAAATATACATTAGTTTATCACCGTACAAAAACAGTCCTTGCTTTGAATGCTCCATAAACTTTTATTTATTTATTTATTTATTTAATTTATTTCTTTTAATTTGAGCTCAGTTGAATTGGAGGCTTACAATAAAGCAAGCAAGCTGGGTGTAGTTTCTCTTGAAATATTTCACATTGTTCCATGCCTGATTCTATTTTTATTTCACTTGAGTAAGGGAGGAGGACACTGATCAGCATCTAGGACTTCTCAAAGAAATTTGTGGCTAAGAGCTAAGGTGTGAATTTACACAATGTAAAGGCTAAACAGTCTTGATTACAGGATGTATTCCACGTGCTAGCTGAAGGGGTTGTCACCGATTTCATGTATAGTTGTTGGACACTGCTCCATAGCTGAGCCGACCTCTTCTGGAAAAGCCTAGGGAATAACCACACTGGCATTTCAGTGGGCAGTAAGTCATTAGAGGAATTAATTCAGAGAAAAAGCTGCTCTGAGTCAGATCAGAACGAGCAGCTATTATCTATAGAAATAAACCTGTACCCCTCTCAGAAACACAAAAGAGCTCAAAAATTCCATTCCCTCTACAGCTCCTGTGCAAAATATTTCTCAGCATACGCGTACCTCAGTTATTCACAGAGATCCTTATGTGAGTCCTTTGCTGTACTAAAATCTACTTTCTCAGAAACTGTCGAATGAATATTCTGGCTGTGATCTCATCCCTACTAGTGCCGGTGGCAGGAGTCCCGGGGGCTTCGCTGCAAATGAGATCCCCTGGAAAGAGACAGAGTCAGAACGGATCCGACCTCCCTGCCGCTTCTGGGAGCAAACGCGTGTGCTTCTGTGCCCTCTGTGCTTTGCCTCTGACAACTTTTCCAGTAAGATCTTCCCTCCGCGCGCTTGCTCTCTCCTCTTTTCATCCCACCCCACAAAAGAAGTTCAGTGCAGGTATCAAATGGTCTGATGGGCTTACCCTAAAATACAGCCTCCGTCAGCTCTCTAGCAGTGGGCTGTTCCTGTTCCCTGGGTGCTGTAGGTTATTTTCCGAAGAAGCATGTTTTATTTTAATCCTGTTTTTTTCAGTCTCTGTTCTCATAACTCCGTCCTGTCACTCTTTTGATCAGTTATACATCAACTGTAACATAACTCTGTGATTTCATTTGGTACCGCTTACTTCATACAAAAAGGAACTCACTCTTCAAAGAAAACTTTTATTTCATTGTCTGCTACATATGCAAGTATTCCCTAAGGAACTGGGTTATTTATTATTTCACTCCCCCTCTTTGCTTTCCCCTGTTCCTCTCCAAAAGACTAACAGACACTAATCTCCTTTCATCAGGTTCCCTTCTTCCTAATTTTTTTTCTTTTTGCACAAAATGCTCGCCTCTACCTTTAACACCTTATTGTGTCTGGAGTGATAATTACTTTCAGTTGCCGCAGCTGGTGCATGGAGAGGCGTGCAGGCCCTGTAAATTGGGAATGGGCAGCCTGGGTGGGATTGCAGGGAAATAGAGACTGGCTCTGCAAAACCAGAAACCACGATTAAAAGAGTTTTGCTTTTCAAATCTTACTCTTTTTTTTTTTTTTTTTTTTTTTTTTTTTTCTCCCTCGTTTAACTCGTCATCGGGACATGTTTCAATGGACTCACCTCTGCAGCAATTTGTGATTCCCATGTTAGAGAAAGGGACCAGCTGTGGGGCACTGATGCGCATGTCAGAAAGCAGGAAAAATATGAGGTAGTACCTGACACGGCTAAAGCTCGGATTTGGGAACAGCACGCACCCACGTAGCTGAGAGCAGCCTAGCTGGATAGGGGGAAACATGAGGCTGTCAACAGGTTTTAAGATCCTCTGGGACATTATTACTGCTTATTTTAACAGTGTTGCTCTGAAGTCAGAGTCTCGAATCAGTCTTTTACATCTCTTTTGTTTTAAGTGCTGCATTGATAAGGAAATTCAGAGTTGTCATACGAGTGAACTTGAAGGCAGGGTTATAACCTTCCAAAAATAAACATTTGCCTACATATATTTCCCCTTTCCTTCTTTACTTCTCATATAAGTAGCATTCAGAAATTATTAATAGTATTATTAGTGTATTTTTTGTAATTTTTTTGGACTGTTGCAGTTCTTCATGGCATATTATGATCTTATTTATTCTCCTACTAACAGCCAGGAAATTGGTGTACGCTGTTCACTATGCCAAATCAGTTTATTTGTGAGACTAGTTTGTACCCGCTTTCTTAGGCTTCCTATAAAGTGAGGGCTACTAAATTATTTAATATACCTTTAGAGAGTCTTTTAATAAAACGTTTACCATAATCAGCACTGCTTTGGGCATGCTGGCATTGACACCCAGCATTTTGCCTGCTGCCAGCTCTCCCCGCGTGTTTGAGGCTGCCAGAGGTTTCCTGTGCCTGTGGAAGGTTGGAAACAGGGCTCTGGTCTGGAAAACAGGGTCTGCAGTGCAGGAGCGGCTACGGTCTCCTGCAACTTCCAGACAGGTGAACAAAACCCGTCAATAAGCTGCTCGTCTTTATTCAGTTCCCATGCTTACTGAGGTTAGAGTTAGGGTTAGCGTCAGGAAAAATGTTAAGTGTGACAGGCCGTGGCGTGCTGAAAGTTCTGGTGGGAAACCTTAAGCGCTTGTCTCTTTAGCTGGAGTGAGGCTGAGAGCTAGAAAAAGCAGGGAGAGAGCAGCCAAGATGAGTGCGGTACTTTGCAAGTTCCTGGAGATAAAGCAAGAGCAAAATCTCACTAGCTTTGAAGTAATCATTCTTTTTGATTTGCAGGCAGTGCCGAGTTCCCAGGCGTCTTTGGAGTCAGGGTCCAGGTCTGGGTGAAGGTTATGGTTAGGATTAGGAGGAGTAATGGCTTTTAACATCAATGAACTGTGGTATTTTGCTTTTTCCAGAAAAGTAAATGGAGGGACAGTATCACTATCTTCAAATTCATTATTCATTATTTGTGGGCACTATGGGAACTTGTGCATATTTTGACTGAGAGCTCCTGTTACAGTCAGGTTAAGTAAATAAGGGAAGGTAGAGCCGGAATAAGTGGGTACCCACACACCAGCGGATAAACCGAGTCGGTATCTTGAAATGTATCATGCCTTACTTGCAGGCATTATTAGCATTAAAAGCTGAAAGAATTAGTTCTTTTTGATATCCTGGCATGCAGAACTTTATGGGGGTGTTGGGATGAGGCTGTAAGAGATGCTGCTAATTGAAAGAATTCAGCAGGGACTGGGCCAAGATCATTGATGGAGGTGATTCCAACTTCATGTCAGGAATTTTGAAACATAAATAGGATTATTTCTTATTACAGTTGAATAGTCTTACTCTTCCCACGCTTGTGTGCAGTAGCTCTTCTATAGGGTGACTATTGTCTTTCTACCTGTCTTTTAGAAAAAATGCTCCTTTTTCTATGTGGTTTCTTTACATAGAGTGCCATCTTTGCTTATTTAGCCCTGTGTGAATAGTTCTCTAGCAGATAAATGCTTGCAGAGTTTCACGATTTCATCACTGCATTTAGGAAAATCCCAAGTTCAAGTGTCATTTTCAGTGTAGCAATGACTTTTTTGTGTAAAAGAATTCACATTTTTTTTCTCGTAGCAAGTTGCTCCATTAAAATATCCAAATAAGCATTACAATACTGAGTTGCAGCCAAAGCCTCTTCTAGAGAGTTGAACAAGAATCCCAGGCACTTGACCAAAGCAGTATTTCAAGAATATATTGTATTTATTTGAAAGAAGATAATGCAATGCGGTCATCTTTTGCTTCACTATAGGTATAAATCCTCTAAAACCATTGCAGATGTGGCAGGGATATTGCAACCCATTAACCTAACCAAACGTAACTGTTTTTCTCTTACAGGGCTTGTCTGACTTGGTCTTTCTCTTTTTCTTTGCTGCAAGCATGGTTGTATGTTAGGTATGTGTACATAGCCTGTGTGTACATCGTGGCATTGAGCTCCGTTGTCTAGACCGTCTCCCTGTGAATTAATGCTGAAAAAGGGTGGCTTACATCCTTCTGGCCCCTTCTCGCTCATATTCTTCAAGTATTTGGCTATAACTCACACTGAGTGTGAATGGTAGATTCTGCCCTCAACAAAATCGCTATTTAATGTGGTATGTTAATGTGTATTTAGGATTCCTCCTCGTTGCCGAGTTTGTGTCCAAAACAGAATTTAGTCTGCATCTTTGCTGATTGTGAATATGTCCATGAGGCTGAATTTCAGATGTACCCATTTATGAATCTGGCTTATATGCTGAATGCAGCATTTTGTGCAGGTCACGTGTTGTATACAAAACATCTGATAAAATGCTGCTCACAGTCTTACAGATCTTAGAAATCCTTTCCATATGTCTAATCTTAAATCCTTTCCATATGTCTCCATCTATACATGAGCACCAATTAGTCAATTAATCTGCCACCTTTATTTAATTAGATAATAAAGAAGAACTTTTTGAAGTTAAATCTTATTTCATTTTTCCAGGAATCAAAAATGACAACTAGTAGCAGCAACAAATTACAAGATAAATTTCATAATCCACTCCGTGAATACATTAATATTACAGTATTTGCTGAGTTAAAACAAGTCCAACATTCAATATTCTCCTTTGCAAACAAGGCACATTTACATGAATCCAAACAATTTTTTTAAATTTTTATTTTTTTTAAATGGCTCCTTGTAGCAGTCCTGGAATGATTGCAAGACATTTTGACTCTTCAGTGTCCTTAGAAATTAACCCTGTGTTAATGAAAGTTCATAAGCAAGAATCCCTATGCAACGGAAATCCTCCCATGCCCCCTTTAGGGCAGCTACCCAGCCGCTTTGCAGTGCCTTAGCAGCACAGGGTAACCAGACCAGGGGCTAAGGTGCTGGCCCAGTATGTCTATCTCCATTGAACCTGTCTCATTAGCATGCCTGCCTGCTCCCCGAAGACATTCCATTTCATGTGGAAGCAAAATATAACAGAAACTGGATGTTTCTGGGTTTGCTGCTGGCAGCTGTTACCTTTCTGGGGGGAAAAAAATAAAAATTGCTCTGCCAGGTCCAGAGCTAGAATAAATGAAAATAGCTACGTGGAAGCCCACAGAGCAATATCACTTTGCACCTAGGGAGGATTTGTCCCATGTATTTCTTACTTCAACAGCAAATAAACTCAATATAGAGGCATTAATATTTTTAAAGGGTGGAAGGGATGTTATTTGCCTTTTGCTTGTAGCAGTTCAAGAAAATGATTTTTTTCAGGAGAAAATAGTTTTCTAATAATAACCCAGTATTAAGTGCCAGGTAATTGCTTTATGATTTTCAAGGCGTTATTGCAGTCAGCTGTTGGGAATGGGGTCACATTTCCACCTCGCTGCAGAGGAGATGCTTTCCTTGGGTTGAGCATTGTTGTTTTCTGCCAATGAATTATCAATCGCCTTGAAGACTGATCACTTCCTTTCCTCTGTTTACGTGAGGAATGCACAACTTTCTGAGGGTATTTGATGCCTTATTAGCATGGGGCTTGTTGAATATAAGATAATGATTTGGAGGCTGGCTTTATTTTGTGTTTGAATTTTTTCTCTGAATTCAGGGTGGACAAAACATAAAAAATGTTGGAGACTTGTGCTTTTCCTCTCGTCATATGTCATATAAGAAAGTATTTGGGGGTTTCTTTACAAAATTGTGATAAAATCATCAATTCACTAAATGATCCATTATGTGTATAAAAACACATTTCTAATTTAATTGTCCCCAAACAGCTTTTTTGTATGAATCTGCATATGGAAAAAACCCTAAGTCTCAGAAAACTAAGGAGTAAAGAAAGTTATTCCTCTTGTGTGTTTTTGAAAGCGATAAAGAACTTTTAACTGATTTATATCCAAACATTTAGACTGTGCTTTGATGCAGCAGTGGAAGTGGTTTATCAGCATCTCTCTGTTTAGGCAGATGCAATAATACCATAATATGTGGTTTACAAGTGATAGAAAAGAAGGAACAGGAAGGGAAAAACACAGCTAATATTCCCAACGACACAATGTACTTTAGGTCTTATTGTCGTGAATATTGGCATACGTTCTGTATTAATGTTACTACCTTGAGTTAAGTGGGACTGCTTGTGATGGTAAAATAAAACACTGAGGTTTTTTTAGGATGTCGGCCTTAGATATTTCAAAGTTGAGCAAAAGAGATTAGGATTCTATTTTTTTTTTTTTTATCCACTCCTATTTTTTCATATTTATGTATTAAGCTGCTTGCATTAAGCTCTTCGCTAAGTAGTATTTCTGATCTATGCTGCAATTTGTCATGACATTTCTCTAGGCAGCTATTATAAAGATGTCTGCTTCCCTTTTTTTCTTAAACAAGAAAGTAGACTGCAAATAAGTCACTTGATTTTTAAATTACTATCAATTAAGAAAATGGAGTGTCAGGGTCCAGAAAATTGATAGCTGAATTCTGATCTTGGATCTGGAAAATACTGAGCCATAAAATATTCATCTACAAAAAAAAAAAAAAAAAAAAAAAAAAAAAAAAAAAAAAAAAAAAAGCTGATGTTGTGTTCATCTGACCAACATATGTTGTTTGTGAATGCCATTGAATCCTGGTTTCTACAATATCGGAAAAGAGTTACTGGAGCGAAACGGGCGAGCACACCCATGATCTGATGATCACCTAGCAGGTTTTAATTTAGAGGCTGTAGAGGCTGAAACTGTTTTCCAAGCCTGTTCAGTAAAGCCGACAAAACTCGCTCCAACTTAGCAGACCTCAGATTTTTCCTGCCGGCCTCTCCCAGCGAGCGCAGCAGCCACAGCTCGCCTGCACCTTGCCCAGCAGCACCTGCCTGCCTTGCTTCTTCTGGGGCCTCTAACCACAAAATCCGAGAGCTTCCTAGGCAGCGATGGCTTTATCTTTACTGCCCCCGAGTAAGGCAGAGAATTGCCATCAGCTTTGTGAACGGGAACCAGGGGCCAGTAGTGCAGCCAGAATGTGGGTCAGCCGCGTTCCTTTAGCTTTGCATCTGTCATCTTTCACCCAGCTTTTATGGGGTTTTGTGAATTCAGCGTACTGGACACCTATCTTTTAAGATGTCTGAGTATGTCATGACCCAGCACGGAGCTCCCTCTGAACAAGAGCATTTTCTGATGTCTTTCCCTCCCTCCCTCCAGGCAGCGGGGCAAGCTCGCTGCTGTGCCCCCCAGCAGAAGCCTGCGAGGAGCAGGGGCAGCTTGGCAGCCTGCGCGGCGGGACAGGGAGAGGGGTGTTCTGCTCACGGTTACTTTGCTTAGGAGGAATCGTACAAATGCTCAGAACATGATGGCAAACATTTTTGGGATCCAGTTAAAAGTATAAGTGAACCTTTTAGATTCTTGCGAATGATAAAAAAGAGAAAGCAAAGAGAGAATCTTCACTCCTGTCGTGTTAATGGGGCGATGAGTTTGATCAAGTCCACTGCATTTCATAGGAACTTCGCTGTGGATTTCAACAGGTGTTGGGTCAGGACCCAACACTTCTATTTTCTCTACCCAAGCTCTTTTTGCTTTTAATTTTATTTTGCATTTATTTTTTCTTTTGAGGTCAAGATGTCGAATGTGTTTTCTCTGTGGATGTCTGCATCTTCACAACTTCTTGAATTACTTGTGTTTTAAGAGTAGGGCAGAAGGGGATGGTCATTTCCATAACGCAGGCATTCATTTACTGTTAAACCTAAAGATTTATCAGTTAGTTAAACTAACTGTTTATCTGTTAGTTAAACTAACTGGTTTCAGCTGCAGGTTGAACATATTCTTCTATAGCAATATGTTGCCTCAGATGTTGCCCTTCCTATTATTTGAATTTGATGTGATGTCCAGAGTACAAATTGTCAAAAAACAAACAAACAAAAGGCACAAAAGAAACAAAGAAAAGAAGAAAGAAAGAAAGTGTAAGCTTTGTAAAATTTACTTTTTCATCCCTAGCTATCATAAAAATATTCTCAGAGCATTGAATGTACGTTGTTTCATTAAGGAAAAAAATGCAGTAGTTTGATTTATAATGAAGGACTGCTGATTTACGTTGCATTTAGCTGTATGCTGAACAGACAACGAGCTTTTCCTAGCTCTACTGAAAGTGGGATTGAGCTTTCGAAAAGAATCCAATCAGGGCTTTAACAGCACAAACTGTGCAGTCTGCAACATGTTATCATTAACAAACTTTCCCTGCTTTATCTCCTGTCTCAGTAGCTGTTCCACAGTTTCCTTTCTTCATAAATGCATCATGCTACAGTCCTGCACTAAATACCAGGTGGGGAATCTTTACTCACTGAAATATTAATGGAGCAGATTTTTTTCCATGAGACAGACTGGATATTTCAGCGGTTTATTCCCCCTCCATCTAACAAAGATCCCTTCTCATCAGCCAGCTTTGTAAGAGCAGAGGAAGCAATGAGCACATTAGAAACTGAGATATGAGAGAACCCAACAAAAAACCTTCTTAAAAAAAAATACTTTTGAACTTCAGAGAGGATGCAGCGCTTGCTTCGCAGAGAACACAGGGTTGGAGGTTTTTTTTTCTTTTTAACAGACATGTGTAGCGCATTTGTTTCAGTTTTATATCCGCTGTCATAATATGATGGTTTTATTCAGGTTTTAAACATGCTTCGGCTAGAAACCCTACATCTTTAAATTAGGCAACCCTCGTGCCTTTGCGATTTCCCTAGCTGCACTCTCTCACCTTACCCAGGTGCATGTTAAATCAGTATTAATGACAATATCATTCTTCTGCAGTCATCTCCTGCCTGCAATTTGGTTTTAATTACCCACCACGTTGTCTTTCCCCCTCACTGACAGCCATTAAATAGGGAATGACACCAAAGCCATGGTGGTGTCGAATAGACACTTCACCAGGGTGGTTGGTTCTTTTTTTTTTT